>JACTOM010000929.1:15228498-15773773 GCA_015832385.1 Elymnias hypermnestra
TGCGGATTGGCAGGCATAGTACACAAGTGCACTCTCTATTCCTTCACTCTCATAGTCCGATGTGACGGCAATCCGACACGACCGGAGAGAGATCAGGCGCAGGACCGACGGCTTAACGTGCTCTCCGAGGCACGGGGGTGGATCACACCGCCATCTTCCCAACTTCGGGCAAATATTGTACAGCAGTACTAAATATCTATTGCTCTTACATTTTGTGACTATTCAATTTGGTCGGGTTGTGACTATTCAATTGATTTTGAACTTTGTGCACCAACAATAAAGTGCAAATTGACTCTTTGACGTTAGTAACACACCTACATTGCTAAGACAACAGTGAGCACTTGTAATTTATTATGAACTTTATTATTGAAAAGCGATAAAGGTCATAGTGAGTCTAAATATTACTTAGAAAACATTCGCATGTGAAACAGAAAAGGGCTGTTTTTTAGGGTCTTCCTCTACAATTATTCGAACTTTTCTAGCCGTAAAAACCATGCTTGGACTTCAACGAACATTTATAAAAAAGAATTGTCAAAATTGATCTAGTTGTTGTTGAGTTAAGCGCTTACCAACACATTTTGCGATTCATTTTTAAATTATAGATGAACCCGCGACTTCGTCTGCGTGGTTTTTTGAGTAGCATTTTCATTTATTTAGGCCAACTGTTTGAAAATTAACAAACTATATAACATATAACACCCCCGCAACCCCCCTTGCGGTAGGAATTTTGTAAAATCCGTTCTTAGGTGACCTCTACTCGGCAAACGGAATATTCCTACTAAATTTCAAGTCTCTACGCCTTATGGTTTCAGAGATATCGGGATGAGTACAGGTACTTTATAAAATATATATTTTGAATAATAAGATTACTGTAATGCTTTGGTAAAGACATGTCGAATGACAAGTAGATAGCGAGTTCTCTTTAGCTGTCACAAACAGAACAGGAAGGCCTTTGTTCTCGCTTAACGCATTTTAATATATTTTACACTAGTTCAAAATACACTCCCTCTTTATAAAAATAAAAATAACATTAGTATGTTAAAAGTAGTAGAGTACAGATAACATATATAGTACAATCATTGTTTGTAGCAAAAAATGCACTTTTTAAAACATTTAACCATTCTACGTTACGTAGATATTAATAAATGGTGGTGTAAGAATTTTAAAAAATCAAAGAAGTGAAATATATTTGAAGAATCGGTAACAATAAGTGCCAGCTACTACAACTTTTGAAAGATGTATTTGAACTTGAATTGGATAACAATGTATTTTATTATGGATAAAAAATGTGTTATATATAATTACATAGAGGGGCGAGGTGATAGAGTTTAAAAAAAATAGTTCATTTCGTTAACATCAGCACTTTAACGTATAAAAAGGGTGAAGCCTTTTTTTAAGGGTGGAATTTACCCCTGTGGCAAAAGACTACGCTCTTCCTTAGCAATAACAAAAACAATAGAAGAAATAAATAAAGAAAATAAAGAAAAGTTATAAAGAATAGAAAATAACATAATGAAGAGGCTTAACACAAAATCTTATACAATATATAATTTTTCAATTATGCAGTGTAAATAGAATTAAGTAAGCCATATTTCAAAATATAATATTAAAGTAAGTATGTCAGTTTATATTTTACTCTATACGTTTTAGTAAGAATTCCACTTCGTTATAATTTAATGGTAATAAGTATTTATTTACAATATCTTTGGCCTCACGTAATTTTAAGGGAAATATATTGAGTTTTCAATTAATTATATTATACAAATAATAGAATTGTGAGCAGTACTGGTATAGAGCAAAAGTAGTTTTATAAAAATCTGTTTTTGAAAGGATATATCTATTCCTATTACTGAGAGGTTATACAAGGTAATATTATTTTATAGTATGATTTTATATAATTAAATATGGTATGGTATCGAAATATACGACCCTTTATATTACTTACCAAACACTAAAAGACATTAAAATCGAACTTGCTACGTGCATACCCTACAGATAGGAACTGCCTCATTGGTCTAGTGGTTAGCATGTTCCGCCACAGGGGTGAGGTCCTGGGTTCGAGTCTCGGGTCGGGCCAATTCAAAAATCGATATTGAGTTTTCTATTAAGATTTTGTCAATATTTGCCCGAAGTTGGGAAGTTGGCGGTGTGACCCACCCCCGTGCCTCGGAGAGCACGTTAATCCGTCGGTCCTGCGCCTGACCTCTCTCCGGTCGTGTCGGATTCCCGTTGGACTATGAGAGTGAAGGAATAGAGAGTGCACTTGTGTACTATGTCTGCCAATCCGCAGTGGAGCAGCGTGGTGGGTCTATGCTCTAAAAACCCTCGCTTCTCGGAGTAAGGAGGCCTGTACCCAGCAGTGGGACGTTAAAGGGCTGCTACTTACTTACTTGTACCTTATAGAAATTTTCAACCAGGAACAACCAAGTATTTAAACTTTACAAATTACAAATTTTACCTGTACCAGGATTTAATTGACTCGACGTCAGTTACAAACTTGACAAGTTGTCAGTATCAGCATGAAGTCAAAGCTTTACCGGGCTTTATTTTGATGGTTAGGTAATGAAGTTGTTACGCTAAATTCGAGTTTAAAAAGTTGGTCATTTTTCCAACGGCGAAACGCTTTCGGCTCGATAGACGAAAATATTCGTTACACCCGACAAAAAAATGTTAAAACAATTTAAAAACTTGAACATGCCCAACATCTTACTTAAAATTATTTTTATTATTAAACAATTTTAACTATTTTACATTTTTATTAGGTCACAAGTTATTACTTTTTCCTGTTTAACATAAGAATGTCTAGAAATAAGATAAAACTATATCAATATACTTTAATAACTATTCTGACTGTGGAAAAATCTGTACTTAGTGACGGTCTGCATTGAATAAGGGGTCTGCTAAATTTTAAGTTTTGAAGATCTAATGATTGAATAACTGACATAAAATACATGACTCAACTTTTAATAAATGACATTGTACAAATTTTCACAAATACGATAATTGATTATACATAATTGAAAATACTAAATAAACATCGAGTGTTACGAAACACCACGAGTTTAAAAATTGTATTTGAACTTGGTTTGATGAATAAAAAAGTATGTTATTGAGAAAAAATTAAAAGTGCGTGCGTACAAAATACGCATCTCAAAAGTGAAACTTTTTTGGCAAACTATTTTTAAGTCTTGTTTATATTTATACCAATCTAGTACTTTAGATTTCTGAGACTTAGAGGGAGGGAAAATGAAGATATATGAATTTAATTGTCATAAAAATATTAAAAGTTTCGAAAATTAATACAAATATTTTATTGGAATATAAAATGACGAATTGTACATTAAAATGCGTGATACGTGATATTTGTAAATACTAAAACGAATTAGAATAAAAATGCTGCATATCTTCGTGACGCTAATCACGCGTTTTATACATAGATATTCTACCCTTAAGCGCCTAAAGAAGTTTCACTTCAAAAATTGAGACAGTGTGAATTGAAATTGAGCAAATTAACACGTATTTGGTAAAATCGAAATATCTCAAATGCCAACAAGAGACATGTCCGGATCATGGTCATATCCACATACCTGTACGCTTCCGAAACGTGGACTATTCGGAAAGTAAATTGCAAACGAATAGACGCTCTAGTGATGTGGTTCTTGCGAAGCTTTCCACATATAGTGGTCCGCCAGAAGACCAATAAATCTCTTCACATCCAACTCAAAGTAAAGTCGAGTCTTGCAAACTTTGGTCATATTGCTCACCAACACTCAGACAACCTAGAAAACTTATGGGAGGTCGGCAAGTTCGAAGGTAAAAGACCCCGCGATCACCTACCAGCTAGTATGACCAAATTACGGCGCTCACAGGCCTATCAATAGCAGCTACCTTAAAAGAAGTTGAAAACCGAGAACCATGAAGCGTAACAGCGACCACCTCTTTGAAGAAGGACTTTCAAAGCCACGAGATTCAGCAATGAAGAAATCAAACCAGAAGAAGTAAATTGTAAAATGTCTTTGTTTTGACACCACACGGTGACATAATTATGCCATATTTCATATATATATTCTTTGAAATAAGCCCAACATGGAAATAACCTTATTTGATAATCGCCCTACGGAAAATTCGGTTACATTTAGCTCTCTTCAGCTAGTTCATTATTTCTTTTCCTTGGATTATCCTTGATAGTGATCGATCAAATTTTATTTATTTATTATACACAAAAAATATAAAATATATACAAATAAATATCAGGAAAGAAGTACACAAAGACGGCGTTTTCGCTTGAAGGGGTGTCCTCTAGACAACCTTCGAATTTTAGAAACTAACGTTAATATCATAGAGTAAGTACAAAAATTCAAAAGCATAAAAGCTTATAGCTATAATAATATTAATAAAATTGCTAAGATACACTTGTGAACTTATTTACATCAAATTGTAATGAAACTTGACGAAATGAAAAAACTGCCTAATTATATCATAGCAGTTTTGTTTCTATTCGGATACAGACGAGTTCGAGTTCGATTCCCGGGTCGGGTCAATTTAAAAATGGATATGAGTTTTCTAATAAGATTTTCTCAATATTTGCCCGAAGTGGGAAAGTTGGCGGTGTGATCCACCCCCATACTTCGGAGAGAACGTTAAGCCGTCGATCCTGTGCCTGGTGTCTCTCCGGTCGTATCAGATTCCCGTCGCATCCGACTATAAGAGTGAAGGAATAGAGAGTTCACTTGTGGTCTATGCCTGCCAACCCGCAGTGGAGTAGCGTGGTGGGTCTGTGCTCTAAAAACCCTTTCTCATAGGAGTGAAGAGACCTGTGCCCAGTAGTGGGACGTCAATGGGCTGCGATTTACCTTTTTTTATTATAAAACCATTTGACGCTGATTTTGTTTTCAAGAATGCGAAACGTTAAAATGGGATTGCTCATAGTATGTAAGGGATTTGAAGAGTGAACCATCTGTTATTAAATTGTCAACGTGTTAGATTTTTAGTAAGGTTTTTTAACTAAGGCTAACATATAAATAAGAAAATAGTCTGCATGTATGTAGTGTACATGTGGAAGGTATCAGCGAAACTCCTTCGGCTCATATTGTATTATATTCTATAATATAATTTTATTACGATTTCCTAGCATATACAGATATTTTGGCGTAATTTACTTAAGTAAAAAGTGACAAAGTAAAATAAATACATGCGCGCAACTTATTACCATACCAATTAAATATACGCAAACAATTTTATAAAAATCAATATTTATATATTGATGGCCCTACATCTATATATATAAAAGAGATATCCAGGTATCTATTGACTCATCACGCTATCTCTAGTACCATAAGGCGTAGAGACTCGAAATATGGTAGGAATATTCCTTTTGCGGAGTAGAGGTCAGCTATGAACGGATTATACGAATTCCACTCGCAAGGGGTGGCGTCTCGGGGGTGTTAACTATTGCCTCATCACATAAGGCGTAGAAACTTGAAATTTGGTGGGAATATTCCTTTTGCCTAAATTAATGAAAACCGTACCCAAAAAACATTATACGCAGACGAAGTCGCGGGTTCAGCTAGTATACTATAAACGGTCAACTTGCATTTTTGACGTCTTAAACCTTTTTTTAATTTTGATAGTTCTCATTATTCATCATACCATTTATCGAATTAGTTCTTCCTTTTTTTTTAAATTCATATAGCTATTAAAACATGATTATAAAAATGTCATTAGTGCAAAAAGTAGTACATTAGTAAATAATTTATCTTTGAATCACTGTCTTACAAAATTAGGAGTTTGCCGTCGATTAATAAAAAAATATCAACACGTTATTTTCACTTAATAAATAATTCAGAATCTTTATGAAATATATAATGTAGTTTGATTATCCTATGTCGTGTAGAAGTTTTGTTTGTATGACCTTAATGTCGTTTTTGTAACGTTATACTATTATATGGTTATATAATTACACGTCTATTAGTAATATGTACATAGAGATCTATTAGTAACATAAATCACAGGTCAATTTCCTCGAAATTTATTGTAATATTAACCCCGTCACTTTGGCTCCATATATTTTACTAACTGTTTGCCGCGGCGTCAACCGCGTAAACATCGATCCCGTGGGAAAGTGGAGAAACTTTATATTTTGTGATGGTTTTTCGCTTTTTTTATTGTATGAGTGAACATTTTTACGAAATCTTCAAACGTATTTAAATGTATACTATGGGAATTGCTATTTCTTTAAAGGATCCTGAATTAGGCCCATACAGCTATTTCGGATTATGTTGTTGTACCCATCAGGCGTTGATAACACACACACACACACACACTCTTACACACAGATCCCCCTCCCCCACACACGCAATTGCGCACTCACGCTCACGCACACACATCACTCACACGAATTTCAGTTGTGAATTTTTAATTACATATTATTAATTTTTATTACCTTCATGTGTTATATTATCAACTTTTTATATCCTATTCTTCTTTATGTTATCATCTTTTTGTAATCTTAAATTGCCTTATTTTGTATAATATCTCTAAATGTACGTATATTTGTATTAGTAGCTGTTGATTACAATAAAATAAAAGCTACCACCGGTCCGGAAAGCTGATTCTACCAAGAAGAAACCGGCAAGAAATCGAGTCGTTTTGAATTGAAACTTCTTTATACGACTGAGGGTAATTTTTTTACGGATGAAACGCGTTAGAGTCACGGAGATGTGCAGCGATTTTAATGTTAATTCGTTTGAAGATTAGGTAGTTTTAACATTGACAATGGCATTATAATTTGCCACTCGTCATTTCATTATTTAATATACTATTTTATAAATTTTCTGTTCTAAATTTTAAACTCTGAAACAAAATTTAATTAATAATTTCTAAAATTGACAAAAAAAACACGTGGTATTTTTATTTAAAATTCGTCATTTGGGATTTCAATAAACTATTTTCATTAATTTATGACACTTAATATTTTAATCACAATGAAATGCATGAAATTCCTAACAAATCTTTCTTTTTCCTTAACTCTTAGCCTCGGAAATCTGAAGTTTAATAGTTGTATAAATATAAACACGACTTAAAAATTAGTTTGCCACTTTTAATTTGTTATCTTAAATACAGTCTTTGTAGTTCATTTAGCTTCCATGTACAAATAGAATCAGAGAAAATTTTGTCTCTTAAATAATCTCTATTATAATATGCCTTTTGTATAATTTTTTTTTGACATATTTCTTAAAATTATGTAGAGGCAAATGCATGACAAATGATTTCGTAATTTTTTTGCCCCAAAATATAGCGTTAGAAGTATAATTATATTTCTTGTATTAAAAGTGTTTATTTCATTACTTATTTATTTTATTTATTAACTTTATTGTACATCACTATTACATACTAAGTAGAGTAAAACTTATAGTAAGAAGCGGCTTTACAAAAGGCGTACTTACTGTATAAGTGAAAATAATGTAATAATATATATATATATAGTATGTCATTTTAAAGTTTAAAGTTGTAAGATAATACTAACGTTTAATTTTTCAGTCCTTGTCGGTTGTAATATGAAATCTTTGAAATCATGGCGGTAATAGTTTATCATTTTAGTGCTGTAAGTAGATTTTCTGTTTCATCGTCGTTTACTTGGTGAAGGTATTGGCTGACGGTATTTTTCCAGTCATGTCTATTCAAATGGTAGATAGAAATTGATTTAATAATGAAGTTGTATAAGTGGGCCTAAAATATGTAGATTTTTTGTATAAAAATGATGTATTTAAAATATGTCTTCATTTTGCAACAAAGTAAAGTAAATTAAAAGAGAGGAATCACATGTTACTTCTCCATGTTGTTTTATTAATAGAGACAAAATAAGCAGCTTTATTTTAATCTTATATAAAATATGTAGGAGTGCCCAAAATTATTCAATGAAGTTTAAATAATAAACACTGATTCGTGTTTTATTGAAATTGGTTGAGCGACAGCAGAAATATTTTGCGTAATTCAGAGCGCTGTTTGCGAATAACTACAAAGGCTCACCAGCCCTGAAAAGGGTGTTTACGGGAGAATGGTTTTTATTATTAGTTTCAAACCGGTAGCTTTTTGATTTTGGTAGACCATTTTACAAAAGGTTTGTTGTTCCATGCGTAGCTCATGAATAATAAAAGTAATTTAATTAAATATGAAATATTTAACCCCTAAAACCTTCATATCTTAGCCGGAAGAAGACAATGTAAAACATTGAAACACCGCCAATGTTTACACCATTATTAGATTCATATTACCGAGTAATTTGGGTCATGTGTGATTTGCAAGAGTATACCTCACTGAGAATAAAAAGCGTACTAACTCTTAACATCAAGTTATGTTGTATCGTGGAGCTTGTTTATGTCTTATATAAATGACGATTTCCAATTATGAAGCATTTTCAACTTCTACTATTAACTCATATTCTATCTATAAGTATATTCTTTATACGTTAAATCAAAATATTATGAAGAGGATGCATTTCTGTTTTTGTATGTCTGTTTGTAACGTTCTCATACAAAAACTACTGGACCGATTGCATAAAATTTTTCAACATTAGAAAGCTGCATTTCCGCTGAGCGACATGGGCTATATTACTTTCTCAAAAAAATTGGGACTCCTTACAAAAATGAATTTATGTAACCAAAGGTGTAGAAAAGAGTCACAAAAATTTGAATCGCGTGCGCTGCGGAAACTGTTGATGATAGAACAAAAACATGTTCTACAATATTATAGAATGTATTAATGTCTACATCAAAAGTTCGCGATGCCATATATCCAACTACTGTGGTTATGCCACTGCAACTCCATTTATACATTTCAAAAGTTAATAAAAGTGCCAACAACAATGAAAGCATATTATTCATACCTCTGCGTTAATCATTTCTGCGTTTTCCTATTAAATAAAGAACATTTCAATACCTGTAAAATACTTTTCAAATTGTTAAAATCGGACGTTCCATTCAAAAGACATGACGAATTTAAAAATGTCAATCTAAAGAAAATAATTTATCCCGAGTCGAACTCCAGAGCATCAAAATATTTTGCTCCCACATAACAAAACTACGTCATATGTAGTATATAGGGAAGTTGTGATACATTGAAGTTATACAATTAAATCTCTAATCATGAAGTGCATTTTAAATTTTTGTTTTCATTTCTAACGATTTAAAAAATTCTTTCAATACCTGTAGAGTATTTTTAAATTGACTAATGTCGGATATTCTACGTCAATGATGTTACGAATTTAAAAATGTATTAGATATTCGTTGTAAAGTAAAATATGTATATTCATTAGATTATAAATGTAAGTGTGTATGCAATAATCTGAAAGGAAGTAATTAATAACTAAAAATAAATCTTTAGTGAGACTTAGTCGACTTTCCATTGCCACGACATCGGTATCTACGAGGGTGATACCGCGGGGCATTGCTAGTCGTAAATAAAATATTTTTTATCAAGCCCCCTCAACAAAGATGACATTCTAACTACGAAAACGCTCCGTCGATGGTCTAGAACACTAAAATTGGATCGTATGATCACGTGACATATCGTTATGATACGTCATTCCCAAACATTTTTTAAGCGTTCTTAATTGCTGGCGTTAGCGTACTTAGAATGTCATCTTGTCTACACGCCAAGATCAAAGTACTTGTAACGGATAACGTTTGATTTTGTTACAGTTTTTTTCAAATATTAATTCAATATAAACATTTCATTAATTAATAATCGTGTTTACGAAAAATTGTACATTTATCCTACGCTATTTATCCTTTAAACGTATATTTCTATGTAGATGAATAAAAGAAGTTCGTGGGCGTAGGAATTTATTTTTGTCAATTATATTACTACATTAAGAAAGATAATATAATTAGCGTAGAAGTTGTTTCTGAGACTGGTTGCGGCGTTTTTAGAAACACCGAGATTTAAAATATTCTTTTTGCGTCCGACCGATCAGTGTTTAAGGAAAGTTATATGATAAAGTTATATGTCACACGGGCGTGGAATTTTTAGCGTATAAGTTATATCATATTAAATTATTGCTACGCCAGTCACTTGTAAAATAAATTCTGCCGAAACGTTGGTATTTAGTGCATCTGTGATAAAACTGAAGAGACTCCATGAAATGATTCGTTATACCAACTATTTTGTTACAATTTGCTTTTATTATATAAAGTTTAGGTTGGAGACATACATGCATACATAGCATCACGCCTCATTCCCATAGGGTAGGCAGAGACAACGTCCTTCCACTTGCCACGATCCTTGCATACCTTTCTCAATTTTACTCACTACATCTTCTTTTAAACCACAACGTTCTCTTATCACACTATTTCTTACTCTGTCACTCAGTGTTACCCCACTCATACTTCTCAACGCTCTCATCTCTACCGCATTTATTTTACTTATGTTATTCTTCTGCCATACCCAACTTTCACTAACATACATAAGTGTTGGCACCAACACTCCTGCATGCACTGCCAGTCTGGCAGTTTGGAACAACATCTGGTTATTCATAAAGGCATGCACCATTTACCATATTCCCTGAATTCACTCACCTTTCAATATCACTTTCACATGTTCCATCTTTTGTAAATTTAGATCCCAAGTGTACAAATTCTTTCACCTCTTCCACTTGTTCCCCATCTATCAAAATATTGCCATTCATCATAGATTCATCTCGTTCAAAAAGCATAACTTTCGTTTTGTTTACATTCACTTTCATTCCTTTCCCTTTCAAAGCTTCATTCATAATATTTAGCATCTCCTGTAGCTCATTAGCGGATGACGCAAGTATTACTTGATCATCAGCGTAGAGTAAACATTTGATGAGTAATTCATTCATTCTTAACCCATACATACTTTCTTTTAAATCTGTCAAACATTTATCCATGAATAGGTTGAACAGCCATGGTGACGCAACACATCCCTGTCGAACAACTCTTTCGACAGGAAACCACTCCGTGTACGCCCCGTTTATTCTCACACAAGCACTAGAACCTTCATAGAGATACTTCAATGCTTGAATCAGATTACCGCTCACCCCATACGTAGATAACGTTGACCATAGCTCATTCCTCACCACTATATCATAGGCCTTTTCAAAATCTACGAAAGCTCAATAAACTTTTTGGTGGATATAAAAAGCATATCAAATTTTCAGGTTAAAAATATCTTATTATTTACTTTAATACTTTATTCATTTACATCCGTCCAAGTAATTTATTTTCCAATAAATACGTTTTTTTTTTTTTCAAATAATTATTTTGCGAATAATAATATATCTATGGAAAGCTCGCCTTAAAGGATTAAAGGTGTCTTACTATTTAATAAGTTTAATGGATATATAGTGTTGGAAATGATTTGGATTTTTTTTTTGTTACTTGTTAGCTAAAATAAGTAAAAGGACAACTAGACAGATTCATCAGAGCGATAAATCCGCTGTGCTGATTTATAAAGAAAGAAGGTCCTTTGAACAGAGTTCCTTTGAGATTTAAACATAAGAAAATTACGTAATACCTAGCATATTTACGCGACTCTATCCAGGTTAGTTTAATACATTTTAGAAGTTCCTATTCCTCAAGGTGTCGAACTTATAATTCCCGTTGAAGCGGGAATCTGGGGAAAACCGTAAGTGAATGTCTACATTGTGAAAGAAGACTTTAAAAAAAAAATTTAATGACACAGTAAGAGAGTGGGTTTTGTGGTATACTATCTTCGCATTATTATCTTTCTAATGTAACCCGCTAGGGTACATACGAGGAGGGATAAAAAAGTACTGAGAGTGAGATATAATATAATGCAGCAGACTCTCCTAATGTTCCCTCCAAATCGCAATGAAGCTCTTGCGTCGTTATTTTTTTAAATTGAGGTATTTAAAAACAGCTCGCACTTTTTTTTTCTCCATTTTCGAGTACACGCTCCGAAACAAAGTAAACAAATGACTACATTCAGAAAAAACAAAAGAGAATCGAAGGCTTTTCTTTGTTAATATTAGAAATTTGTATCTGAGTTATGCCTATCAGTATTTTTTTTTACCAAGGAGTATGTCGTTCTTACTACTTTTTGATCCCTCCTCGTAGGTTTGATTGTTTTGAAAAGCTCACAATGAAGTAAGTTAGTGAGTGAGTTCAGTCGGCTAAAACCACTATTATCTTTCTAATGCAACTTGGAGTACACAGGCAGATTGCTTTCAATATCTATAACGCACATAGGTATAAACAATTTTTGTGTTTTATATTTATTCCAGCAGTCCCGTGTAATTTCGTATGCGTAAACTTATGTAAAAAAATATTTCAAATGCTATGCCCTAAGTGAGGAACAACTCCAGATAAAATGAAAAAAATCGCCTTTGTAGTTTACCTTGATTACCTGTACGTGGTGATTCGAATATGAGAAAAACCGGATCGAATTTTTTATTCTAAACCTTTCCCGACTCCACCTGAACATACACAAAAAAAAAATAACAAAATCGGTCTAGCCGTTTAAGGGGAGTTCAGTGACAAACATATGCACATAAGCATTTTATATATATATATATATATAAAGATATAGATGTATGTATACGTTTCACGCACGAAGGCTTCAGTGCTCCTAATAGATTTTAATTATAGCTATCTCGACTACGCTTCTCACTACGTCCCCTAGACCGATGTGGGTCAATTCAGGCGGTTAAATAAAAATTACCATCCAAAATTGACCAAATCCTTGCTGACAATCCAAACTTATCTTTTTTTGTATTTAATTAATAATAACATACAAAAAATTCATTCTAATCCCTTGTTTTCATCACACGATCTAATTAAACTTTTGCAAATAACCATAAATAATTATGAAGCTAATACCTTATTTCACTTATCTATCTACAAATATAACAACACTCAATTTAATCTATCTATTCTTATCTAATTTCAAAGATTTTTCATAGCGTGCCATATGCCCCGTTTAAAACTAAGATATTCTTTAAATATTACAGTCGGATACATAGAAATGTACACGAAATAAATACATAAGAAGTAAATTAAAAATTATTTACCTATATAAAGAATGAATGTGTTCCAAACAATAATATATAATTTGTTATCTTTTGTCTAAAGTATGATTCAACAGCTATGTATATTACAAAAACCTGTTTTTCACTATGAAAACACAGGATTTTACTCAACTTATTTTGCAGCTGTAGTGAATTAGAAAATATTATTTCTTTACTTACGCAAACCGAATATTTTCAAATGCAATCAGTTTTTATCACAATGTAAACAAACATACCATAACATTTGTCTCAATTTGCTACATAATTAGCTTAAAAGCTTGCCACATAGGCTTGCCTGTAAACAGGATAATATGAAAATAATAAAGAACAATAACGTTATTACGAAACCAATTCAAAAGTGTCTCGAAGAAATTCCAATTGCTATTCAAGAATATATTTAAATATATTTTAAAGCTTACCTCGCCTTGCTGGGATAGCGGCGCGATGCCTATCTCCGTGACGCGATTTAACACCGAGAACGCAATCACATTATTAATAATAGCATATTTTATTAATAAATAGATATAATAATGATGGAGATGTGTTATCAGCGCGGTAATCAGTGAACGCGTGACACAGGGCGCGAGTCGGCTTACGTTAAGGGCGGCTGGGCGGCGACTGCCTTCCCCGCAAACTGCGTGTTCCTTCCAACCTCGCCCGGATCTCTTCCTGTTGATCATGTACGCGACAGGTGATCCCGACACGCTTTTAATCACTGTTTATACTAAGACCCATCGATCATAAGCATTATTGAAATTTCAGCGACGGTATCTACCATTAATTGCGTCGTAACTTTATCAGGCCACGTAAATACGTACACAAAACACGTATTGTGTTCAATGATTGATTCCTATTACATAAGTATAGCTTTCACTATACGATATGCTTTTGCCTGTGATACCCCCGTGCCTGTTTGAATATTATCGAGTAACACAACGATTACGTTGCTATCCTGTATAACATTATTAAACAGTATCAGTTTTCTGAAAGACGGAGGAATATGAAATTGAAATGGTTAAAAATAAGATTAATATGATAAACGCGCATAAAGCTAATATATTATGGTAATATGGATGCGAAATACATAAAATTAACAAAAAAAAAACAGGCGATCATGCTTTTGAAAAAGGCATGATATTCAATGGACAAAATTTACTATAAAAAACATAATATTTCATCACCTCAGCTCAAGATAATATGATAAAAAGCTTTTTTATATTATATGAATAATATTTGGAGAAATTGGAGATTAAAAAAGTGTAGACTGTGTTTATACATGTTTACTATAGTTCGCTTTACTTTATACACTTATTTTTTAATTCTTAATATTAGAAAGATGTATCTTGTGAAACTGTTTCGGTGTGAGGTAAATCTTTATTTGTGATTTTTATGTGTTATATAAATGTTTGTTTTCATAATAAAGCCAAATAAAAATAAGTAGACAATTGAACCTTAACAACTTGTATTAAACGTTTTATTCTTATCTAAACTGATATTATAAAGAGGACACACTTGTGTTTTTGTAAGTGTCTATGTTTAATATGTTTTCACACAAAAACTACGGGACCGATTTCAAAAATTTTTTCCCTATTAGAAATGCTGCTAATGTCGGACATTCTACGTAAATGATGTTACGAATTGAGAAACATTTTAAGTAGACATATATTCGTCGTAAAGTAAAATCAGTATATTGGTTAGATTATGAATGTAAGTGTGTATCTAATAATTTGAAAGGAAGTCATTAAAAACTAAGTTAAATAAAACTTTTATGTTAACGAAAATAAATCTATAGTTCGACTTAGTATACTTCCCATTGCCACAAGATCGGCATCGACGCGGGTGAAACCGTGGGGCACTGCTAGGATGTTATATAAATATTATAACACTCACTAACTCCTCGTAAGTGCATAGCGAATATCTCAGTTTTCTCTTTTCATTGTTTCCAAATTCTTACTTCTTAATATTATTTAAAAATTTGTGTAATGCGTAATTGGCCTTATTTTAAGTAAATTAAGTATTCTACGTAACAATTTATTAAAACGCTGTTGGATTACCAATAAATAAATAAATATTTCGAAAAATCTGTGATTATTTTTTTTTTATTTTTTAATATAGAAGTATAGACAATTGAATCTTAATAACTGTTTGTAAGGAATTGTATCACTATATCCTTCTTTCATGTTACAAGTTTAAAGACGACAATAAATATTAAAGCATTTATTTAATGTTATTGTTTTATCTTAGACTATATTCATTGCTTATATAAATTATTTGCCAGAAAATATAATACTCAGTAAGCTAGGTAGTAGTTCATATGAATGCAGTTCTACGGTTGCAACTTCGCTTTTGCTTGCTTCACTTGTCTAATATGATACATGTTATATACTCAACATGCCAAAGTCGTACATTTTAGATATTATTACGACCACTTGGTAGTTTCAGTACACGCCAGTTTGCAATTTGGCATAAACTTAATAAATTTATATCTCATTTAAATCCAGTTACACTAATAAATTTTATCTTAACATTACTCTGAATATATTCTTAATGATAACTGGTTATGAATATTCAGTAGTGTTAATTACACTGATCGTGAACCGTTTTCTTTTTCTTATATTTCTTTTGGAATTCCTGCTATTAATTCACACCATTTCTGTGTGTGTGCGTGCGTGCATGTGGGTGTGTGTGCGTGTCACATTTTTAATTGGGAATTGACGTTAATTATTTTAATTTCGTGGCTATTTTGCAATAAAAAGTTCGATCGATTAAAAAACCCACTAACTTTACCCGTAATACGTTAAGCCCAACAATGTTTTCATGACAGCACACAAAAGAAGTGTCCTTTTTTAAACGTCTTAAATTAATAGCAACTTCTTTATCTTTGGGATCGGGGATGGTAAACTTTTCTAATCACTCTTCAAATGGGCAAGCATTTAAGAGCAAATTTTAAAAAGAACACGGAACTAAGTAATTAATGCCTTTCGCCTTAATGGATTTAAAGACCATCTGCTTGGACTAAGAAATGTTGCAGAAAATTTAAACTATTACGGTTTAATTTTAATTCCTGCGGGAGTATTAAACATTCTAAAATCCATCTAATGGTATAGATGGTATAAGATTTGTTGGACATATTGTGAATGTTAGCGTTGTACTAAATGAAAGAAGTAATACAGATTTTATAAAATAAATTACTTAAGGAAATGGCCAATGTTCGAAAGAAATAGCGATCACCACAACCTTCCCACAGAGATTATAAATAACTCTATTGAAAAATCTGAAGTTGTTAAACTTCTAAATTACACACAAACCCAAATACAAGGAATAGCTAGAATAAAATGTTTTATATTCGTGAAAATGTGGTCCCACAATATAGTCAAGAGTTATTATTAAGCTAGAACCCAAGAACAGTGTGTGTCTAAATACACTTAACTTAAACTAGGTACAAGCACTGGACTCTAGACTTAATTAAATTAGTGGAGTTTCAGTAGTTAATGTCAAACTTATATTACTAATTAGCTGTTACCTACATAGCTCTCAATTCTATGAAAATATGGGGAAATGCGTTCTAAGTGAGAGTGTACCTAACAAAAGAAATATATAATTGTCTATTTTCAAGTCAATTGAGTATATTTATTTATTTATTAAAAAAATCTACAGCATTTTAACTAATTCATACATAGAAAAACTAATTTCGTGATCAGTCTGTGAGTGATTCTATTAATAATATAATGTATATTATATACCTACCGCATGGTTTGAAATAATACAGTTCAATCTATAACAAATTTGCTTGTATAAAAAAATGTTTTTGGTTACATTTCATTTCGGGTATTTATTGTGTATTTCAACATTTTAATAGTAATTTTGCTATTCAAGACGAAGACGAATGCGAACAAATATAAATTTTAACAAAAAAGAACCGCCTTCAAAACAAACTTCCAAATATATTATTATGCTCTAAAACGTAAGAAATAATTGCGTATTCTTTTATAGTGTTCTTCGTATTCTTATATTCGGAGTCGGATCTCCTGATTCCTGATTTTATTACGTAAAGAAATCTTAGGTGTGACCCGTACCTTCTCCAGGTCGAAACAGCCTTTATTAGTTCTATTAATTTCATCAGTCTGATTATTTACAATGTACCGTAATGTATATTTAAGAACTACTTAAAATCTACGCCTTGTTCTTAAAATAATTCCCACAATACTCCATCGCGGATGTTTTTATCACCATTACTTTAATCAATTTATTTAGTTTTATTACTTACAATTCATTCACTCCTAAGCTTTATTGTCGTTTTTGGGTTACACACCCATATTAAAACGTACAGTCACATTAAAATGTAATGTTATATTTTTTGCAAATATAAGTTTTTAAATACGTATGCATAATGACTGTCATTGGGTTCATAATAGCGGTGTGCGAATGGGAATGTCGTTCGAATGGAATTGAATCGAATGTCAATAATCGATTCAAAGTTCAAATCGAAGGGTTAAATTTCGAATAATTCGCGAATTAATGAAATATTTCTGGATTTTCAATTGTTTTAATAATTTTTCATTAATTAAATTATATTTGAATATTGAACTAAGATACCCTGAATTATAAATACTCGAAAATTCAATGGTAATTCGAAAAATGTCGAATAATTCGGAAAATGATCCAATTATTCGAAATTCTTCGAATTTTTCGATTCAAATCAAATCAAATCAAAAATATCTTTATTCAAGTAGGTATATTACAGCACTTTTGAATCGTCAAATTATATTTTTTCCACACTCTGATTCTAATATACGTCTGATGATAGTACTCAAGAACGGCTTAAAATCTAAAATTACGAGGGTTCCTTCAAGCCCTGATCCGAGAAGAACCCACAACAAACTCAGTCGGGTATTTTTTTGTTACCATCATCATTACAATATCATATTAGTTTACTATATTTTAATTAAAATTAGAGCAATTCGTTCACTCCCAGGCGTTTCCATCGTCTAAGTAATCTTGCAACTTATAATACGATTTTTCTATCAACTTTCTTTTAACAAAGACTTTGAATTTATTAATTGACATCTTTAGAACGTCTTGTGGGAGTTTATTATAGAAACGTATACAGTTACCCTTAAATGAGTTGTTAATCGTATGCAGCCTACTAGAATTTATAACAAGCAAGCAATGAAAGCAATTCAAGTTTCGAATCGAATATTAACATTTGATTCGGAACGTATAATTCGTAACTTCGAATTATTCATAGCATTAAATGTGTCTCTTAGCGACTCTATCGGAACAAAACAATATATTATTGCACCAACATTCTCATTCTGCACTATAAATCACACATCAATATCAGCACCATCACACTATAATAGAATAATAAAATATGATTCTGTGAAAAAAACTAGTATAGTTGTATATAGATCTCAAATAAACCATAACAAAGTAGAACCGAAAACCTTTTCGTATGGGCTTACTATGTAATAAATCAAAGATAAAATCCGAACAAGTAAGTGTCGGGCCGCGCACAGTATATTGATGCTGTAGAGCAGACACGAGTAACCCGCAAATACAAAATCGTTTATAAGAACTGAAAAATGTAAGTTATATCTTTTGTATTTATTGACTAAAGTTATAATTTTCAAACATTATAACCTTATTTTATTGCTGAACAGTGTAACTTTAGAGTTGTTACCCTTAAGTTTAGTTAAAATAAAATTTTGAGGAGTGTTTAAAAGAAATTTTATATATATTGATGGATTAAAAAAAAGTAACCTGTATATTAAAAAAATGTATATTAATTGTTAAAATACACTTTTTGAAGATTTATTTCTTAAAAATAATATCGTCTAAATGTAGACCCTCGCATTCTCGGCACTCATTTAATCGAACTGTAAAATTACTTATGACGGCTCAGCAGGTGTACTCAGGGAAGGCCATTACGTGATGGATAATTTCTTTCCAATGCATCAGTAAAGTCAGTTTATTGGCCTAAACTTTGGATTTAAAATAACCCCAAAGGAAAATAGTCCATAGGGCTTAAATCTGGAATGCGTGGAGGATTTGTGTCACCTCTCCGGAAGATAGATTTGCCTGAGAAAATTACTGTATGATCACTGTAATTTTTCAGAGCATTATGTGAAGATGTCAGACAACTTCCTGGTACCTGAACTGTAAAACTATCCTGGCGATAACCATGGTTCCAACAGGTTCCAGAAACATGGTTCCAACAGGGCGGCGCAACTTCACACACTTCAAAATTCAGGCAAATTGTTTGTTGAAGTGTTTTTTAATAATTAATAAATATTATTTCTATATACGGCTTACTTTTTTTCAAATCGATCCACTATATTTAAAATTTCACCCTGTACTACCTGTTTGCTTTCCAACGCCGATATTATTCCGTAGTTATCCAATGTAGCTTTTATCCATTACATATTACGTATTTAAGACAGTAAAAGGGTTTATCCAAAGACATTTTCTACGACATTGTTTGAACAAAGCGTACTCGGTTATTGACCACAGAATCTTGAAAGTACGCGGTTTTTATTAATTATAAGCTCTTTACTTGAGGTGTTTAACCTCTAAAATTGCAGTTGATAAAGTACAATACATTAAACTTTTCATTATTAGTAGGTTGAGTATCGTTGAAGGAAATAATTAATGATTTTGATAGCAGATGATAGCTTCTCATCATCCAAGGCAAATTGGATAACAAAATAGGAATTGAATTTCAGAGAATCGTTTACAAAATTTACTGATTACCAGAATTATTATTAAGATAACCTTTCCTTAATATTAATTCCTCAATAATATAATTGACTATTATTAGTAAAATATTAAAGTATTAATATTCAATTTAATAACAATTGCAACCCAACACAGCAGAATGTTTAGATATATAGAAGAGGGTATAATATATAGCATTTAGACATATTCAGCACGAAATCTCCAAAACTATAAGTCCGATCGATTTTTACTCTTGGACTACTCTTTCCGTAACGACGATTTTTTTTAAATCTTGGTTTAATTTAAAATATTCTATTTTACGCTTAAGTATTCGTAAAAAAAGTTGCTTGGTTCAGCTAGGTCTTAAATATACCACGTATTCCTTGCCATCTAAATATTTGGCACCCGAAAAATACAAAATAATAACACTAAACCTGTTCATAAATTGCTTTTCAATTTATAGATCCCTTTACTTACTAAGACCGATAATATTACATAATGTGTTGGCTCAACTATTACGCGATAATCATTCACCCAGATTTCATACCCAAGATCCAAAGAATATAAAGGTGATTTACAAAATGAAATACTGTAAACCTCGCCTCTAACCTAAAGCCATAAAAAGCTTGTATATCAAGATCAGGTTTCTTATATCGATGACGTTTCTAATATAACTATACGTTAACAACACATTGAAAAATGAATATTATTACGTGCCAGTCTATAAATTTCAGAATATAAAAGATTTTGAAAACCAGGTTGTGAAAATGATGTTAACAAATTTCTTGATCCACAAAACATAACTGGGACGTGAACCAGCACATTTAATGGTAATGTATAAAGATCAATTCTTATAAGATATTGGAAGAAAATAAAAATTCCGCTAGCAATTGAGATCATTCCGGCGAAACAAATATTCTGCCAACTTTGTTGTGTACTTTCATAAATACTGTTTGTACACCGCAAAAACAGACTTAAAGAATTTCCTTATTAAAAATTTTTGTTCAGTAGCTTGTTTATCACTGAACAAGTAATGGCGGGTCCAGATACGTATCACTTTCCCGATCCGATGACCGTATTCGTATCAGCGTATCACGTATCAATCCACGTACAAGTTGTGGACGCCTCGATTTCCTCCGTATCCGTGTCTTCACAATAGTCATGATTGAATATCAAATTGCCCAGTTCTGACCAAGGTGTTTGGACTTGTTTCCAGTTGCACATGAAAGTTAAACCTAAATTGCTACAAACGCACATTATTAATATCAATACAGTAGCAACTCTCATTGCTTCCCGTTTCTAAAATATCACGAGTATAAAGGAAAAATAAACCCATTTTATATATAGAACAAATAGTTTTATTTTTTACAGAAAAATTCGATGTTTTGTTGTCGATATATGTATGTCGGAGTGTGAAACGCTAGCGCCATCTGTCTATCGGCGTGAGGCAGAGTCAATAAGTGACAATCCGGCGCGTCTCTCGGTAGTTCTCTGGCGACGGCCCGCCGGTGCGCTCGACTTTCGAAACTGTCGCGTTCCTAGGTATTATTATTATTAATGAGTTTTGTGTAAACTGATATCGGGAACATTCTTTGTCGTCGTCATCGCTTCAATCGATGGACGTCCACTGCTGGACATAGGTCTCACGTAATGACGTCCACAAGGCCCGATCTTGCGCCGCCTGGCTCCAACATTACCCATGAACGCCCACAGTATGGAAATTATGGTTGCCATTAATGACGATGTCGGTGGAGAACCCTACGCCCCTATGTTCCCTTCTCTCTTATTCTCCGACATGTATATATCTTGAGTTGGATATCATCATCGATTTTATCCTAATATCGACATCCCAAACTTGTTATATTATAGCTCCATCTAGGACGCCCCAAAGAAGTACTATACATATAAACCCCGTTAAGATATCACTACTTACCATACTTTATATTTTTTAAATTGCTTGTATGAGAGTTTCATCCACCTGGTATACGCAATGTAAATGATGAACGTGTCCAGACTGACTGATGTCCGCATCTGTATCACCTTTGATGATCGAACAAAAACCGACATAACATTGCTCGGGCCGTATCAGAGAGGCGTGTCAAGACCGCGTGTCATGATGATACGCGTATCATATCCCGTCCACATTTGCGATCATGATACGTTTCGGCGATACGGATACGGTGATCGAATCAGGCAAGTGATACACATCTGGACCCACCTTTAGATGAGCATTTTTAATATCTATATCCGTATAATGTATTTATTCACAGAAAAATGTAGATTTACTCCAGCGCACTATTAAATGGCATATATCAATATTTAACTAGATAAAAGGTAACGTCAGTGTTATAATACTTTGTAATAAAACTAACAAAAGTATTCTGTAAGACTTAGTTCAGTGTAATAAAAGTTGCTTATTAATATTAGAAGCAACGCAATTTCTATCACAAAAAATTCAAAAGATTATACAGAAAATCATCCTACAAACAGACGAACATTTTAAAAGTATTTGTTTTTTAAAACCTTTTTGAAACTCGTTTTCCAAATTACAACAGCATTAATAACGACGCTGGAAAGTAAACCCGCAAAATAGTTCACCAGAACAAAAACTTTTCATAAAATAAAAAATATATATTATATCCTAGTAGTATTATCATTTTTGTGCACTATTTTGTGACTAAACTGAGGAATTTAAACGGCATTATTTTAAAGTTCTATTAAAACAATATTTTGTGGGTTACGTCTTGTTTGTTTTGGAGCGTCAATATATTAAAATAATGCGATAAATGAATAAATGTTTTTGAAATTCATCATTGTGATTTTCTTTCAAAGTAAAAATTATAAAGGAATCTATATATCCCTGAATCAATTCCGAGGTATAAATAACCTGCCAAAAATGCCTTCTTGCCTGTATGCATTTTGACATTATATTGTACTATATAGAATATAGCTGACTTCGGTTAAAATGAAACCGCAATTCCAATACTTTACTCATAATTATAATATCATTAATTAACTAATAAGACTTAGTACTGAACTTTCCTTTTCACTACAGTTCGTGTGACAGAATTCAGTTAACCCTTAACAATTAATTACGGTCCGGCTTTCGAATTAGCTTTAACTTCAAACACAAATAAAATCAAAGATTGAAAATCAGTATCAATAAGGTAATTCCGGTCACGTGTTAGATTAAAAAAACATTAAAGCAGTAAATAGTACCGACTGGGCTATTTGAATGTCATACGAGCACATTTATAGAGTCAAGGCTAGCTTAACTATTGTAAGTACTAATATCAATCTTTTTTATTCCTTATCTTAGACTGTTCTTCATACCTTTTTATCGCTGGGAAGTGTAATTTACGCACTAACCCCGACGGACAACCAGTTAGGAATGTGGGACTCGGCGATGGAGGAGATCGCAATACCCACTAAAACACAGCGGAACCCTCTTCATCCATATTAGTGAGGGACCAGGTATTCAGCTTTTGCATTCTGCCCTAATATCGCAGATGAGTCTGACGGAGGATCAGGGATGGTGGGAGGAGGTGCGCAAATATATGCCGTTTTGTACCCCGCCTCAGTCGACGGTGAGAGGGAGCATCGACTGCACTCTCCCTCTGTCTCGTGGGCTTCCTGTCCTTCGCAAAATAAGGCCACTTCCACCCACCACCATTCACTGAAGAGCATTGAGTTTCCAATGCTCCCCAACCAGAGGTCGCCGCCGATCAACTCCACCAGAAGGTGACGCTGAGGTCCCCAGGCTGCACAATCTGCAACAGTGTGATGCGCTGAGTCGATAGCTGCCCCACACTGATGAAAAGCGGGTGACTTTTCCCGGTCAATTTGGTGCAGAAACTCTCAAAGGTTCTACATACATGATGGAATTCTAATTTAAAAAATCCTTCTTGAAGTATGCTTTTGTAGCACTTTTGAACCGTCAATTATAATGTTTTTCATAAATTATCTTCCCCGTACTATTGATGATGATATTAAAGAAGGACTTAGCATCTAAAGTCACCAGGGTTGCTTTGCGCCCTTCTCTGAGAGAAGCCCACAGTAAACTTAGTGGGTGTCCTTTTATTCTTGTCGTCATTACAAGATAATTTTTAGTTTATTTTATTTCGATTGGAAAAATTTATTCTTTCACACGCTTTTTTATTCTAAGTAATCTTTCAAATTATGATATACAATGATAACTCAATCACCTTCCTTTTAATACAAGATACGAGTATAAATTTATTGAGCGACATTTCTAGAACCTACTCTGTAAATTTGTTATAGAAACGTATGTATATACTTATAACCAATTACTTTGGTGATTGTGTTGAAATGTGTGTGCGTGCTTACGTGCATGCGTGTGTAAGTGCGTGTGTGTGTGTTTACATTATTGTAAATAAACAAAGAAATTTAATAGAAACTAGAAAATCATTTGTTAAATTCTATCTAAAAGTCATCATACTGTCCTTGTCAATGTAAAGCATTGCTCAAGTCAAAGTATCTTGCGTACCAAATATATATATATATATATACTATAGTTGGACACTATAATTACTGTATTCTATTTTATTACTATAACTATACCAAACTGGGTATCAAAAAAAGATATTTTCCCTTCATATTTGTGCATAATTTATTAAACGGTAATAAAAACAAAATTTAGGTCAAATTTTATTGAATCAATTAATCTACTTTTTATGGCCTAATTAGCATTTAACAGCCTTCATGATCAGAGAATAGAACTCACTTCACTAGCTGTGGCCCCGAAAGCCATTTCCGACGAAGCAAATTCAGGAAAGCTGATAGAAACAAGGCTTATACCAAAATTGCTAACAATAAAATTCCATACATAAAATAAAAATCAAAATCACAATAAATTACACATCAAAACCTAGAAGGAGTTGAAATGATTAACAATCCGTAAAAACTAATATTACGTGGCATAAAAGGCTTTGTGTTTCTATTTGACGTCAATGGAGTCACCGTAAATGAGTACGAGCTATAAACATTCACGTCCTTTAACTAAAACTCGTTAAGCTTTATTACAAGTCGGTGATAAAGCCCAATATTGAATAATAACATTTATCTCGTTGAGTGATAACGCAGAAAGTCGTAAACATGTTTTGAACATAATATAATTTTATGCTAAAAATTTCATAATTTTGACATACTTTATACCTACTAGTCATGATAGCCCAAAGGACATCCACGTGGATTCTTTAGAACAGTCAACGGCTCGAATATTTGTTATTTACTTTCTGATATTCAGTCTTTATTTTTCAATTAAGTTCAAATTCAATAAATTGTATATTCAAATAGGCTTTTGCTTAACTTTTGTATCATCGAATATTGTTTCCTTATTTTTTCTGAAGCTGATATATAAGAATCTCTTAGAATCTCAAGTTGCGAGGGTTCCTTCGCACCCTTTTTTTGTCGTTGGGTAATGCTTTTCCGCAGCCCGGAAGAAAAAGGAATTCTTCCAATCGGGAGTGTGGGACTCGCTGAGTAAACAGAATACCCACTAAAAACCAGCGCATCCCTCGTCATCCTTGGATGAGATAACTAGTGGGTCCCATTTCGCATTCCACTCTAGTGACCCGAATGATGCCGACTATGACAGTCTATAGTTTACGTGGCGAAATATTGGAAGCGCATACCAGCGCCTATCGTCACCCTGGCTTCTTCGATGGAGAGGGAGGGCATCAGCCGCAGCCTTTGCCTCGCATTTGCTGCCCTTAGCAACATAACGATCTCGCAAAAGAACCACCCTCCATCCAAATTCACTGGTGAGCATCACATCGATTATGCTCTCCGCTGAGAGATCTGGTCTGAGAAGAACCCGCAATAAATATGTCTGATGTCCTTTTTTACCATCATCCACCACACCAATCACCACAATATTTTCTTTCAATTAGAGCAATTATAAAAGCGAATACTCAAATAACTTTCTTTTAATAAAAAAAATTACATTTATTGAGTGTTAGCTTTAGAATATTATATGTATGTTTGTTTAAGAAACGTATATAGTTATCGTTAAATGAGCTTACCAGAAGTTATAAAAATATTATGTTTAGTTCTTACATTATATGAGATGTAATCATTTTTTCATCCAAAACTCGCCAATTTGGTTTTAAGGCTTTTTTTTTATTCTGTAAATAATAGCGTAAAAAAAGGCATATTAAGATGCTTGCTTCTCTATTCAACGTGATAAAACCCGAAATATTTCTATTCAGAGGATTATTGATTGAGAATAACATAGAAAATTTTATAAATAAAATCTTTATTTCCTTTTCACTAAAACGTAACAGAAAGTTTCATTTACATACGTATACATTGTAGAATAAATAGCTTTATCGATATTTTATTTACAATCTTCTTTAGCGGAAATCCAACTCCCACGTGATTCACAGTACTGTTGAAATATATTAAAAGCGCTTTTGTAACACAAACACGTGCAAAATAAAGTACCTATTTTCAGTCAATTTGCCCGGTGTTACTGTTGCTGTGATAATTTTATTTTAAGTAAACAGACAATTTTGAATAATTTGCAAGTTTTATAATAAAAGCTCATCATTAATGACACTTTAAATCTTTATATATAAAATTCCAAGCTGAAGTTAAAGTTGTTTCTAGGAAAATCTATACATCTATAACTAAAATCTATCTATAGCGTTTAAGCAACATCTATACTCATTAAAAATAATATTACAAAATAGAACAATAAGATACTAACCACTTGGAATATAATAAACAAAGAAAGTGGAAAAGTTAAACCACATGATACCAAAATTGAATTGCGCATAAATGATTCCATTGTTTCGTCTAACATGGAAATTGCTAATATTTTTAAAAAACTATTTTCCAACTTAAATGACTCCTACTATAGACTCATCACCAGCAGCAGCTGATTCTCTACTTTCTAAGTATGTCCCCGATGCTGTGTACTTTTTAAATGAAAACATATCTCGCATATTGATAAAACCAAAACATTTGAAATCCTAAATGTAAAAAATACAGGCGATATATAGGGAATGTCAGTTAAAATTGTTCCTTCAATTATTGACTGTATTAGCCCGCACCTAGCAAACCTTTTCAATAATGGCATCATAGACTGTGGCATTTTCTCTGATCTTATGAAACAGTAAAGTCGTGACTCTGTTCAAATCTGGTAATAAATGTGACCCTGGTAACTATCGTCCTATTTCCGTGTTGTCAGTAAATTTTTTGAAGAAATTATACTTCATATTCATATATTGGAACATTTTAATAGATTTAACCTGCTCCATCCGGAGCAATACGGATTTAGAAAGGGTCGCAATACTACAGACGCGGGCATGTCCCACATGAGACATATTTTTGATGCTTGCGAAATGTCCCAGAATGCACTAGGAATATTATGTGACCTTGCAAAGGCTTTTGATTGTGTAGAAAATAGCATTCTCGCCCTTAAATTAAGTCATTATATTGTGAGAGATGGGGCACTTAATTTGTTGAGTTCTTATTTTGAAAATAGAGTTCTAAATGGCGTTGAATCGTCGGGATCACCGGTAAAATTGGGTGTCCCACAAGGGTCGATACTTGGCCCTTCTTTATTTTTAATATATATGTCGGAGAATAAGAGAGAACGGAGCAGCATAAAGCACAGGGGCGTGTGGTTCTCCGCCGACATCGTCATTAATGGGTTCCATTATTTAATTTCTTATTCTGTAGGCGTTCGTGGGTAATGTTGGTGCAATCAAACACTTTATTAATTAACTCGGATTATAATGTTCAATCACTTAATGTTCCCGATATCAATTTACACAAACTCATTAACACTAATAGCTAGGAACGCGACAGTTTCAATAGTCGACCACTCCGGCCGTAGCCACTCGAGAACTGCCGAGAGACGGGCTGGACTGCCACTTATTGACTCTGACCCCACACCGATACAAAGATGGCGCCAGCGTTCCACAAACTCTTGCACTCCGACATATATAAACGACTAGCGGCCCGTCCCGGCTTCACACGGGTAGACATAAATAGGTACAGATATTTAAGTTATAAACATTATAATTAACACGACCATGAATTGACAAATATTATGAAAAAGTGTGATTCCTAATACTAAAATTAACTAGCTCTGAAGCATAAAAATGTGTTAAAAAAAACTCGAAATATTCAATGTCGCTTGCGTCCACTGCGTAATGAGCCGACCGGTTACCTAATTCATATTGGTGCACTTCCTTCTCCCGCACTGCCCCTCTCTCGGCATGTATTTTTATTTTAATTTCATAATATCTTTTGAATGGAACATCCGATTTCAATAATTCAAAAATTAATCATCAGGTATTGAGACAGTCTTGAATATTAAATTATTTATTTGGATAACAATTTATAAATGGTATGGATAACACGGTCTGATTTTGATCGGCATTTCTATCAATTTGTTAAATGTAAAAAAGTAGTTAAAGTGACGTAACTACAATAGTTAAACATATGGTCTCGCAAAGTTTTTTATAGATATTGATATATTCTATAATATTGTCGAACGTTTTTTGTCCTATCATTAATACACTTCACAGTTTTTTTTTATTTATTCACAGAATTTTTTTACACCTTCGGTTTTAATAGGAATTTCTGAAAATTTCTATAGTAACCTAGTACTAAATGTAGCCTATGTTACTCAGTGATAACATAGCTTTCTAATGAAAAAAAAATTATTAAAATCGGTCCAGTACTTTTTGAGTTTATTCGTTACATACAAAAATACAAATTTTTCCTCTTTATAATATAAGTGTAGATTTAGTTTACCATGTGAAAGGCAAATATGATATAGTGCTATTTGCTAATGTCCTTGTTATTTAAAATTGATAGAAATAAGGAAAATTTTGACGATCTAAATAGTACCCAATCACTTGTCTCACAATGGTTTTCAGTTAATAATTTAGTATTAAACTCGGCAAAAAATTTTTCGGAATTTTGAAAAATTTTATACAGACACATTCGTTATATTAACGCTACACTGTACATATATATGATATATAAATGAAATATGACCACTGACTCGAATAATCTTCAAACCTATTCCTTAGCAATTTGAGCTTTTATAATGTTCGCAACGTATTAAAAACTGTTTTCCCAATATTCCTACACCATAACAAAGTATGCAAGTAATACCACGGGAAACAGCTGGTTTCGTATATAAAATCTATCTTATTACCAATATTGATGAGACTTATGGTGTAGAAAATAACTTCATCGGAACCTTTTAGTCCCAAACGGCCGAAACTTGTAATGGCCGCAGACGACGAGGGGCTTACGAGGTCGAATACGGTCAACGTGGAGGATTGAAGTGGAAAAGGGGGATTTGTTATAAACAATGCTCGATCTAAGGCACTCATCTTGGGATTGGAAGGTAATATACTTCCTATTCAGCTCGGAATAGTTTGATCTTGAAAGTTTTCCGTTTTGTGTTTGCTGATTACTTGTTTATTATATAATTTCAATGAGTAATAGAGTGTTTTTATGATATAATTTCTATAGAAATTGTCGTAATAAAATTGTGAAACGAACATGTAATAAGTTTGCTCTCGTTATCACTATTCTTGAAAAGATAGATGCTAAATATTTTGACTTTTCAATGAGTGCTTTTATTTTAAATGAAATCTAAAATTGTAGACAACAGTAAGCAGCTGTAGGAAGTGCATCACTTTTGCATAGTTAAATACAATCACTGCATCGTGTACGACTACCGATGATATTATATTTATAAAAGACTAAAATCTTAAATAACAAGAGTTCCTTCGTGTCCTGTTCTGGAACAATTGACAAATCATATGTGTAACACTACACATATGATTTGTCAATTAAACTTCTTTTGATAGAGGATTTAAATGTATTAACCCCCTAAAACTTCTACTGAGAGTTTAGTATAGAAACATTTCGTTACTTTTAAATTAATAGTAAACTACTAGAATTTATGAAAATACTAAAATTATGTCAATAATAAAGAATGGCTTTATTAAATTTTGTAAAGTTGTATAGAAATCAGATAACCATGAAAGCTTAAAATAATGTTGACAAGAGTTCTTTCGCTTCGATATTTACCAGGTAAGCTCTATTCCATTACCAAACTGTATTATCATTTACTTTAAAATGCACTTACAAAATTAAGTATACAAGATCTTATATAAGTTCCCTGTAATTTATTAATTAGTAAATTTTTTCCACGTGGTTCAAATCGCAAATACGTCATGAATTCCCCTACAATTCTCGTAATTGTAATAAACTTTCAGTGGGTACACCCACTGAAAGTAAAATACAGTAGATAACACTGGAAAACATACAAAATTTTATTACAGGAATGATAAAATAATGCTTTTATGTTGGTTCATTCTATTTTCTTTGCCCAAATGTACGGGACAAATTACTTCACTATATGATGTACAAAATTACAGGAGCTGAATCCAAGGCAATCACTAGACCAGTGTGGCGATTTGACATAATAACAGCTTTATATTTATACGTTTCTTTATTGAGTTGGTTTCTCAGTTCTTAAGTTCACACTCTCCCTAAATCTTATTCAAATTTTCAGACGTTATTAAAATATTTTATTAATTCAGCCGCTAGAGTTCAAACATGTTTTTAAACTTGTAGTGGATAACATTTGATGTTATCCACTACAAGTACAAGCTCTGTTAAATAGTTAAATTAATCCATTAACAAGTTTATTTTGCGAAAGACAAGCCATGTACAAGCCATCTCTTCGAATCTGGGGGAAAAGATCATGCAAAAGTTTTATAGGAATGACGTGATGGTTTCAGGAAGGATGCTTGACACCAGGACGCCCACCGCGGAGGTGTTTCTCAAGAAAATGGGAAGAAGTACGTTCCGCCAAGGAGCCAATTCCCCACACACACACACCTCCACGGCATTGCCAGCCAGCACCCACGAGCAGTGACTGCCTCATTGGTCTAGTGGTTAGCATGTTTGTAGTCGAACATGCCAACCCCCTCTCATATGAGTGAAGAGGCTTCTGCCCAGCAGTTGGTCGTTAATGGGCTGCTACTTACTTTACCCAAGAGCAGCAAATACTGGGCATCCCCTGCCTTGAGATCTCCTGCTGTCACCGCCTCCTATAGTAGGCCTTGATCACGGCGAAGACGTCGCTATGGCAGGGTTGATACCCGAATTAGAAAACTCACCGTATCATTGCGAAAAAAATAAACTACCAGGTATCAAATGATGCCTGAGGAATATGATAATATACATACATACATACATACATAGCATCACGCCTCATTCCCATAGGGGTAGGCAGAGACAACATCCTTCCACTTGCCACGATCCTTGCATATCTCCTTCGCTTCTTTCAATCTCATTAAATCTTTCATACAAGTTCGTCGGTTTAGAGTACTCTTGACCTGGCCGTTATTTAAAATGTCCTGGATTTGGTCCAGGAACGTTCGCCTCGGTCTTCCCCTTCCAACTTTCGCATTCACTCTTGACTCATAAATCCTTTTTGTCAGTCTCCTTTCATTCATTCTCTCTACATGCCCAAACCATCTAAGCATACCTTTTTCAATTTTAGTCACTACGTCTTCTTTTATACCACAACGTTCTCTTATCACACTATTTCTCACTCTGTCACTCAGTTTTAATCCACTCATGCTTCTCAACGCTCTCATCTCTACCGCATTTATTTTACTTTTGTGATTCTTCTGCCATACCCAACTTTCACTACCATACATAAGTGTTGGCACCAACACTCCAGCATGCACTGCCAGTCTAGCCCTTTGAGACACCATCTGGCTATTCATAAAGGCGTACAGAGCACCATTTACCATATTCCCTGCATTCAATCTCCTTTCAATATCACTTTCACATGTTCCATCTTTAGTAAATTTAGATCCCAAGTATACAAATTCTTTCACCTCTTCCACTTGTTCCCCATCTATCAAAATATTACCATACATGATAATATAGAGATGCGGGTAATGAGGCAGTGCCTCGAGACTCACAGCCCTCCACTGCAGTTAAGAAGAACCCAGGATGAGTTTTAAAGGTTCCGACGTAATAAGTTTAAAAAGTGGTAAACTAGATGGCGTAGGAATTGTCTTTAAATAAATTTTGTTAGTAAAGTCAATTCCTTATCGACCGTAGCTACCGGAAATGAGTGTGTCTAGTGACGACCACTGCTTCGTTACTCGCCGTGGAATCACTTCCTGCCAACTAACTAACCGTGATCAATACCGACGTAGTCTGTTTACGCTAGATAAATTGGCTGTGTGTGTGTACGTAGGAGACTCACCTTATCTTGAATGTGCCCCTGTGTATATACTTTTTCACACTATCTACCATATCGTCACGCTCTCTATTTGATTATAAATAAACTAATTATACCTACTTACAGACAATGCGCAACCTAAAGCGTGTAATATAAGTTATATCTAAACTAGTATTATAAAGAGGAAACATTTGTGTGTGTGTGTGTATATATATATATCTATGTTTGTAACGTTTTCTCACAAAAACTACTGGACCGATTTAAAAAACAAAATTCACCATTAGCAAGCTGCATTTTCACTGAACGAAATAGGCTATATTTCTTTCTCAAAAAAATAGGGATCCTTATAAATAAAAAATCATTAATACAACACAAGATGTCAAAATAAAATATGTCCAACTACTGTAGTTATGGCACTATAACTACTATTTTAAATTTTTAAAATGCCGACAATAATCAAACATTATTATTCATACCTCTATATTGATAATTAAAAACAGTTTCAGTACCTGTAAAATACTTTTTAAATTATTAATATCCAAAAGACATTCCATTCAAAAGATATAACGAAATTAAAAATGGTCCACTGCCACGAGATCGGTAACTATGTAGGTGAAACCCCGGGGCATTGCTAGTATGTAAGAAAATACTACACAATTGAGAAAATTCGGCGCCGAGAACGGAAAATCGAAAGTATCGAATTGACATTTATTTAAATTTCGTATGAAAATCCTAAATCAAACTTTCAGGACTAATCCTGTACAGTTTTGATAAAATTTGGTTAAAAGACATATAGGAATAAATTATACTAGCAAAATCTTTATAATTTACAAAAACATAGTCGATAAAAGTGTGTTACAATAATCTGTAAGTAAGCCAAAGTATAATAGTATACAGTATCATTTGCATAATGAGCTTTGCAAAAAAATAATTCTAAAAATGTATTTAAAACTATTACCAACGTAATCACGGAAAAGGGTAGTTAAGGTACTTATAAATTAATCAATAAATTTGTATAACTAAATATACTGCAACTAAATAAGATAGTAACAATAATTACACATTTCATATGTCAGCTCTTCTTTGTATTGGACAAAAATTGTTCAAACTATACCAATAAAAGGGATCAAACAGAAAACTTTTTCGGTTTGCTTCAGGATTGCGAAGTACCCTGCGTTATACTTTTAGTGCGATAGTATGATATCCAATGTCTGTACTTACCAGTAGTTGTAGTATCTTTTTATTCTGCAAGATTGCAAACAACATTATTTAAAACCAGTAATAAAACAAAGTTATAGTCTATTCCTACGCTACTTAGCACGAACTTTTTGAACCCATTTTTTTTTTTATCAAAATCAAAATGTTCAAGTAAGTTCAAAAAGCACTTTTGAATCGACAGTAGTCGGTCTGAAAATTGATTCCGCTAAGAAGAAACCAGCAAGAAACTCAGCGGTTACTCTTTTAAATAGTTTTGTGTGTTACAATGTTTAGCTTTCATATGCAACTGGAATCAAGTCCAAACATCTTTCTCGCTTAAATAATCTCCAACATTATAATATGCCTTTTGTAATAGATTTTTTTTTACATATTTCTTAAGACCATGCAGAGGCAAACCCAACAGTAAATCGAGTATCAAATTAAAAATGCGTACGCTCAACCCAACAAACAATTTCTGGACCTTCTGTACTTTAAAATAAGGCGTTACATAGAAAGCACCTTTAGACCATTTACGTGAGCTATCAATAAATGGCGTTGTACAAGTACGATTAATAATGATATTTAAAGAGAGAACTAATATAAAAAAAACTGTATTAACATCGGCTGTCATTTACTACATGATCAAAAATACCTCAGAACTTTACAAGAAGAAAAAATACAAGAAATTTTTATGTTGAGCATGAAGTAATAGCAGGACTTGAGAAAAATAATGTAATGATGTTTTTGTAGCTCGATCTCCTTCATCTTACTTTAAACAAGAGAAACTCTGAACACTTAGATATTTTCTATTACATAAGTCTTAATTAAAGAAAAATTATAACTTCGTATTCGATGTTGAGCAATATTCCTTCACTCTCATAGTCCGATGTGACGAGAATCCGATACGACCAGAGAGAGATCAAGAGCAGGACCGACGGCTTAAGGTGCTCTCCCAGGCACGGGGGTGGATCACACCACCAACTTCCCAACTTCTAACCTAACCACTAGACCAATGAGGCAGGTAAAGTATTTAAATAGAAACAAATGAAAATCCAGAGATATTTCATTATTTCGGGAATTATTCTAAAATTTTCGAATTATTCTATTTTTTTATAATTATTATAATTAGAATTTTCGAATCGAATATTGATATTTGATTCGATTCGAACAATATACGCACAACCGTAAAAAATATATGAAGAAATATTTAAAGATGTAAAATGAAAAGCATTAATTGTTTTTTTGTAAAGTAAAAGCTTAAAAAAGTCTTATCCCTTTTTTACTCACATTGTTCACAATTACAGATCTCGTGAACGTGATACAAAATTTCTGATGACTTTACCCGTAATGCTATCTATAACATCCAATCTTAAATAAGAATCACGAGACCGCTTTGAGAACACCTGCACTATGTTTCCTGTTTATAAAATTAACGTTAAAGGGAAAGTTACGGAAAGAGGTTGACCTATATTTTAAATGTATCGATCGAACTACTAACAAAGGTCGACATACACCAGTCAAATGGAGTCAGGCGTTGGTGAACGTCCTGAGAATGGAGGTATTTATTTAAATTTGCATGGTACTGGTAAAACTGTCGGTGTGTTCCAATATACACTGCGAGCACTGTAAGGTGTGACGCCAATTTAGTATACTGCGAAACTGTTTCTTTATAGTTAGCTATACTGATCACTGTTTAAAACTGTGCATTTAAATCCGGTGATGTTTCACATTTTTTTATCAATTTAAAATCACCACAAGATGAAGACATCTTGAAAACGCCAGTAGCCACAATAAAAGTGACTCAAAAGTAAAATATTTAGTAGGAATCAAGTTCAAACATTTTCATCGCTTAAATAATCTTCAACATTATAACGTGCCTTTTGTAAAAGGATGTCTTTGACAAATTTCTTAAAATAATGTAAAGGCAAATCCAAAACTGAATTGGGACGTCGCTTCAACCGATGGACGTCCACTGCTGGACATAGGTCTTACGAAATGATGCCCACAAGGCCCGATCTTATGCCGCCTGGCTCTAGCGGCTACCGGCGATCCTCCTTATATCGTCGGTCCACCTTGTGGGGCGTCTTCCTACACTGCGTCGTCCGGTGCGGGGTCGCCATTCCAGCACCTTCCGGCCCCAACGTCCATCGGCTCGTCGGATTATGTGCCCCGGCCATTGTCGGTGACTTAGGTTCTGATACGGATCGCCTCATTTCTGATTTGACCGCGTAGAGAAACTCCGAGCATAGCCCTCTCCATCGCACGCTGAGTAACTCTGAGCTTTCGAATAAGGCCCATAGTCAGCGACCACGAATTGGGTATGTTATTAAAAATACATATGCTCTGACCCACAAATGAATTCTGAAACTTCTTCACTCTAAAATGTGGCATTGCATGTTTCTTTTTACTTCTTATGACGTCAGATATTTGCAGTCATCACTTGGATACTATTGCAGTATACTGCAAGTCCATAACAGAATGTATTTCTCCTCGATAAGAGCAATATACAGTACATAGTGGAAAACACATAATTTAATATTAGCGCTTTTTTAAGATATCGACATTAATTCATGTTTTCAATTAGCCTTGACTTGATTAGACTTGACTTGATTAGATAAGAGTTTAGAAAAGCTATAATAATTTATTTTAGCAAATGGTACGATCGGTCTTGTTTTAGACTATATCACTTGCAACCATCGGATGAGATTTATTATTTAAAAATGTTAGTATGTTATCCCTGTAAAACAAAGTTCCTTTACAATTTTGTCATATTTCAAAAGTAGCTCTTACTAGAAACCCTATATAGGATCATTATGAAGATATGAGGAAATTCGATCTTCGTAACTGTGAAAGGATTTTAAGTTCAAGTCAATCATGGATAGCCATGAATGCATGAGTCCAATAAAACCGATGGCTCGACTGTTCTGAAATGCATAACAAACAATCAGCAATATTTGTTTTATATACATATATTCAAAATATCACAGAAATAGATGCACTTAATATTTCCCTAAGATTTACCTCAAGCTATATATAATAATATTGTTATCTTAAACCCGACTAATATGGAAACTACAATCTACTTTGCATTCCTGGGTTTTATATCTATTTATGTGACCCACATAGAAAACCCTGTTGAGGCAAAATTATGTAATTTACCTATGAAAATTCTTTGTATATCGTACATACATTTATAAGGTTTTTTTTGTTTAAATGTATTAATGTATTAATGAGTACTGCAGATTCATCAATAAATATTTTAAAATTAGTTAATATATAAAATAATGTACTGAATTACTTAGTGAAAAAAGTAATAAGAGAAATTATCTTTGTCTTTTTATTATTTCTTCAGTTTACTCTTTGTTACATGGTATAAAGAGAAGTAGCTTCCGCATTCCCTTAGATCTTTCAAACTGTTCTATAGCTTTTAATGCAATTATCAGCAACAGATAGAGACAGATAGAGGTTTATATGTTTGTTAAATACATACATATTATAGAACACAAAACAGAAGAAATTCAAAGATTTGAAGTGCAATGTTGCAACATATTTTGTGCGCTTAAATCGCGAACTATGACTAAACCTTATAGACTACTTATATATATTCCCATAGAAAAACTTAACATGTGAAATGAACCAACGTGAATAACGCTTAGAAGGCTGCTACTATTTTTTTTTAACGTCAGGAAATCCTCGTGGATACCTGCAACACCACGGGGAGGCGTTGCAAGTTATGCCGGACTTTTACCGGTTAAAACCTGACGGTGCTCCTCCCTACGTTCGCTGGCGAAAGCACGGGATCGGAATACGTCCGCACTCCCGCCTACGATGTGCCTTACAAAGCTCCCCCCGAGAAAACTCCTCCGCTCGGATAGCATGCCCGGAGCACTCGACATGTCACCTGTCTTCCCTCGCTTTCGGGCAACAGGCTTCGTACCTGTTGCCACAAGCTAACCCTAAGGGGATAGACGTCGATCTTGGGCCGCCCGTCTTAGCCCCGGCCTCCTCCTACGCATGGCGGAAGCATGTCCATCCACCTCTCTGAGACGTTCCGCCGCCTCCTTCTGCGACATCACGTTTTCACAGAAGGAGACCATCGCCTCCCAACAGACTTCCCTACCTACCATGGCGTTAACCACAGGCTACTACTATATCATTAAGTAATTCTGAGCGTTATAACGTCATTTCTGAGCGGTACAGGTGAGTACGTGAGCAAATCTTTTTTTATCTTAATGTTTTTATTTGGTACCATTTAAAATGAAGGGCTGGAAGGTAAAACGGTAATATTTAATAACATTTCATCAAAAAAAAAGTTCCCGTACATTAATTTATAATCTTACAGCAATTATCTACATTTCAGGGTTTACAGAGTTATTACTGCCATCACTCAACCAGTTTTCTTCTAAGAATGAATCCTCACTTACCATCAGGTGAAAACGCAATCTAATGCTAAACTGTCAGCAATAAAAAAATCAGCTTATTTTGGTATCAGACTGAGTCTATTACTTTGTAGGAAAATCTAAAACAAACTTCGTATACAAGGTAAACAAAAGAAACTGGTTTCAAGTTTCCTAGTCGTTAAAGTACCTGTTATATCTATTCATATACTGACGATACTGTAGTACATTTTTTTTTTAATGAAGGTCAAATTGTAATAAAGCAAAACCTGCTACAACGTCGTGGGTTTTTAATGAACTTTGTTATGACGTTTTCGAACCCAGATATAGTTAAGGAGAATCGGATGATTAATACTCGTAAAGTAATAATTTCCTGTTTCACGTGTATACGTGTACGCAGTACACTAAAACGCATAATCGAAGTCAGTTGAGCTTCACAGTGCATCAGAATTCGGAAGTGAATTTAAATATGAATTAATTTGTAAAAGTATAAAAGTAAATGTGTGTGAAATGGAAATATTAGACAGTGAAACAACAATAACTGAACACACAACTGAAAGGTTAAGTAAATATAATATCGTTACGGCGGACTTACGATATGTTGTTAAGGATATTTTCAACTCTTCTACCAATGTGTCCCAACACAATGAAGCAAAATTCTCCACAGTCTTCGGAGCATTTATTTTCTTTGAAATTGTTATGACAGCTACGGAGTTACTGTTATCAACTGTCGCAGCTCTCAAGATATCCCGATGGAGGAATAACTTCAGGAACCAAATGTTAATGCAATTAAGTTTCGCCCGATTCGTAAAAAGGATCATATTCTTTATTGAATTTTTAAAGGAAAGATCTGGCACGGAACCCTCGGCGACAATTAAAACCATATTAACTGGCTTTCAAATATACATCGATTTTGTGATAGTTATTCTAGTCTGTTTTTTTATTAAGCATATGTACGATAGCTTAATCGTTGTCATAGTAAAGATAAGCAAAGGTAACTTCTACGGTGTGTTGTGTTGTTCTTGGTTGTTACCAATACCGATTAGTTTGATATGGACAGGAGTTATTGTTTCACATCTGTTAAAGGAATGGACTGCATATTTTACTATTTGCCTTGTATTTAGATGGCCCATAATTTTTTTGGGTACAGCTTTGTATTTAACTGTTTTATATAAAGTAATGAAGGAAAAAATTCGTAGGTTTGCGAGAAGTCTTACAATTGTTACATTCCTTCTTTGTTTAGATATAAACTTTTATCTTTTTTCCAAAGATATTATTAAGTTATGGTGCTCCGCATCATTTACAACTATTTTCGTAAGTTATATCTCAGGGTTAATATTAAACATTTTAATGCTGTCTTTTTATGTTATATTAATTTTATTGAATTTTAAAAGTACTTCAAAGTCATGTAATACACTACCAGATTTTAGTACAGCTGATGTTATTAAATGATTTTTTTTTATACTTGTTTATGTAAGATTTCATTATACTTTATAAATTATTACTGGACATTACTTAATTATTAATAAGACTTATTTATCAAACTAAATCTGAATATGTAAACATCAATTTGTATGAGGATAATTTTAAATTCTAAGTGAGTAAAGAAGGTTTAACGCAACCGTTTTTAAAATTTGTAAATAATATTGTTTTTTTTTTTAATTTTCCCTTATATTTTTTAATTTAACAATGCAATTAGTGCTTCTTGTATAAACAGGACAATATTCATACCTACTATTAAAAAGCGCGTTTAAAACTATATATAAATATGACGACAAAGTAACTGTTTGGGATTTCCGTGGGTTTTTTAACGATGAAAAATCTGAGGATACAATGTTTAGCAACTCAAATGTAATGGCAATGGCTGGTAACAACGGAAAGAATAATAAATAAATTAGAGAGTACAACCGCTGTGGTTTGATTAAATGAGAGAGAACCGCTATTTGATCATCACATTTACTTTACACATAATACAGTACATATTTTTATTTTTGAAGTGAAACTTCTTTAGGAGCATGAGGGTAAATTTTTTAAGGATGAAACGCGTGATTAGCGTCACGAAGATGTGCAGCGTTTTTATGCTAATTCGTTTGAAGATTAAGTAGTTTTAATATTTAATAGCATCTGGTATTTTAATTTGCAACTTGTCATTTCATAATTTAACGTAGTACTTACTAAATGTCAACTTTAAATCAAATTGAATTAATCATTTGTAATATTGACAATAAACACGTCGCAATTTTATTTACAACAAGCAGACCCGACAGACTTCGTTCTGTCAGCAGTACTAATGGTCTATATATATCTCTTACTTTTTGTGACTATTCAATTGATTTTGAACTTTGCAAATTGACTCTTGCTTAGACAACGTGAGCAGTTGTAATTTAATATGAACTTTAAAGTGTAGCAATAAAGGTCAGATTGACTCTACATTTTAGGTAGAAAACGTTTGAATGGGAAACAGAAAAGGACTGTTTTTAAGGGGTTTCCCCTGCAATTATTCGAACTTTTCCTTTTATATTATTATATTATATTATAAACTTTTATATTATAGGTTCCTCATTTGAGAATTCAATAATTTATTTGTATTAATTTGAATAATCTTCCTTTTCCCCTCCCTCTAAGACTCGGAAATGTAAAGTTTTATATTTGTATAAATATAAACAAGACTTAAAAATTAGTTTGTCAGAGAAGTTTCTCTTCTGACATGTGTACTTTGTACGCACGCATTTTTTAAAAGTAAAATGTCGATAATGTACATCTAGTAAAGAAATAATATTTGGTATTATGCTAAGAGTTTCCCAGTCTTGTACAATCGTCGTTGTAAATACTAATTCGCTTTGCCCTATAATCTAGATTAGCAGGAACAAACAAATACTCGAGTGCTGTGGAAATTGGCAGCAAGTCTATACTGGTAGGGCAGTAACCAGTTACTCCGAACCTCCACCAAAGACTCCAAACATGTAGATCTGGTCACATTAATAAAAACAATTTCTTAAGCTTTCCTTCCTGTGTAATTCGTACCCACATCAGCATTACTTGGTTTATCTCAACTGTGTAAGTGATGTTACAGTCGAAAATTGTAACACGCTTATCTGGTAAGGCGTTATTTACCTCTCAACAAGTAAATTGCGTTTGACGAGTACACACTTCTTGGAGAAGTTGCAGGATTTTAGGCCACTACAAGTATACTCGTTATGCTTTAAACATGGTAAAAATATCACCAAATTTTATGATATTTAGAATTAATTTTGTGGTCAGGCCTTAAACAAAAAGATATAATAAAAGTTGGATGCCTGTTTATTGAGTAACGGAAGATAATTTCGTGAGATAACGTCATAAATCAAATCAAAATACTTTTATTCAAGTAGGCATATTACAGCACTTTTGAATCGTCAAATTATATTTTTTTTCCACACTCTGGTTCTAATATATGTCTGATGATGGTACTCAAGAACGACTTAAAATCTAAAGTTACGAGGGTTCCTTCGCGCCCTGATCCGAGAAGAACTCACAACAAACTCAGTCGGGTATTTTGTATTTTTTTTTATTACCATCATCATTACAATATCTAGTTTAAAATATTTTCATTCAAATTAGAGCAATTCGTTCACTCCCACGCGTTTCTATCGTCTAAGTAATCTTGCAACTTATAAAAACGATTTTTCTATCAACTTTCTTTTAACAAAGACTTTGACTATTAATTGACATCTCTAAACGTCTTGTGGGAGTTTATTATAGAAACGTATACAGTTACCCTTGAATGAGTTGTTAATCTTATGCAGCCTGCTAGAATTAATAACAAGATTGTTTTGGTTTAGTAAGTTATATGATGTACATTCACTCTTTTTGTTAAAAGAGTCAATGTTTTTATGAGTCAAGTTTTCTAATATATATACGCAGTGAACTGTCATTATGTTAACTGCCTTGAATTTGTTTCTTAGCGACTCTTTTGGACTCCTGGTGTAAATCGCACGAGAACATCGCATAAGAGGACATTGATGAAAAATTGTTGTTGTAACAAACAAGGGAACTAGGCCAATCGTGCCTCTCTATCGCTTCCACGCTCAGCTCAGGGGCACGTGACAATGAGTCACGCTTTTTGTGTAGGCAGGCATTTATAAAACGTTATCACGCCAAAAAATGGAATTGAACCACTGTGAATCTTTGACGGTAGATTTGTGCAGCCTGCCAACTTACAGTAAGGCGTAAGTACGTTGGGTCCAAAATTCTTCTTTCTTATGAGGGTCTGTGCCCAACTGTTAATAATCTGCTTAATAATCTGCTGCGTAACACTCGATGAATATTTAAAATACACAAGATTCAATATATTAACAGTACAAAAACAAAGCGTTGCCCATGTAAAATAATATTGAAATCGCTTATCTCTAAGTGTGAGGGATAACATTCAACCGGATTAGTTATTGCTGGTTATCGCAATGAATCATTTTGTAGTACTGATAATGTTTTTGTAATAAAAATCTACAACCGCGTAAAGAAATACCTGAAAAAAATCTTTTTCAATTCCTATTATTAATTTACTGTCTCCCTGTATATCTCAGTAAAATTCAATCGTAAATAAAACTCTTTTCATATATCGATTTAAATTCAGTTTTTAGAGTTGTCGCTAGCAAAGACGTGTAAGTAATAAAAATCCGGTTTGATATTTTGTACAAATCAATGAGGTATATAACTTCTTCCCAAACTGCCAAGCGAGATGATATCTTATACTGTATTATCACTCACGGTCAAATGAGAGCACCGTCAAGCTTTAACCTGTCAGCAATAACAAAACAAGCCTATAGTACACCCAATCTTAAGTGAATCCGTCGCTGATATATATAGATATTTATAAGACATGGTTTTTTTATTGCTTACTGTTTAGCGCTTGACTGTGATCTCACTTGATGGTAAGTAGTAATACCCTCTAACAAGCACGCTAATCAGGTAAAAGGAGATATACCCTTTATGATTTCTACACAGCATCGTACCGGAAAACAAATTTCTTTGTTTGGCGGCACGTCTTTGCTGGTAGGCTGGTAACTGGCCACGGCCGAAACCTCCCACCAGTCCAGACTCAGAAAAATTAGAAAATACTATTTTCTACATTCCCCTCTGCTGGCAAAATGAATACACGCACGACTGCGCCAGCGAGGCTGTCAAAGACTCTCCATCTGCAACTCATCCTCCCGCCTCCATGAATCCGTGAGTCCGACTTTCCCATATAGGGGATAAATTCACGAGTGACCCTCGGGTTATTAATGGGTATTGCATGGTTTCCCCTCAAATCGAGAGCCGCAGTCCAGTTAATATCAATTTCTCAAGGGTCTACAATGAAATAAAATAGGACCACTGGCATTGCTAATACACTGTCAGTTAAATGGGCTAAGATAAGACTTCCATACCCCTCACTCACTCAACAAAATAATGTTGCTACGTCAATTTCCTAATCTGTGGGGACTCAGGCAGTTATAAATATATAATCAAGAATGCTACAAAGGGATATTTATATACGAAATAAAAAAACAAGTCGGATCAAAAGGTTTATGGAACAAAATTAAAACTCAAAACATATTTAAAACTAATTAATTTTTAATTTAGGATCACAAAATGTAGGTAAAATTTCGTGTTAGATTACGACCATATTATCCCGATGGATTTTTGGTGATATACGGTGCGGTTTTAAATTATACAATACTAGAAAAATATCTGTACACAAACTTTGAGCCTTAATTTTTTAATGGAATGCTAATAAAACTTAAATTATTTAATCATATGAAACTTAATACACATTTGTTAATAACTGAATCATGACGTAATATTAATAAAACAATGAAAATATCCCTTATATGACAACCAATTCTTATTTATAGGTTATTTTTAAACAAACAGTTGTTGTATATGAATTTATTTACACAAACCGAAACCGCATGTCTGACAAAATGTATTTTATTAGGGATGGACGGAGAATCATGCGTTTTCCACATGCGCTAGAGAATTGCGCTTACTTAGCGACATGCGCAAGAACAACGCTTGACACGCTTTTCGCGGTGGAGCAAGGAGTCAACGCTACGCACCGAGCGAGGTTGCATATCTGAAAAAAAAAAAGAATTATATATTTTGACAATAAACATTATATTTACAGTGATTGATTTTACAATTAACATTATATGACTGTCATGCTGGTGCAGCGGTGCGAGTACTCGCTTTGCTAGCAGAGGCCCGGGTTCGATCGTAAATCGTATCTTCTAATTTGTCTAAGTCTGGGCTGGTGGGAGGCTTCGCCCGTGGGTAGTTACCACTACCAGCAAAGGCGTACCGCAAAACAAAGAGATTTTTGTTCCGGTACAATGCTGTGTAAAAACGTTATGTGGTATATCGCCTCTTATCAGATTAACGCGCTCCCATATTAGACTGTATCATCGCTTACCATCAGGAGAGATTATAATCAAGCGCTGAACTGTCAGCAATAATAAAAAAATAAATACGTGTCTAATAGTTTGACTGCCTCATTGGTCTAGTGGTTAGCATGTTCGAATACAGACATGAGGTCCTGGGTGGGGCCAATTCAAAATCGATATTGAGTTTTCTATTAAGATTTTCTCAATGTTTGCCCGAAGTTGGGAAGTTGACGGTGTAATCCACCCCCGAGCCATGGAGAGCATGTTAAGCCGTCGGTTCTGCGCCTGATCTCTCTCCGGTCGTGACATCGATATCCGTCACATCGGTCTATGAGAGTGGAGTCCGCAATGGAGTAGCGTGGTGTGTCTATGCTCTAAAAACCCTCTCTCATATGAATTAGGAGACTTTATCCACGTTAATGGACCGCTACTTACCTTTACGAACATAATAGTCCTCTGACCACGAAAGCCAATCTGTATCATGCAGATATTAGTCCTTTGCACAAGAAATATTATAGTGCACAAGTGAATAAGCAAATACAAGTGTGCTCTCTATTCCTTCACTCTCATAGGCCGATGGGAGAGCAATCCGACACGACCAAAGAGAGATCTGGCGCAGGACTGACCACTTAATAATTCCAAAAACAATGCGACGTATTGTCTAACCAACACTAAAGTATTGACGTATAATTTCTATTAAATTGAGATAACGGAATGATTCAGTATTGCTCATCACGCTATGTAATAGTAATACTTCATTGTCTTATGGGTCACCTTGTTTACAATAGGTAATTAGATCAGAAATCCGAGGCGTATGGATGAACCCAAGAAGTATATCTTTTTAATATCAAATATTATCTCACGCTCTTCCAAGTTCAAAATTTTCATTCGTTATATATTTCAGTGTCAGTTTCTTACAAATATTAATTTAACAATCGTATTTGCAAAAAACTAAAACGCTAACTATATTAAAGGTTTCTTTTAATGCATTGAATATAAGAAGTACGTAATAGATAGGGCTAGTAGTTGTTATAAGATGGAATTGACTTTAAATATGTTCAATTTTTAACTGCCTCAATGGTCTAGTGGTTAGCATGTTCGACTAAGGACATGAGGTCTTGGGTTCGAGTTCCAGGTCGGGCCAATTCGAAATCGATATTGGTTTTCTATTAAGATTTGCTCAATATTTGCCCGAAGTTGGGAAGTTGGCAGTGTGATCCACCCCCGTGCCTCGGAGAGCACATTAAGCCGTCGGTCCTGCGCCTGATCTCTCTCCGGTCGTGTCGGATTTCCGTCACACCGGCCTATGAGAGTGAAGGAATAGAGAGTGCACTTGTGTACTATGCCTGCCAATCCGCAGTGGAGCAGCGTGGTGGGTTAATGCTCTAAAAACCCTCTCTCATATGAGGGAGGAGGCCTGTGCCCAGCAGTGGGACGTTAATGGGCTGCTACTTACTTACTCTACTTATGTTCAATTTTATTTCTTGTTTTGCTTCATATAATATTCAATATGATTTAAATTGATTCAATTATATCTACATCGCAATAAAAACCATCTTGTAGTATGAGTATATCATAAAGTCACGTAGTAATACTAATAATTTCAAAACCAAAATCGGGATTATATTTCAAGGTTTACCTTCACTTTAACACTTATAACCCAAAAGAGCCGTTAAAAGTGATGTTTATTTAATTATTAATCTATGTTGAAAGTCCCACGGCCCCATTCAGTCACTTAGATTGGACGATAATCTTATATCTTAACATCCCTTGTAAGGAGCTTATATTTAAGATTTTATCACGAAATATTGCCAAAATTTTGCTGTAAGGGCAAAAACAGACAATAAAACATACTTCGGAGTCATAAGGAATACACACATCTATGTTAAAAGGTAAACAGCAGCCTATTAACGTCCCACTGCTGGGCACTCGTAGGGAGGAGAGCAACACGGTGCTATTTTTAACTAACTCAATTAGTTCACACGCTCCCTATATTTATAATGTAAGAATTTACTTAATTTATATTGGCTTATTAATGAAAAGATTGCATAGAGCTAGACAGACATCTTAAAAGGCAATTATAAATTTAAAACAATAATAAAAGTACTCACAGTGTGGCCTCTGGTCTACGGGCATGTCTTGTGGCAACAATAAAGTGCGAGGTGCACGTGGTACTTGTTCCCTATCTTGACCCTGAGCCTGTTGCTCGGCTTCAGCTTCAGCTGCTGCCAGTGTGTTAACAATGGTTTTAACCTGGGAAAGAATAAAGCACTTTTACATATCCCGCAGTTAACAACAATCGAGAGTGAGAGAAAGAAAGAGGAAACACTTTATTGCACACAAGATAGAAATAAATTGACACATAAACTAAGATACCTATTACTATAATTATAGCGTGCAAAGGCGGTCTTATTGCTACAAGCAATTCGACTGTAATTCCAATGAGTAAATGCCTTGTAAATTTTAATTCAGATATTCTATGAATTGCTCTAAAATAATACTAGGCGCTTACGAATATTTACAATCAAACCTTTTAAGCCCTGATTTAAAGTATACATTAACCTTTTTGTTGTTACTCTCTATGCTTCTTGTATGCTTTTCTTTAGAAGATTTTGCTTAACATATTAATACACATATATTTTGCCTAAAAATCATTGTTTCCAGTTTTTAGAGTTCACTTATTCTCAATGTGCCAAATAGAAAGACCCATTAATTTTTTTTATTATCAAACTTATTATAGTGAACAGCTTATAGTCTAGGAACAGCTAACAATATTTTTGTTGAAGTTCTCCATTTTATTAGAAACATATTTATGACTGGACACCTTAGAACTTCAAGGTAGATTTCGTCTTAGTTATGGAAAAACTTGTGCGCTTATCTGTTTATTGCACTAGATTTGTAAACTAGTCAGGAGATTTCAACGTGTCACAATTATAAACATAAGATGTTCTGAATCCGAGGTTATATCGTAACTAATGGCATAATTGAAAGTTCATAATGGAAACGCCATATCACTAAATCTAAACTATCAATCTAAATTTTGTGATTATTAATAAAAACTGATATGGCGTAAAAAAATATATAGTTTTATACCTCCTGCATATCATTGTCAATCTGTTGTTCACGACGTTGATTTGCGACAGCTTCCTGTGCAGTGCGGTGAATCATGTGCAGGTCCTCAGGAGTCAAATCCCAAGGTAAGTTCATCTGCACGGGACTGCCATCCATTTGCATCTTTTGAACCTAATAGGACAAAAATTGCGATATTCTAAGAATTCTCAGCAAACAGATGACAATAATAGTGTTTTCTACCACGCTCGTACGTAATTGGGTTGGTAAGTTCTGAGATGTCCCCGAGCTCTCGCAGAATACCACCATGAACTAACACTAATTTTTGATAGGGTTCATTGAATTATTTAGGAAACTTGAGAACCCACGAGGTTGATGGGTCGAACATCGACCCAGTTACAAAAGCAAAAACCAATTATTATTTTTATATTATGTATACATATTTCACGGCGTCGCTGGCACTATGGTGCGAGTACTCGCTTTGCAAGAAGAGGCCCCTGGTTCAATCCCCGGTAGAACGAATTTAAAAAATCGTATTTTCTCATTTGTCTGTATCTGGACTGAAGGGAGGCTTCGGCCATGGTTAGTTAACACCCCACCAGCAAAGACGTACCGCCAAACAAAGAGATTTGTGTTTAGGTACGATGCTGTGCAGAAACCTTATATACCTCATAAGGTATATCGCCTCTTACCAGAATAGCGCGCTTCCATCTTAGACTGTATCATCACTTACCATCAGGTGATTTCACAGTCAAGCGCTAAACCAATAAAGAATGTGTAAATATTCGTCCGTATTCAGAAATAGATTAATTTGACAAATCTTAATCTTAAAATTTTGTCATAAAAAAAAACATTTGCATTATTTTTCAAATAACCTATATTTATTTCATACCTCGGGTTGTTCGATGTCTTGGGTAGGTGCCGGTTGTGGAACAAACTGATGAAGAACAGCTGATTGCTAAAACAACAATAATTACATAAGTCTAAATGAATTTTATGTTTTAAAAATAATTGAGCAAAAATAAACCGCCCCAATCGTTACCAATTTCAAGAAGATCACAAATCGTATGAAGATTGTTAAGCTATAATATAAATAATGATTATAGAGATTCAAAAATTAAACACGATCTCTTAGTCTATCGTATATAAGCCGTTTGCAGTTAAGACATTAATGCCATAGAGGTTAAGCGTAAAAACTTCTTAAGCTATATCCAACAAAACTTAATAGTCTCAAGAGAGCTAGTTCGTTTATTGCACGTAGAAAGAACTTGGGGATTTACCGTAAAACTGTCTCGCTTTTTAGTAAGACCCTTAATTCTAAAGAAGCCTTAATATCCTATTAGTTAAATGTATGATTTTTTGCTAAAGAAACTATATAAAGAAAACCTGATTCGGTACACCGGAAAGCCATGATGCCCCAGTGGTAAAACGCATGACCAATAAACAATAAACTTCTTGTAGAGAAAAGTCGCAGATTCGGATCTAGGATATCTCTTTATAAAAAAGTAAGTGCTTAATTGTTGTTTCAAACTCGTCATTGTGTTTTTGTTAAAGAAAAACATCGTGAGGAAACCGCATATCCCGGAAGTAACTCTGGGGTAGGTACAGCCAATCGCATCGGACCAGCGTGATGGATTTGTGTTCTAAAAACCCTCTCTATGAGAAGGCCTGTGCCCAACTGTAGAACATTAACAAGGTAATAAGATTTACCGATCAGCAGCTGTACATTCTCTTTACAATAAATTATGTAACTTATAATTATATAAATATTATGCCTTTCAGTTCTGGAGACCAAAGTCAGAAAACCTACGGGTTCTGAATGTAATTTTAGAGTGTGAAGAATAGTAAATAAAATTATACTTCCGTGTATTAACACGAATACACATATAAAAAAAACAGTACTGTTAGGTACTTTCCGAAATAAAAATCCTATTACAAATAGAGCCAAGTTAGTGAATGAAATCGAATTTCGTAAAAAAAATGTGTTTGTCTTATTTAGTTCCACAGTTGTTGACTGACTAAATATACACATAATATTAGAAATATGTATATAAAAAAACTACTCCGAACTCAAGTACATAAACTATTATTGTTTTCCTAGTAATATTTATTGCATCTACTTCATATACAATATTACAGGTAAAACGTAATTAATATATTCGTGTACGACCTAGCCTTCATTCTGAAGTTTAACGTAATATAATTTTTATATGAAACAGATTACCTAACACGCATCCTTTAGCTCCAATAGAAACTACTAACATAACATAACAGTTATAATAAAGGAAACCATTATTCACTGCATTTGTATGCTAATAACACGAGTTCTTTGACCTCTAAATACAAAACGCTTCAGTGACTCCTACGCAAGCATAATTTTTCAATGTACAAATGAACTATAAATATGTTGGAAAAAGGCACAAATAACTTGTTTTACTTAACGAATAGGGCTTCTTTATATATTTCAAATGTATTTACAGGTACATGTAATTTTTTTATGCAATCAAGCGTGTATTTCAATAAGACATTAAATAATCCCGATAAAAGTGGCGCTATCCATAATTAAAAAGTTCCGTGACAAAGTTTATGCTTATCATTGTTTGAAAAGATTTTTATCTTGTTACGCCAAAGAAGTATAACTTCTAAAGCGTGTATATAGCTTTTAAAGCGTGCACATACTTTTTTTTTGTCAATGTTAGAAATTGATGTAACCAGTTGGTGCCCTTTTATAAATAAAATATAAACGTTTTAGAGAGCTTTCAATCGTTGGCGCTGTATAGGTTTTGGAATATAATTAATGAATTAAAATGTAATAATAAAACTTTATTAACATCAACTCACATTCACTATTTGAATTGATAAACGATTGAAAATTTCAACAAAATATATTATAGAGAGAGGATGCGCTAGTAGAAGAAATTTCTAAAGTATGTACATAGCGTAACATAATCAAATAAAAATAAATGGTAAAAAATATCAAAGCTCTGTTGCAGTATTTTTATGTAAAGCGGCGAATGCAATGCGATATACTTAAAGAAATATATTATGATAAATTAACGACTTTTGAGATAACTTAGCGTACTGACAGATAAATATACACCGATCCTTTTTCGGATGTCATGAAAAGTAATTACTCTTCAATGTCGTGAGGTAACGGTAAAGTTAAATTTGACTTTTTTACCAAGCAAAGTTTTTTGACTCCACGCAAAAGCTATTATTGACAGACGATTAAATTCTTACGGTACACGCTAATACAGGTCCATGTACCAAGTAAGAAAATAACATTAAAGAACTGTCTACTATTCGAGATATTTTAATGTCGCATGTCGTAAAATATGACCGTCGAATTATACGTGAAAAAAAGTAAATTCCCACACACGAACATCTTAAACTCGTTAAACAGAAAACACTTTGCATAAGCTTTCAGATAGATAACGATTATACAATTTTAGGCAAATGCCATCATTAATTACAATAATTAAGAAAAAAAAGTTGAGTTTTAATCTAACATCATAATTTATACACTGTTATTATAAATCAATTGAAATAAATAAATTATCTACGAAAGGTTAATTCGGCAGATGATACAGTTAAAAACTAAAAATTTTATATTTTCCCGTCTTGAATAAAAATAGTATTAAATTCTAAAGAATAGGAATTAAGAAAACTACATCATCGCATAAATCTAATGTACTAATAGTTTTCAAGTACACAGAATCTATTAACCAAAATATATTCATTAACGCAAGGTTTCTTATTCAAAAATATTTAAGATAGCCAGTAAAATATATATTTAAAAAAAAACATTTTCTTTAAATACGAACGCAAATACAGCTCGGAATGCCACAAAATCTTAAAAAAAAACTTTAATTACATCAGATTACCTTTACTTATAAAATAATTACCTTACGCTTTAGCCGTTGTGCCTTGCAGCATAACATTGCGCTAAACCTTGGTAATTATTGCTCTAATAAAGTTTGAGAGTATAAAACCTCTCTTTTAGTTTCTTAACTTATTTCGAAAATCTTAAGAAAGTTTCGTAATTGGTGTTAACATATAAAAAATTTGCTTTATGTAAAAGATACAATTGCTTAAATTTATTCATGTACGATTGATATAGTATAATTCCGTAGTAGAAATAAATGAGTCGTGGGTATGTTATGATGTTTGATCTATAATAATATAATCTACATTTTGTGCGTTTTTCTTACATGTTTCCAACATGTTAGAAAAACGATACCACTCATATATTTTCACTTTAAGTCTTTTGTAAAACACTATATGTCTAAATGTGCACGAAGAATAACTTAAGTTATTGTATTTCTTTCTCATCACTCATCGTCGTCGTCGTCGTCGCCGCTTCAACCGATGAACGTCCACTGCTGGACATAGGTCTCACGTAATGATGTCCACATGGCCGGATCTTGCGCCGCCTGGCTCCAGCGGCTACCGGCGACCCTCTGTATGTCGTCGGTCCACCTTGTGGGGGATCTTCCTACACTGCGTCGTCGAGTCCGGGGTCGCCATTCCAGCACCTTCGGGCCCCAACGTTCATCGGTCCGTCGGACTATGTGCCTCGCCCATTGCTACTTCAGGTTCGCGATTCGTAGGACTATGTCAGTGACTTTGGTTCTACATGAGGCCCATAGTCAGCGACCATGTCTCAGAACCGTAGGTCAACACTGGTTGAACGCACTATTCGAAGACTTTGGTCTTCAGTCACTGAAGGATATCGGACGAAAATATCTAGCGGAGTTTCCCGAACGCTGCCCAACCGAGTTGGATTAGGCGTGCTGTACTATTCATCTATATTTATTAGGTGTAAAATTTAAAGTCGTTTTTGCATACGCCAAAACCTTGATGCAAAATGCTCAGGATAAGTGACATTTTTTTTGTTTTACTTCCAATAATGTACGTGCTGTATAATAAAGAAATCATACCTCATTTTGGTCCTGAGCCTGGGGTGGTGGTGGTGGTTGGAAGGGGCCCATATTTTCTGGTGCTGGAGGCATGTTATGAGGTGCGGGGATGGCAATAACACGCATTTGGCGTGGTGGCGTCATTTCTTCGGGTTCACGCTGGGAAGTACATAAATATCCCTGTTACTCTTTATTACTTAATTAAACTTAATAACTTTCTTTTATACGAGAAAATATAAAACGATAAGAATTAGCTTTTTTATAAGCGAGTTGTATTCTACTATGCGACTAAATATTTGAATATAAACTACTCATATTATGACGTTTTTCATGTTGCAAATTAACAATCCCCTGAGGTGTCACCATCGTAATTCCCGAATCCGTCGAAACATAGGGAAATCCGTACTACATTCTTCTGCCTTATGCACTCACTCTCATTCATATTTATTCAATTCTCTTTGATATTATTTTATATAAACTCTGAATTTGGTACAGTCGTTTGTAGTTATGCGCGTACATACATTTCAGCCTTTAATTTTTATTTATATAGATTTTAACAAGCTAGTAAATTTTCTTTGAAAATGCTACCTCATTCTCCTGGGGCTGAGGTGGTGGTGGAGGGGGTTGGAAGGGGCCTAAATTTTCTGGGGGTGGAGGCATGTTGTGTGGCGACGGGATGGCAAACACACGTTGCACGTGGATGCGCATTTCACGCGGACCATTCATCTGCTCCTCAGAAGAATCCCATGGCAACTGATAACAAAAACAAATAGTCAATAAATGAAACGAATTACCCCACCTAATAATACCATGAATTGTAAAGTAAAATTTCTACTTTAAATTGTATTAATATCAAGTGTCACACACTACATGTTTTAGAAAAATGTACTTGAATTTAAGTTGATGAATAAAGTATTATATTAATAATTACAAATTTAAATATGTTATATATAGTAAGAATGTCTGTGAGTAGGGCTGGTCGGTTGTTCGTCATTTTTTTACTCTGAGACCGAATCCACGCATTTCATAATTAGACTATTTTGGCTTCTATACACCTATTCAATTAAAATATCCGCCATCTGTGTGAGAATTAGAGAAGTGGTAGATCTACTTTTTAACATGCACCCAACAAAAAAACAGAAATACATATAATAGCCAAGGTTTCCACAACCTAATGTATAAGGCGTTCTTTTCGCTAATCAGTATTTTTTTCAAGCCTTAAAACACTTTCCTGCCACGGCAAATATCGCATTGTAATTTTCAAGAAAAACACTAATTATATTAAATTCAGAGTGAAAATCTGGCCCTCAGACGGGTATACTGAATCAACGTAGAGTATACCGTGATTCACGTCGCCATTAATGAAGTACAGTGTTAGCAATATGTGGCAGCAGGGTCCAGAATGAAAACATACATACTAATCATAAATAGAGATAGAACTGGTGGTAAAGAACGAAAGATATTGTCATGAATAATGCAGCAAACGTACCGCTAAAGCATCGCGTGGTCACATTGCCTGGAGATGAAAAACTATAAGGAAGCAATGACCCGACAGGTGCGAATGTGTGCGAGGACACGTAACAAAGGCATACCAATTATAAACACCGACCGGTGTTCTTAAAACCGTGGGTATTCAAAAAGTAATTGAAGGTGTCACTGCCACAACAATTTGAGTGCTTGCTTCGCTAGCAGACGCCCTGGATTCGATTTCCTATCGGCCAAATTTCTGAGTCTGGACTGACGGGTGGCTTTGACCATTGCTAGTTATCACTAGCCTCCTATCTGTAGGCTTGTTTCAGATAATTCTCTTAATCTGCTGAACTGATTTAAATATGAATTTCACAGGCAGATAGCTGATACCATAACACGTAACTTAGGCTTGTGTTATTTTAGATAAAGGGCATCCAGCAGCTATGATCACTATAGTCTTTGAAGCCTTTGTGCCCTAGACTGGTTTTTGTTAATATGATAATAAATTTACACATACTGTCTCTTCTGTACTGTATGTTGTTTTATCCTAACGGTCCTCCTTATCTCAAAGAAAAAATTATATTTAGGACAGATGAGAGAAGTCTACGAGCCTCTCATCACCTCACATTAACAATAATCTTGTAGTGAGGGAAGCACAATCGCTGGAGATATTTAAACGACAAGTTACTAATTATTATCTCTCACTTTGTAATTCAAGTGTCGACAAGTAATATATTTATTCCCATATTTTAAGTATTGTATATATTTATGTATGTAGGTACGTATGTATTTGTGTATTTTCTTATGTAGCGCTTGTATGTATTATAATTATTTGTATAGTATTTATTGTATAAGTAAGTAAGTAAGTAAGTAGTAGCCCATTGATGTCCCACTGCTGGGCACAGGCCTCCTCACTCATATGAGGGAGGGTTTTTAGAGCATAGACTCACCACGCTGCTCCACTGCAAATTGGCAGGCATAGTACACAAGTGCACTCTCTATTCCTTCACTCTCATAGTCCGATGTGACGGGAATCCGACACGACCGGAGAGAGATCAAGCGCAGGAACGACGGCTTAACGTGCTCTCCGAGGCACGGGAGTGGATCACACCGCCAACTTCCCAACTTCGGGCAAATATTGAGAAAATTTTAATAGAAAACTCAATATCGATTTCGAATTGGCCCGACCCGGGACTCGAACCCAAGACCTCATGTCTGTAGTCGAACATGCTAACCACTAGACCAATGTGGCAGTTATTTATTGTATACCGCCTACCATATGTAGCACTTGTAATTTCTGTTCACCCAAATGTAGCCTGGAAAAAATCGCTAGGTAGGTACCCTTGTGTAGTATATGTATAAGTGTTGTTGTAAAATGTTGGTGTACAATAAAGAGTAGTCTGTCTATCTAATAATGCGTTATCCGCTCATCTGTTCCCGGTTGATTTTAGCAAAGTGACTACTTTCGCGAATTTCCTCATATTCCCACACGATCAGGAACCATGAGAAACAATTGATTAAAAATAAAATCTTTATATAACTTCTTCACAAAGTAACACTTTACACCCACACACATTGCCGACATGATGCCATTGCCGCCCAATAGTAAACAAATCGAACTATTTAATATGCACTTATTAACATTCGAAGTATGTACAAATCATTAATATGGAACCAAATAAAAACAGGGAAGTGTATTGCTCTCTGTATTGTCCAAACGTCCTTCGATATATGTTAGCACGCATTGTTGTACTTAGAACATAAAAGATCAAGCCGATCATTAATTTTGTTATATTGATATTGACTCATTCATGCAATATATGTAAGGTAAACCAGATTGAAAAAATAAACTTATAATTGCGACGCAATTTGCAGAAGATTACTTCAGTGAAACACGATTTTAACGAAGCTTAAATTATTTTAAAGTGATTAAACACGTCTTTTTAATGACGCAGGAAGAATTCGATAAAACTAAGTCCTGCTCTTTACACCATTTATTACTCAAGTAAAGCTGGACTGATTTTAAATAATACTAATTTTTTTTTTGGATTTTTGACTATTAAAAAATCAAGAAAGATATCGAAATATATGTAATTCTCAAAACGAAATGCAAGCAAAAATAAGGACAAAAAACCTATTTTTTTTTTCTTTTTTTATAGATATTATTTTTATTTCTTTAGCTTGTTTATAATCTCATCAGTGATAATATAGTTTTCTTGGCCATATTCTGATAGGATTGAGAAATAAAAGGATTACGCCGTGGGGAAAAGTTATTGTATGCAAATAGCTAAATGAGAACATGCATTTAACCCCAAAGTTAACTGTTTCAAATTAATTATTTAGATTATGTGGAAACTTAGTTTTATATAGTATCTTAAGGGAATAAATTTTGTAATAGAGACCGTTGGTTAACAATTACATGCCTATGCATGAGATATTTAGGTAATATAACATTTTTAATTACAGTTAAAACTTTATGCATGCGGACAGACATTTCTTCAAGTTTTATAGCAATCAGATGAACGATATTGGACGAATGTTTTGACGATCTTACGGACGTAATAGTACTTCGCTATCAGAGGTTCTGGGTTCGATCTCCGGCTGGACAATTTAGGAAATCGTATCATCTAATTTGTTTACATCTGAACTAGTAGGAGGCTTCGAACATGGCTTGTTACTAACTTAAAAATACATACCGATGCTGTGTTGAATCTATTAAGAGATCTCTTTCCATTTTAGCAAGTTTCCAGAATGTATCGCTACATACTATCAAGTGAGATCACAATCATGCGCTAATCTGGCAGCTATATATAAAAATGAAACAATTAATGTTTTTTTTTTTTATTAGTGTGGAAAGGTGTCTGCAATTTAATTTACAGAATTAAATAAAGGCTTTGAGTTGTTAGCTGAATATTGCACGAATACCATATCATGCCGTTTCATATTACAAAGAAGATTTTTTGGTTAATCTCTATTTCTATACAAATACAAATATGAAACAAGTAATACATATAAAAAAGCGTTTATTCAAGTACAAAATTCTTATGATACTTCTTTCATTGACGTGGGTGTTTTTATAAATAGATGAATAGAAAACTATTGTAAATTTGAACTTGATATATATAGGGAGGATATAAACTAAAAGTACGAATTGAAAATCCCAAAAATCCTTAATAGTTTAATGGGCGAGTAATTTTATGTTTGCAAAGCCCCTTTATTTAATGCCACGTTAACTATGAAGACCGTAAAGGACTTTGAAATAAAATATGCATATACCAACGATCTTAGTGATAGTCTGGCGAGAATCTTCTGCTAAAAGCGTTTATACAAAGACTTGGGTACAACATCCACGCCTTTGTACAATAATTACTATTTAACCTGTTGATCTAAACCGGCTTTGGCTACTTTTTATGGGTGTAATTGAAACAAACGGCATGATATCTTCGTCTACAGATATAGTTTTAGATACAAAGTATCCCATAAAAAAATAGCTTCAATAATATACTTACCTAACATTAAAAAATTTAATTTAATCATAATATGTAACTCTGTTTCTTTTAAGGTGAACAATAAAGACTATAAACAAAAATTTTAATGCAACTGCCTCATTGATCTAGTGGTTAGCATGTTCGACTATAGACATGAGGTCCTGGATTCGAGTCACGGGTCTTGGATATTGGAATTTCTATTAAGATTTTCTCAATATTTGCCCGAAGTTGGGAAAAATTTGGCGGTGTGATCCACCCCCTTGTCTCGGAGAGCACATTAAGCCGTTGGTCCTGCGCCTGATCTCTCTCGTTCGTTTCGCAGTGGAGTAGCGTGGTGGGTCTATGCTCTAAATACCCTCTCTCGTATGAGTGAGGAGGCCTGTGCCCAGCTATGAGACGTTAACGGGCTGCTACTTACCTTATAGGTTTTTGTTATATAAATCCTCCTTTGAGATCTGTCGTTGAGTAATTATAAAGAATTAGACATAAAACTTCTCATACCATACAAATACGACGCAACCACTTATTTTCCCCTCTAAACTATTCTTGAATCCAACAATACGCACAAAAATCGGTCCAATCGATTTCAAGGTGTTCAGACACATATACACGTAGAAATTATTATATTAAAAGCTTAGCTAATTTTATTGAAAGTTGTTCGGTGACACTATCTGTATTTTTAATTCTCTTTCGCCTTTCTTACAAAAGTAATTTTTAATTTTTGTTTTTCTTCTTATTCTAAATAAACTTTATTCTAAATTCGTATAAAAAACAAGACAATTATTCGACAATAATTACAACCTCAATCGCTCGATTAAAAACTCTTCCACCTTAATAATTAAGAATTGTTATTGTATAGAGAGTCGCCATGATGAGGCTTTTACTACACAAGTTAGCGTATAAGGGAGAATTAATCAGCAATATTGTCAGAAGTCGTTGATCGTGCACATTATTGACATAAAGTTTTTAGATAGATCATTAAACTGAGCCTTGACCCTTAGCGCTCATTATAATTATTGAATAAGCACTGCATGTAATGCAACTAATTAAATATTAAGAAATATTTCCGTTGCTATTAACACACTTCCGTAATTTGTAAGTGGATACAAAAAATAAATTGTATATTCAAAATTATGTAGAGTACGTTTTTTGAATGCTAATTATGTTTCCGAAACGGATAATGAAATTTTAAAGTTAATAAGATTGCAATATATCCCACAACTACGTAATGCCATCTCAAAAATTCAGTGTAATTTTAGTAACAATTTGAACCAAACTAAATCTGATTAAACCTTATAAAATGTTCAGTCTAGTAAATCATTTACTAGTTAATACCGTATATCAGAAGTCTAGAAAAATATATCGACAATATTAAGCATTTTATTGGATGATCTAAAGGGAAGTGCCTTAATTTTATGTTTTTTACCTAACGTATCTTGGAATAATTAAGAAAGATTTTGAAACATTCGTTGCCTTAAGTGCTTAAATAAATATTAGAGGTACGTCTATTTTTACCTTAGCTATGTAATATTTATATGGATTATATACTTCTGGACACATCTATTGGCCCACCTGGCATTTTCAGCTTCGTTTGGTCCTAGCTAAAATTTTATAGCAGGTCGAGCAAAAAGTTTTTATGCAGTTTTGAACCTGGCACATTCATAATTTCATTGAAAAGTCTTTTTTTGAATTTCGAACACAGAATTTAAAGAAACAAAAGACAATTTGGAGCCTGTTCGTTGTTAACAAACAATCGAATACTAAAAAAAACTTGATTTTATTGGTTTACTCGGATTTAATTCTTGAAAGTGTGATTTTTCTCATTGGTTTTGCAACAAACATTACTTATTCTTACCATTAAGGTAAGGTTCTATCAATAATCAATGGATACTTCGCCTGAAGTCGCCGCCCAAGCTGTGGCACTTATCCAGGCGGGACACAGCCAACGAAATGTGAGTGTTCAACTTAATTTAAGTCGATCTGCGGTCCGAAATGTTTATTCGCGGTACCTAGAGACTGGCGGCTTTGTTCGTCGCCAAGGAAGGCCACGATCTCGGGTCACAACTGAAAGGCAGGATCGATTCATCGTGACGACCAGCTTGAGAAATCGTCACCTTACCTCCATTGAGATACAAAACCAACTTCGCGACTTCCACGGAGTATCTGTGAGCGCTCGAACAGTTCGGAGAAGGTTAAAAGAACGCGATATGGTACCACACAAGCCAGCTAATGGCCCCAAACTAACGCGAGCCCATCGAACAGCGCGCCTTCATTTCGCGCGCACTCATTTAAATTGGACTCAGCAGCATTGGAGCCGTGTACTCTTTTCTGATGAGTCTAAAATTGTGTTACATGGCAATGATGGAAGGAAGAAGGTCTACCGACGTAAGGGGGAGCGTTTTGCACAATGCTGCTTTGAAGAGAGGGTTGCTTATGGCGGTGGCTCATGGACTGTCTGGGGCGGTATATCCGCGAGCGGTAAAACTCAACTTGAGATTGTTACGGGACCACGGCTGCCAACATTAAATGCTGAAAGGTACATTCGTGAGTGCTTAGAACCTCACGTGATGCCATACGCGGACTATGTGGGCCCAAATTTCCTTTTTATGCATGATAATGCAAGAGCCCATACGGCCGGCATCGTCAGGGAATATCTTCGGGGTGTGAACATCACAGTTATGGACTGGCCAGCCAGAAGCCCAGACATGAACCCCATTGAGCACATGTGGGACGAGCTAAAAAGACTTGTTAGGGCTCGTCAGCCAGTTGCCCAGACGATGCAGGAGTTGAAAACTGCCATAGAAGAGGAATGGGAGATGATCCCCCAAAATTTCATAGAGCGGTTGATAAACTCTATGCCTAATCGTATGAGAGCTGTGGTAGAAGCCTATGGAGGCAACACGCGTTATTAAATTAAACCTTTATTAAATTGAACATGTTTTTTATTCAATAATCAAGTGCCTTCATCAAGGCGCATACCCGACTTGTTAGGCGTAGCTCCATGTCGTGTGGTATTCTGAATTCAAATTTAAAACATTACGATCGAAAAAGATGGTAAAAAGTACCAAGTTTAAAACTGCATCAAAAGTTTTTGTTCAATCTAGCAATAATATTTCGGTAGGGGCCATCGACACCTAAACTCTAAGGTGGGCCAATAGATGTGTCCAGAAGAGTAGATAACAGTTTTGGAATGTTAAAGATAGTAATTATAGTGCAACAGTAGTGGCATCACAACTTTAAAAATAAAAAGAAATCTTCAATATGTTAAAATAATAATCGGTTATAACTCTTTAGAGCTTACTGGAAGTCAGTTCAATATAATAAAATAAATCATTAATTTCCTATATTGGAAGATTTTGCACTTATTATCTACAAAAATATGTACAAACTGTAGGTACTGGCAATTTATAGACAACATATGGAATAATAAGTTACCTGATCAACATAACATTTCCATTTTTATATCAACTTAAGTTATTTTAAATAACTCGCATAGCCACTTTCTAAATAGCGCATTTTTTCAATCGTCTCTATAATAGATAGCTGTATAATTAAGAAACTATCTTATTAGAGAGTGTTGTTTCGAAATTTTATTGAAATGTAAAAATTGATTATGTAATATACATGAAGCAAGTGTCTCTTCGTAGCAGTGTAGTGAAATACTTATATCTTTTAGATTTCATAATAAGGCCTGATTGATTTAGAGATAAAAATTCTTTAAGATGGGATTTCTTGTACCGTTATATTTTAACATATATTGAATATGGCTTAAGTATGTTCAGAAAATCTTTTTTATCATCAAGAATGCCATTTTTTTAAATCAATATATTTTGAAAACCTCTGTTAAATATAAATTTTGGTCGAGTCAAGTTAGTTTAAGTTAAGTCTAATGATAAAATAAAATATATTTTTTATAATATAGAATACAAAAATAGACTAATGATATTGGTTAATATTCTGAAAATAACATTTCACTCATGGACTTTTTCCTATGAACTCGGAGTACGGAAATAAACAGTTGTGTTAGAAGAATCCTAGTATAGAAACCTTTAAGCCTTACAAGAGCTTTCAGTTACATGGCATCAAGTGTCAATAAAACTTGAAAAAATATTTGAATTTGTGCAGATAAATAAGCACTTTATCAACCATTGAAAATCTGAATAAGATATATACTTGTATACGTATACAAGTGTCCCTCTGTTAACGTACAAATTCTTTACCATCGTTATATCATTCCTTAAAATTAGATTCAGTTGTAATAGATGTTAAGCCTAAAGTGGTTTTAAAAGATTTCAGATAATTCAGTATCGCATTTGCTCATTAATTCGCTTCTTAATCAAATCAAATTAACACAGAACACAATAGATCCTCTAGGACCGAATTATTACTGCGGGTTTTACCGCAAGATAAATAGATACTATATAATTTAACATATATAAATTACATAGCATTGTGATTGTGCCCGCTTTACAGGTCCTACAAATGTCATCCATAATACTCAATTGTCTTAGTTACTCTGTAATAGCTGTCATTGTTCTACCCCATTTGTTATTCTCGTTTGTTTTATTGCCTTCAGAATTTATGCCTAGGGAATCGTTTCGAGATTTCTGCACAACATTGTAAACGAATTTATTTTATACTACCACTTAATCACTTCACTTGGAGTAGTCCGGGGTTTGCCGGCAAAATACATTTTGAAAACTGCAGTTTTCAGTCTAATTTATCTGAGAATGCTTTAACCAGGAGAGACGAGCTACCAAGCAAAAACTTTCGGTACGATGTTGTGTAGCCGTCATGAGAGGTAAATTTCGGTTTACCAGGTTAAAACGCTTAGACTGCATCTTTACTTACCATTAGTTTAAGTCAAGTCGCAATCAAACGCAAAACTGTCAGCTATAAAATAACCTCACCTTATGGTACGTGATCAAACATTTTAGTTTTTATGATATCCACACAGCATCCTGATTTCCTTTCTTGTTTTCTTATCTTTGCTGGTAGGGTGATAACTAGCCACGGCCAAAGCCTCCCACCAGTATAGGTAGGGAGTACTTAAAGCATTACGCCAGCGAAGTGATTAAAGAGATTAGACTCAAACGTAAAATTGTCGACAAATAATTGTCTAAATATATAATATGTGCAACAAGATTTATTTTTGAATGCAACATCTATAAACTTCCTGTATTCTTGGTGCTCTATGTACATGTTAAAAATGTGACCTCGTCTTTTCAGTTCCGTATCATGTAGACAATCTTCAGTCAACTATTCACTATAGAAATACGTTGTACGAATATTAATACCTTCAACAAAACGTGTACCGTATTGAAAATATTGTGTATACGAATTTATTAACAAAATATGGCTTAAGGTATCACGATCAGTAACAGATAAATTTTGATATTTTATACATACAACAATATGAGACACTTTAACGGTTTTTTTATTGTTAAATTCAAGTAACACGTTAAAGTACTCGTATTGCAACTCTTTGCAATATAATTAAACGGCTATTCATTTTAACACGTATTAATACGACCTACATTTCTCATAATTATCTTAATTTTCATGTCTTACAATGTAAAATAGCAAAATTATTACTCTTTATTTACAGCGTTGGAATATGATCTTACTTAAAGTGACAATATCGTCTAGGAAGGTAGCGCGCCAACATGAGAATAGCTAATAATCCTCTTAAACTTAATCATAGGAACGCAATTTTTTGCACGGTTGGTAAGTAAGTCATTATAGATAAGTAGCACTCATTCACGTCCCACTGCTGGGCACAGGACTCAGTCATAGATGATAGGATTTTTTTATTTCTGACAGCTTAGCGCTTGACTGTGATCTCACCGGATGGAAAGTGGTGATACAGTCTAATCTGGTAAGAGGCGATATACCCCTTATAGTTGCTACACAGCACCGTACCGGAACAGAAATCTCTTTGTTAGCCCCGGCCAAAGCCCCCACCTGTCCAGACTCAGACCAATTAGCAAATACAATTTCCTAATTTCGCCCTACCGGGGATCGAACCCGGGACCTCTGCAAGCAAAGCGAATACTCGCACCACTGAGCCAGCGAGGCCGTCACTCACCAGGATAGACCCACCATACTGCTTCATTGCGGATTGACAGGTATAGAACACAAGTGTACTCTCTATTCCTATGATCCAAATTCCCAACAACATGCAAATACTGTGAATTTCTTAACAGAAAACTCAGCGCGATTTTTTAATTCATCTAACCCAGGATCTCATGTCTATAGCCAAATAAGCTTACCAGTGATGCAGTCTGTCATCATAGTTAAGGTTGTACCACAGCCGTCCAGACTTAGACAAATTAGAAAATCCAATTTGCTTATTCTGCCCTGCCAGAAATTGAACCAGTGACTTACCCGCCAAAACTATATCGAATATTTTATCAACATTACACTAAAGTGAGGCCGTCAAAATTTTATTCCGTATATACGACTATAACAACAATTAATAATTTATACACAAAAATAAATTTTACTTCACAATCCGCTTAATAACGTTTCCGCAGTACCACACCTAAATATATTTAATACAGTTAAACTATATACTGGGCGTCTGTATATCAAATTTAATCTCCGACGAGAAGTTTGTTTTACAGGTGTTCAATTTAACTTACGTAATACGTATTTGCAGAGCTTTGCCTTTGACCGTATCCAATTGTGTTGCCGAGTCTCAGTTGAAAACTACCGACCTGATATTGAAGGACTTTTAACTGACTAAACTAGGGAAATTAAAAAAAAATTGACTCTTTGAATAGTTTCCCGAAATATTATCATGTTTGTAGAAGTCATCAATTTGTCGCATTAACAGACGAAAATCCTTCAAAATTCATTACACAATAAAAACCTGCACATAATTTTCATTTATATTGGCATATTACATCCTTGAAAAAATCGTGTAGGAATATCTCGCAAATGTTCAATTTGAGATGAGTAACAAATTAAATAAGAAGGCCTTCAACTCCAAATGATTGACGATGTATGAAATGATTAGGTTATGATTCTTAAAATGAATATGAAAATCTTATTAAATTTGTCTAAAAGTTTCTAGCATTACAAAACCTATAGGATACACAATACGTTTAAATAGAATACGTTACGTTACACAATACGTTTAAATAAAAAATAAGTTTATTTATTATTAAAATAAGTATGCTACAACTCATCAACTTTTGTAAAACAAACAGTAAATAATAAGCTTCAATACTAAACTGAATTTAATCTAAATTAAAGACGAGCGTTATTTGTAGATCCTATATCAAGTAGATAATAAAAAAACTACTAAATGAAAAAAATTGTTTACGATCTCTCATAAGACGGGTTTTATCACAAAACGTTATATGGCTGCTGCACGGTTATCAAATTATTTGACTGAAAACGTGAATCCGCTATAAAAAAGTTTTATTTGAGCGGTATTCTTCAAAAGCTATGCAGGTTTAACATTATTATATAATATACATATAATTTTACCTTCAGAGATGAAAATAACGCATTAGCCAATTTGATATTCACTTTTGTTGGCTTTTTTGAGGCCCTAGCTTTGACTAGCTTCTATTAAGCAAGGCGAATTAATAAATAATATTATGCAAAAGTTTGTCTATTGGAAATCAACGGTTACAGAAACCTCAAGTAAATAAGCACTAAAATTTGTGCCTTTAAAGTCGTTTATCTTGTTTATGAAAATTATAGCATTGCAACATTGTAATCAGATTTAATTACAATATTACTTGGGTTATAATTTATCATACTATTCATCTTACAAGGTCATAACTGTTTCTATAATCAAAATGAATGTAACTCCGCCATTTATAGGGAGTCACTTTTGACGTTTGTTCTGAAGAGTAAAACTAGTAGAGTAACATATTCAATGGATACACGCTTTAACTGGAACATGTATTAAAAGAAAACACCTTAACCTACTCATAAGATATTAATATCCATGATAGGTAATAAAAAATTACAAAATATACTGTAATTGTGCAATAGATTGTGTATTATAATAAAATTACGCATTACTTGCAGTCTCAGATGTTGAAGTAAACTAGTGATTCACAAGTAAAAGATGTAAATTAAATAACAAAAAAAATTTCAGTATTTAACGAGCAAACAAATACGTTTAAACATGTACATAAACACTAATGATTATCGTAACTTACGAGTGCTAATGTTACAACTTCACATTAGACGCCAAGTGCGATATAATCAACGCCAACCGCACCAGGGTGATGGTCACCTTGTATGTGCAGCAAGAAATAAGTGGAACAAGGTTCATGAGCGTTCATAAACTGACGTATAATATCAAACATTTCATAGCTGAGAAAAAATAAATATGAACGTAATGTAAGCGGTAACCCAGACCGTGCCGCTCCACGGTCACGCCACGCGTTCCTTGCTGCATCTCCGATCAATTACCCTACCAAGTTCAAGAACGTCTCGCGTATAAAGAACACAAAAAATATCAACTCAAATTAGGAACGAATGGTGCCGATCGCTCGCATACTTATATAAATAATGTTGTGGGCGCGCGCGGCTCAAACACCCGACACACACCGAAACATGTACGCGTACCTCGCGCTCGTCGCTGCCCTGGCGGCGCCTGCACTCTCCGCGGCGACGCCTCGCGACCGCTTAGGATACGAAAGAGAAATAGACACGAGATACAACCAGGTCCCTAAACTTTTGGACTATGTTCTCAATGAGGAGTACATAAATTCACAGAAAAACAGAGCGAAACTCGTGACGAAACTCCGGCCAGAAGAAGCGGTGGTGGCGGATAATGTGATCTTGGAATCGAATGTTGTTAAAATTGTAAAACCCGTAAAAAAATTGGATAGTGACCTGGTACGGCAAAGACGCGGCTACAATTTGGAAAATGTGATAGTGCCTGCACGATACCCTTATCTTCCCGTGGCCAGGTATAATCGTTTTCGTCGATGGGGCTAGTGGCATGTTGCCGTACTATTAAATGTCAAGGCTGCACTGAAGCTAATCAACAAACAGCGGGATGATATGCCTCGAGCGCATCTCGGCGCGTAAGCTATCGCGAACAGACTTTATTGTATTATTTGTTATGAAGTGGCTGTGATCGAACGCTCAAGTTGTATTGACGATGTCGAAAGCTTCGATTGAAAGTGTTACAGAGCAGATTGTAATTATTGAACCGTAGTTTAATGTTAAATTAAAAATATAGAATAGTATCACAAAAAGTGTTGTTCATTTTACGTTACTTAAAGACTATAAGATAAGAAACTTTGACTTTTATTTTCTAAAACGATAATTATAATAGTCAAATAGCATTATTTATTTCAGCAAAAAAATTAATTGGTGATAATTTGATGCTTTTTTGATTGACAAAAATGTTTCATTATTTTGCTATAGTTACTATAATTATTTTTTACTGTGATTCGCAGAAACAGCCGCACCCTAAACTTTTTCTTTCTTGCCTACTTCATCCGTAAATAAAGCAATTTTAGAATTATGTGCGCTAATTTGGTTCGCTCTTGAGACCTACTCTATCGTATAATCACGCGTCTTTTCCATCTTTTTTTCCCTCGTCAAGGACTCTTAAATAACAAATGCCAGAAGACTATCTAGATTATAATAAATTGCCAATAACATTCTAATTTACAATCTTTGTACTTATACTGGTGGATTTATTATTGTCGAATAAAATTGACGATGCGATGCAATTCCATTATGATAATAAAAAGAGACAATTGCTATTGAATTATCAGTATTATTACGAAGCATACTAAAGATTACTCAATAAATTTACTTACTAGTTATTTTCCGCTGTATTATTCGTGCTAAGGTTTATTCTCAATGAAATCTGCTAGTAAAAGTCCGTCAAAATCGTCTGCTGCTACAAAAATACACCGACATAAAATTTGGAATTTAGATTTTTTTTCATACCGTGCTTGCATATGCATTTAGTGAAACGCTATTATTTTTATATTACAAACATGCATAGCATTTCGATTTATTTGTATAGATTAGATTTAGATAGATCTAAAACTTTGTCAATAAAATTTGAATACCACTTCAAATTAAAAACGCAAACACGCTGTGTATTTGTGAATAATGTTAAAATAAATATTCATATTTACTAGTAATTTACAGACTAATTATATTCAACACAATAGAATGCTTCGCGTGCATAGACTGGTACTTAACGCCTATTATTGTAATTAAATAAACGATGTTGAAATTGGAACAATGAATTATAGTTCGCATACTTAAATCAGGTGCCCTTATCCATGTCAATACTGTTTCTTTGATGTATTACTTAAACTTCGTAATGCAATTAGTTGAAGAAGTGGTAGTACTGACATACCCCATAATTATTTGTTTAATATCCGCAATTCATTGCGAATGCTATGACAAAATTACTAGAACTGAAGATCCAACTGTGCTACAAAAGCCTACTCGAACAAAGGTTTTTGATTTGCTTTGATTTGCTAATATCTTATTCAATATTACAGTTTCTCTCTTTTTTATTGCTGACATATTAGCGCTTGAGTATAATCTCACCTGATGGTAAGAAATAAGTCTGAGATGGAAGCTCTGATGAGATTTAATTTACGTTTCTCTACATAACTTTATACCGGAACGCGAGCATTTCGGAGCGGCATGTATTTGCTGGAAGAGTTATAACTAACTACATTAGAATCTTTCCACCAGTTCAAACTCAGACCATATAGAACATACAATTTCCTCAATTTACTCTGCCACGAATCGAACCTAGGAGCCTTGCTTGGGAAGGGAGTACTTGCGCCAATGTGCCAGCGAGACCGTCGAGTCCCATAATAAATTTAACCGAAATGCTTCACTAATTTGTTTAAATTTTGTTAAAGTAGTAAATACTCGATAAAAAAAGGTACGTGGCAGCACATTAACGACCCACAGTTGGGCACACGCCTCATCACTCATGGGAGAGACGGGTATTAATACATGGAACCACCACGCTACTGCTCTGCGGATTGGCAAGCATAGTACAAAAGTGTACTCTATTCTTTCACTTTCTTATAGAGAGAGAGATAAGGCGTAGGACCGACGGTTTAACGTACTCTCCGATGCACGAGGGTAGAGCACTCCGCCAGCGTCAACTTCGAAAATATTGAGAAAATCTTAATAGAAAACTCAATATTGATTTTTTAATTAGCCCGTCCCGGAAGTCACACCTGTCCTAGGTTTGAGTTCCGGGACTCATGTGTGTAGTACATGGTAACTACTAGACCAAGGAGATAGTCGTACTTGATACACTTTAACTAAATTTTTCAACCAGTCCGAATATTACACATCTATATAGACCTTCTAGTATGTACCTTCTAGTTGCACGTATCGCATTACATTTACATATTACATACGATTTTTTTGTTACACGTTTTTCTTTTAAGAAAAGCAAGACATAAATCCATTTTATAACATTTAGACAAATAACTATCTGTGAAAATGCACCCCTTAATGTGCAACGTACATTAAACACAACCCATTTTACATATTACATAAAAATCCTATTATGGCATTTGCTAACTTCTATCATCATCATTACAGGTGTAATCACTTTTTTGTTATTCACTTAATACAGCGCTAAACAGCTTTTAATATAAAAAGTGATTTACGTTATATGTACCCACAGATGCTTTTCATTATATTCATATTAGACGATTCATCGGATATTTTCAATGAATAAAATGCTGGGTAATAAGCATGAAAGGATCTAAAACAAAGTATCAAAGTTATTTAAAAGGATTAATTATTGCTTGTATAAATACGAGTAAACTGCAGCGGATATTGCATTTCACGCGATATTTTCTGTCGTAATAAAACCAGATTTTATATAATACTAACAATGTCTCAAGGTGTCACGCGCATAAATACTGATCTCGTGTCATTTTTAGCTTCATTATTATAACATTTAAAAAATAAAAACAGAAATTCGAAATGCAAAATATTCTTGTATATTATCAGAGAAGAGATTTATTTGTAATTCTTTATTGTCTCAAAACTTCCCTATACACAACATTTGACGTAGATTTGTTTTGTTCTGAAGTTCGACACGATATACGTTATTATCTTTAGATTGAGATTTTTAAATTCGTTATATCTTTTTTATAGAATGTCCGATTTTAAAAATTTGAAAAGAATTTTACAGATATTGAAACGGTCTTTAATGAGTACCCTTGTTTTTATTAGGATAGGGATTAATACAGAGATATCAATAGTATAGTTTGATTATTTTCGGCATTTTTATTAACTTTTAAAATGCAAAAAGTAGTTAGTGGGTTAACTACAGTAGTTGCACATATGGTATAACGGACTTTTTTATAAATATTAACACGTTCTTTAATATTGTAGAACATTTTTTTATTCCAAATTCAATAGTGTCCACAACGCATGCGATAACAGATTTTTGTTTCACACCTTGGGATACATTAATGCATTTTTCTAAGGGATCTCAATTTTTTTTAAAGTAATATAGCCCATATCGCTTAGTGTAAATGCAGCTTTCTAAGGGTGAAAAAATTTTTGAAATCAGTCCAGTACTTTTTGTGTGAAAACGTAGCAAACATGCAAACATACATACATACTTACATACAAAAAAAAAACAAATTTGGTTCGCAAAAACATGGTTATAGTGAGCCAACTTTAATAGATAGACATATATTGTTCCAGACGTTTTTTTAGAACTTTCTAAAGGTAATAATTCAGTCATCAATGAATTTTGCTAAACTTTAACCATTTACGCAGCGGAAGCTCTCAAAAGGAAAAAAAAAACAATTTTAGTCATTCTACATTGGTGTGCCGCTTCTATTGGTCAAACGATCCAATATAGATTCATTGATTCATCGTCGTCGTCGTCTTCGCTTCAACCGATGGACGTCTACTACTAGACATAGGTCTCACGTGACGTCCACAAGGCCCGACCCTCTTTATATCATCGGTCCACCTTGGGTTTGGGGGGTCTGCCTACACTGCGCCGTACGGTGCGGGGTCGCCACTCCAGCACCTACGGCCCCCAACGTCCATCGGTCCTTCGGACTATGTGCACCGCCCATTGCCACTTCAGCTTCGCGATTCGTAGGACTATGTCGGTGACTTTGTCTTTTTACTACGGATCTCTTTATTTCTGATTCGATCATGTAGAGAAACTCCGAGCATAGCCCTCTCCATCGCACGCTGAGTGACTCTGAGCTTTCGAATTTTCGAAATTGGAGCTACCTAGCTGGACTCTATGCCCCAGGTATGTGTACTCGTCACCAATTCCGAGAGCTGAGTTCCTAACGATGACTGGGTGTGGCGGTACATGGATATTAGACATAATTTTGGTCTTATCCATTTTCCTTTACAATTAATTGATTAAATTTAGTTAATATTATTATTCGGGGAAAAAGTACAATTCCCTATATTGAAAGCTCACGTTATTTAAAGATGACCTTCTATATAATAAGTTTAAGAAGTATGTATTATATGGCGCAGGAATTGACTTTTTTATATTACTTTTGGTTAATTTGGACGATATAGCTATAATAGTTATATCGTCCTAATTAACCAGCGATATTACTTAAGACCGAGAAAGTCTTCCAACAGCAGAAAGGAAAGCTTAATATGTCTGAATTTTTTATGTAGAAAGTTATAAATATTATCATGCAAGGACAAAGATTAAAGATGTTTTCCAAAGCTTGTTCGTTATAAAACAGGTTATTAAGAAATGCAAACATCTTCGGAACGTAATATTGTAAGCGAAATCGAATTATAGCTGGGCACTCATCTTAATATACAACGTGGGCGAAAAGAACATCAAGTACATTTTTTAGCTGCTTTTTTATATTGAATAAAGCTGATAAAAACACTTGTTATTTATAGATTACAGTTACATGATATATGTTTATTTTACTTTTATGCATTAATAATAAAATTAATAATAAAGCTAGCAGTTTTTTTTTATGGAAACGAGTAGCTCATAATATGATAGTTAATTATATATATATTAATTATTAATAATATATAATTCGTATTCGTGTGTATATAACTAAACTCCATATAACTTCATTTCTTTTTTGTGTGTCTAAGTGGATTCAAGAATATTTTAATGGCAAATTTCCTTGTTACTTGGTAAAAATTTGCAAACGCTGATATAGTTGCTTATTTGTGTTCATTATAAACGTAATCTATTAAGCTACTTTATTTAATATTACTCAATTTCGCAACAAAACCTCGTGTTTGTGTTACGAATATTCACTTTGCCAGAAGGGTTGTCACAAATTTTGTATGCAAAATTGTTTCACAAAGTGGAAATTAAAGCAGAGGCAACGTTATCCACGTACCGAGGGCCAGGTAAATGAGGCTTTCGCTCTCTGCCCTTCCACTTCAATTAGAGCAAAGTAACAAGAATTTAACTTAGGATGAATACGTTATAGTACCATAAAAAATTCCTAACTTGATTACTCACTTTATGATTTCGTAGAATTGTAGACATCTTAATATAAAACGTAACATGGATTTATTAAATTCATTCATCAATTAAATTATGAAGCGAGAATTGTCAATGTCTTGCCCGTTAATAAATTTCTTAGACTCAAGAGATAAATAATGAAATGCTTCTATTTCCTACTTAAAGCCTCAACATACAAATTTCACAGTCACTTAAATATAAGAAAGGTGTGACCTAATAGTAGGAATTAAATAAGCAATTACCTATAAATTAAGTAAGTACCAGCCCATTAACGTCCCACTGCTGGGCACAGGCCTCCTCACTCATATGAAAAAGGGTTTGTAGAGCATAGACCCACCACGCTGCTCCACTGCAGATTGGCAGGCATAATACACAAGTGCACTCTCTATTCCTTCACTCTCATAGTCCGATGTGACGGGAATCCGACACGACCGGAGAGAGATCAGGCGCAGGACCGACGGCTTAACGTGCTCTCCGAGGCACGGGGGTGGATCACACCGCCAACTTCCCAACTTCGGGCAAATATTGAGAAAATCTTAATAGAAAACTCAATATCCATTTTTGGATTGGCCCGACCCGGGTCTCGAATCCTGTCTGTAGTCGAACATGCTAACCACTAGTCATTGGTCTAGGGAGTCATATTATAATTTCCTATACGCCAACTTAATTAAACAAAATAATAAGTTTGGATAAATTTTGTCTCTGCAGAAGTTAAATTCAAAGAAATAAGGTGTACGAGTATAACTTACGGTTACCTTCGTTATTCCAGTAATATTGTCTCTTAATATACCTAATATGATATTTTCCCTTAGGGTTCTGCTCCGCTTACTAAATTAAGCAATCTACTTTAATGAAAACGTGACAAAAACATTAGCTTCAGCGTTAATAATTTTCGGATCTTTCCAGATTTTATAAGGGTAGGGTGAAAGCAGACCGTTATGATAAAAAGAAAAACAGAATTTCTGCTATATAACGATAATAGAAAAACCATATAGGCAATATCAAATAAAACATTTTGTTATTACACAAACAAAATTACAATTGACGACATTACTTCTTATCCTACCAAAATTAATCCAGCTAATCTGGGGATCTGAAGATAATCTTTTACTGTATCTTTTAAATATTCGTTGTCATCGACTAAAGGTTGTCATTTTGTCGTTAGAAACAGAAACCTCAATTCTATAACACTCATAAATGATATACACTTATAATAAATAAAAATTCAATAAAGACGTGTCATCTTCAAATTATTTTTGTAAAACTTTTGTTGCCTCATAATTCCATAACAAAATTTGATTAAAATCTTGTGTTGTATAATAATCATAGCAATTTTCAATTATTACACAAAGAATTCAGTCGACTCTTCAAAGGAATCTTTCAATAACTTTAGAATAACGTCAATCATAGATTAATGTTATTAAATTCCACTTTCGCGCAGTGTCTAATAATGTTCCGTCTTACAAATTGAATAATAATTTCCTTTTGACGTAACAAAGGAATTCATGTTTCGATTATAATTCAGGCTTTCTTATATATAGTTAAAATATTATAAACATACTATTGCTTTTTACAAAGAAATAAGAAACCTAACAGACCATCATGATAATGTACCTATTATTCACGTAAAAAGGGAAGGGAGCATTGTGGAACGCGTTATAGAGGGTAGAAAACGCTCGAAATATTCTTTTAATCGTTTTTAAAAAATTAACATCCTACAATAAGTTTTATATTCCCAATAATAACTAAACTCGCATGACTAATTATTTATAAAACTTTTTTTTTATTGCTGACAGATTAGCGCTTGACTGTGATCTCACCTGATGGTAAGTGATGATACAGTCTAAGATGGAAGCGCGCTAATCTGTTAAGAGGCGATATACCCCTTACGGTTTCTACACAGCATCGTGCCGGAATACAAATTTCTTTGTTTGGCGGTACGTTTTTGCTGGTAGAATGCTAACTAGCCACGACCGAAGCCTCCCACCAGTCCAGACTCAGAAAAATTAGAAAAAAAACTTTCCTAAATTCGTCCTACCGGGGATCGAACCCGGGATCTCCGCTAGCAAAGCGAATGATCGCACCACTGCGCCAGGGAGGCCGTCAAATAATAATATCTTCCAAACAGGTATGTTGCCTACGACCATTGTCCGCATCAGAAAGACTACTCTTTTCCCACTTCGAATTTTGTAGGTTTACATACAAAACATTACTACTATAACTTTATATGTATACGAAACGTAATTTTATAATTAACATTATAGCCCCTTTACACTGGCGTTCTGTGATCCCGTGATATTTTACATAAAAAAGGTCGCTAAATAAGATTGTTGTATAATAAAGTTATATTGAAAGGAGAGTGAATACAGGGAATATGGTAAATGGGCCTCTGCACGCCGTAATGAATAGCCGGATGGTATCTCAATGGACCAGACTGGCTGTGCGTGGAGGAGTGTTGGTGCCAACACAAGTATGGTAGTGAAAGTTGGGTATGACAGAAGAAGCACAAAAGTAAAATAAATACGGTAGACATGTGAGCGTTGAGAAGTATGAGTAGATTGAAACTGAATGACAAAGTAAGAAATAGTGTCATAAGATAACCTTATGGTATAAAAGAAGATGTAGTGGCTCAAGTTGAGAAAGGTATGCTAAGATAGTTTGTGCACGTAGAGAAAATGAATGAAAGGAGACTGATTAAAAGGATTTATGACTCATGACGGACGGAATGGAAAGGTTGGAAGAGAGAGACGCAGTATAACTGTCCTGGACCAAATTCAGGACATTTTAAATAAGGGTCAGATCAAGACTACTCTAAACCGATGAACTTGTATGAAAGGTTTAATGAGAATGAGATATGCAAGGATCGTGGCAAGTGGAAGGACATGGTCTCTACTTACCCTTATGGCAATGAGGCGTCATGCTATGTATGTATAAGATTATTTGGATTCAAGCACAGCAAGCGTAGTTTCACTACTACAATAAGCAATAAATTTATTGATTAAATGTTAAACCAAAAACTATATATATTAAAACACATTTTGTATAAATAGTAACACAAGCAAAAATTTTAATCAAAGACAGCAATTTCCAGGATTGTCTATTGTTTTAAATTAGTCATATTCAAATTACTAAAATGACACTGTAGCAAAACGAGAATGTCGTTGTCATTGATTGATTTAAACGCTATTTAGCGCTTGACTGTGATCATGATGGTAAGTGATGATACAATAAGATGGAAGCACAGTAACCTGGTAGGAGGTAATTTACCTCGTATGGTTTCTACACAGGATCGTACCGGGACACAAATCTCTTTGCTTAGCTGTAAGTCTTTGCTGGTAGGACAGTAAGAAACAAATTAGAAAATGCAATTTGATAAATTCACCTTACCAACTTACCCAAAACCTCTGGCAACAAAGAGAGTAACCGCACCACTCCACCAGTGGGACCGTTTTTGTATCGTATCCTTAAACCTAATCTAGAATAGTCTATAATTACTTGTGTCATAAACTCATATTCAAATCTCTAATAATGATGTTGTGACACCATTAAACGTCATTCTTATTGATCAAAACGATTCAAATTTCAAACGGCTCTTCCGTAAAATAACTTTTTTAATTGGCTCGCTGTTATTCCAGAGCAGCAATTTGTGGATTCTTCTACCTATGGCGGAAGTTAATTAAATCAAGAGCTCTCGACTAGTAATATTGAAGATTAACAATTCCCGTAGGAGTAGCTACGATAAAGGATGGAGTAGTGAAGCCGAACGATATTTCATCTGAGCGCGAGGGATCGGTATAAAAGGTTCGTTCATTCCGAGATTAGCTTATATTTGTTGGAAAGTCTTTGTGAAAAATGATAAAGGAATTGTTGTTGTTAATACACCGTAAAATATATGTTCTAAAGCAAAATAAAATGCTACCAGTAGGCAAGGTCTTTTTAGATACTAATATTTTAAAGATATTAAGTGGTGACACATTTTGAATATGTTTTGTTACATCCTTAACACATAAGCAGTATTTTTTTAAAATCCTATTATCAATTCTGACTCTACTCTCTCAGTCGTATTTACAAAATATCTTGTTTAAACTTTCAATTAATATATTGAAATCTTTTTTAATGGATACATACCGCGATGGCGTTTTTGAATTTTTGGTGTTACGGTGGGACCAAGATTCATGCAACTGGGTCAAAATATCGACAAAATTCAAAAAACGCCATCGTGATACCTGCTAAAACAGTTTCGTCGATAAACCACGAAAATTTAAGTTTAAAACAATTACTTCAAATCATAATTTGTACATTTATTGAAGATATTATTATTATTTCATTCATTAATATTTGCGAAAAATTTATAGCGCTACTTATCTGAGCGCTCATGTAAAAGTTTATTTCTGTGTAATTAGTTCAAGTTAAGCTTTAGTAATTGTAGGATTTTTTTTTATATCATTTATATTGAAAACGTTCATTCGTTTGGTTTTCTTATCTAATTCTTACAGCTCCGTATTCGAGTGACGTATATGTACTCAACCTGCAAATATGTACAAAGTTTATTATCGATCTAATTTTCTAATAATCGTGCAAAGTAATTTAAAGACAAGCACAAAGGAAAATCAATGTCATATACAGTTAGCTATGTAATGAAATGAGCAATTGACTTGCCCCACTGACACCATCATTGTCTCGTATACGCTCATTATGTTGTACCGTTACTCGAACATGAAGAAATGTTACTCATTTGTTTTATCTCCTTTTGAATATAAGGCCAAGTTCATAACCATCGACGATTTGATATTTTATAGAAAATTTGAAACCCAGATTCCTAAAAGTATTCATTTTACATTGATTAACTGTAGTACTTTGTTTGAAATACAAAGACAAAATTGCACTGTAAGTAAATATAATAAACTGATCAACACAAACTTTGACTTTAAAGTATAAAATTTTGACTTTATATTCGGAATGAAGTTTGCTTTGTCGTCGTCGCTTCAACCGATGGACGTCCACTGCTGGACATAGGTCTCACGAAATGATGTCCACAACTACCGCTACCGGCGACTTAAGTACCTCCTTATATCGTCGGTCCACCTTATGGGGGTTCCTACACTGCGTCGTCCAGTGCGGGGTCGCCACTCCAGCCCCTTTGGTTCTGCTACGGATCTCCTCATTTCTGATTTGATCGCGTAGAGAAACTCCGAGCATAAGCCTTTCCATCGCACGCTGAGTGACTCTGAGCTTTCGAATGATGCCCATAGTCAGCGACCACGTTTCCGATCCGTAGATAAGCACTGGCAAGACGTACTGTTCGAAGACTTTAGTCTTCAGGCACTGAGGTATATTGGACTAATTACTATTGCTTTGTACCTAGAATTAAAGTTTGGACTGCTATAATTAATAGTAAATATAAGTATGTATGAGTTAATAGTAAGTATAAATATAGACGTTTTGTTTCTACAAGTATATAAATTTTTGAAGTGAAGCTTTTTAAGGCGCATGAGGGTAAAATTTTTACGAATGAATCACGTAATTAGAGTCACGAATATGTGTAGCGTTTTTTATGTTTATTTTAATATTTACAAATAACACGTGGCATTTTAATTTACCACTCATCATTTAATAAATGAACATTATTAAAAGTATTTCATATATTCCCTTTTCTAAATTTTATATTCAATATTGACATAAAACACGTAGCATTTTTATTTACAATTTTACATTTTAGATTTCAATAAATTATTTATATATATTTTCAACATTTAATTTACATACATTTAATATTTTAAAGACAATTAAATTCCTAACATATCTTCCTTTCTCCCTCCCTCTAAGTCTCGGAAATCTAAAGTTTTAGATTTTTTATAAATATAAACAAGCCTTAAAATTTAGTTTGCCAACGAAGTTTCACTTCTGACAATGTACTTTGTACGCACGCCCTTTTTTTACATATACTTTTTTTAATGAATTTTCGTATATATTCGATTTGTGTAAAGGTCTTCTTTTTAAGGTTTTTGTGAAAAAACTAATTTGAATATAGTATTTTCTAAACTCCCTGGTATTTTCTGAATGTTAAACGACAAAAAAATTATTATGCATAATTTAAATTTAATAATCTAAATTTTCTTCCCTTTAATGTATATAGTTATATTACATATCTCTTTCATCATTAAAACTTTGTGTAATATTGGACTGCGTAAACATTGGCCGAAAATAATATTTATTTAAGCTTCACGAAAACTAATATTCCGTTGAAAATACCAATTTCAAATTTTGTTTACATATTTTCGTTACAAAATCCAACCTTGATTAAGACCCTACATTTAAAATGTAATTTGTCATATGATATGATTACAATATTATTGCCTACCTACCTATTATGATATTCACCTAACTTCAGATTGAACAAAATTGTAAGCGGTAAATTTTAATCATGCAAAGCTCTTCATTTCTTTTATTATAAATTTATTTGTAACTCATCTTCAATTTACTTAAAAAAATCATCTAAAAGTTAGCTTTATTTAACGAAATTAGATTTAATTATTCAATTAACTTTTAATTTTAATATTTTAAAAACTATGAAAGACTTGATCTAATACTTTTATAACAAAAATATAAGCTTCCGAAGATATTAGGCATTCTTTACTTATATATACTGTTTTTGTCTTTATTGAAAACGTATCCTTTCCTTCTGTAATAAACTTCGATGTTGGATCAATTTTGAAATACCCCGACAGTAAAAAAGGATATACGAAGATCTGTCATGAAATTTCAACAAAATTTGTGATAGAATATTATAATATCAAAATATTATTCTGTTATATCCCCTTTGCGTAGAAAAAGGTAAAAAAGAAGTATTATTACATATATTTTAATTATCTACCCAATAAATTACACATTACACATTTTTAATTACTCTTCCTTACTCCTTAGAGTTCGTACTCATGTCTGATATACCTACTAATGTACTTAAACAACAGAATATGATTAAGCCTTTTGAAAAAGTCAATATGCCTATAAATGTAGAAATATCACTTCGTAAAATAATTAAATTAACCGTCACAGGTATTTATACTTATATCCAGATTGCAACCCTTCGAGTTGTGTTAAAAACTACTAAAAGTAACGTAAATAGTAAAGTAAAATGCATTAAAATTTGTTTGGCGTGGAAACACAACAGTCAAGCAAACATAATTTCTTCGCAATTTTTAAATCAATATAATCATATTCCAAAATTCATAAATAATGGTGTGTTCTCAGTCTTAATCAAGTGTACAGGACAAAACCCGCAAACTGTTTAAATAAATGCGTATTTGCTTCGAATTTGGGTAAATAGCTCGATAACGGTAAATATAAATTGGTGTGAAGCGAATGTTTGTGCTGGCTTTCAGTGTATTCAATAATATCCGATTTTAACCTGTTGATACTGAGGGGCTCGTACAGGACTTCAATTTTCCACCTATTCGAAAAGCAAAAAATAAATAAATTGGTATTAAATTATACATATATCAAATCATTTCAGTTTTTATGCAAATAGGCTTTTACGATATATTCGAATCGGCAAATACATTAAGCTGCTCTTATTATTTGCACTACACAACTTATACAACGACTTCAAATCTTAATTTTCCACTGCTCTCTTGCGCCCTGTTCTGAGAAGAACCCACAACAAACACAGTCGATTATCCTTTTCAAATATATTTTGTAATTGTGCATAAACCAGACAATTTACCTTTTAATCTCTAAACTTAACTGCATTTTGTTATAATCTCAAAACCATTTAGATAACTATATATCCCAGAAAAATGAGGGTTAATGTTTTTGTCATTGTAAAGAAGCACCATTTTGAACATAGGAAATAAAATTTCGAAACGAATGCTATTAAGTTATTCTTTGTTGCTTATAGGTGTTTGTTTTTGTTTGCTTGACCGTGATTATACCTGACTAAGTAATGATAAAGCGTTACCCTGGTAAGAAGTAATTTAGTAACAGCCTCAACTCTCACCAATCTAGTAGGTGAATTAGAAAAAAGATTTTCTATTTGTCCTGCCGGGAGTCAAACTAAGAACCAGTGGTATTGAAGCGAATATTTGGACATTAGGCCAGTGAAATTAAAATCAAAATATGTATTGTTTTCCGACCTTCCGAAGAAAAATGTTTCTCACTTATTAAAAAGTACTAGAAGAAAAATATTGTTAATAACTTTAGGTCTTTTATAAAATCATCTTTTAATAGATTCAATCAGTTTTGGTATCAGTCTTTTAATATACAAACGGAAATTTTGTGAGAAGTAATTTAGCATACGATGAACGTAATTGTTAGAATGAAATTTATATTGAAAAATAATAAAACATATTATTATACATACAAAGTAATGTCCATTTTAAAATACAAAGGAGCGGGCAAATATTATATATCCGGTAAAGCTCAGTAAGAAAAATGAAACAAAATCTCTGCAAATAAAAACCGATGCCTGTTTGTTTACTACAAAAGGTTAAAGGCCTTATCTCATGAGGTTTCTCACAGGCTTTACACAATATCCACTCATAGAATTCTTACGGCCGAGACAAAATAAATTATTACAAAATAATGTATTCGTTTAATACTTTAAAACTATTGTGTTTTACTAAAGTTCGACGATTAAGCGTTTTTATACGATTACTTAATAACTGTAGCACCTCCATCACATTTTCGACTGTACTAATAATCTATAAGTTTATCCAACATCTTATATTATTGTTCTGAATTATTGAGCATAAAAAATAGATTATAGTGGACCATCACTGCCTCATTGGTCTAGTGGTTAGTACGTTCGGCCACAGCCATGGGATCGAGTCCGAGGTCGGGCCAATTCAACAATGTTTTCTATTAAAGGTTTTCTCAAACTTTGCCCAAAGTTGGGAAGTTGGCGGAGTAATCCACTCCCGTGCATCAGAGAGCATATTAAGCCGTCGGTCCTGCGCCTAATCTCTCTCTGGTCGTGTTGAATTTCCGTCACATCGGCCTGTGAGAGTGAAGTAATAAAGAGTGCACTTGTGTACTATACCTGCCAACCCGCAGTAGAACAGCGTGGTAGGTCTATGCTCGAATAACTCTCTCTCCTATGAGTGTGAAGGTCTTTGCCCAACAGTCGGACGTTAATGGGCTGCTACTTACTTTTATATCAAATTACCACAATCGGCGAGTTTAGGTAATCCTGTAGGCCCTGGTAAATATTTTAAAAATATAGCGCCCATTTTTTATAATATTGTATTGTGATCAGTCCTTTATAAGTACCAAGATATTCAATCCAAAGATTGTTGTGCTCTCAAATCGAGTACACACATCTAGGTGAAGCTAATATATTCGTGTTAAGAAAGGCTTGATTGACTGACCCGAAACTTAATCTGCAGCCGAATATGCGAAAATATTGTCAATTCAAAGTTATTACCACTCACTAGATATTTGATACGTTACTTTACTTTCTTAGTAAATTACGACTTTTGTAATTTTTTGGCAATCTCAGACTATAAATCGTAAAGTCGGAAATGATTTTGCCCTGCACATATGTAAACATTTGGAAAAAGGTACAGTACATATATAGTATACTTAAGCACAACATGACCCACGGCTCCGAAACGTGGTCGCTGACTATGGACCTTATTCGAAAGCTCAGAGTCACTCAGCGTGCAATGGAGAGGACTATGCTCGGAGTTTCTCTACGCGATCAAATCAGAAATGAGGAGATCCGTAGCAGAACCAAAGTCAACGACATAGCCATACGAATCGCGAACCTGAAGTGGCAATGGGCGGGGCACATAGTCCGACGGACTGATGAACGTTGTGGCCCGAAGGTGCTGGAGTGGCGACCCTGCACAGGGCGGCGCAGTGTAGGGAGACCCCCCACAAGGTGGACCATTTCATGGCACCTATGTCTAGCACTGGACATCCATTGGTTGAAGCGACGATGACGACGAAGCACAACACGCTACAGAACTCAAAAACATATAGTGACCTATAAGTATACGTTTATAAGTTGTTTCATGTATTGATACTAATATATATTCTCGGATACACTGGCTATACTAAAATGTGTCGAAAAAACAAGAGAGGAATTCGATGAGTTACAATAGACCATTGTTAACAATACGCATAACAAAAAATTAAATGCCAACTTTGTCAAATATGTTCAACGGACTTATTTTTTGCATAATAATTTGTAATTTGTTTTGTCTGAGAAGATATTAAAATTCAAAACTGGTGCAGGAGATAATCTGCTCAGCAAGGAGAACGGACTCTCTTCAGGCATTCAGAGATAGAGGGTTGGACGTAGACGATTGTTGTATATGTATATATACAACAATCAGCTTTAGTTTAGTGAATTAGTTAAAATTTTAGTGTTATACAGTGGAAAGTGTACAACATTTATAAAATCATACAAATTAGGCTTAAGATTTATTATATTCTTTCTGTATTCGTTATGGATTTTTCAGACAAAAAAAAGGATTAGCTGATATTCCTCTCTTCATACTCTTCCTATGTAATTTGGATGGAAAAATATATGGGAAATTTTATTAGTTGCTTTATTATTTAAATTCCTACAATTAGCCTACATCGTCAATTTCAATCGTTAGTAAATACATTTTTTCGAGTTTGTAGCCGATTTCACGTGAGGACGTTTAAAAAATTTATTAGTAATTAAAACTTATTTTGTTAAAATTTTCAGCACCATCTATTGAAAGGTCACGTAAATGGTTTAATTATTTTTCTAAATAATGACTTTATGAAGTTCGTGCTAGATGTTCTAGGGGTTGACTTAAAAATAAATTATATTTTTTCTTGCAGAGGTACAATTAATATACAAATATTGTAGATATTTATACATGTTTAAGATTCGCTTCTTCAACCGAAGATATGCAAGATAGATTAGACGAAAACATACGGCTATATATAGATAGCAACAATGATTAGCTCTATTAATCATCATATAAAAACTTCATAAAAAAATGTGAATATTGAATAATACCTATATAATTTGTTCTGGTCTACTCATCAGTAATTTTAAACAGACAGGTTTCATTGAAACAATAGCAGTGTGGAATTTTTCAACAAAGTAATGGGTATTACACACATTAGAAAAAACATGTGTTTAAGACTATAGGGTAGAAGTAAAACTTCCTCAAAGCGAGGTTAATAATTCCAAATACAACAGGTTTTTGTAGTATGCTTCTAAAGTAATTATATTTACAATATATGTAGTTATAATTGTATATTAATTATTGTCAATAAGGTACTGTCAGTAATGTTATATTAATTATTGAATTTAAATAAAGCATTGTTGACTATAGTTCCCTCACTACCCTTGTCGACGAGAGCAGAGTACTACAATCGTCTTTACACACTAAGGAAGATTTCACCAAAACACCATTATGTAAATTTTAAGTACCACTTTAAATTTTTCTTTTCTTAATAAATTTCAAAAAATTTCAATGGAAACGTTATGGCAATACCACATTGAGGTACAGAAAAGTTAAACCGATTTTGCTAGTTCGTAAATAATTATGAAGCTTTCTTTAAATAAAAATACGGTTAAGGTTAGTCATTGGCTTCTAAAAAAGGTAACGCTAAGAGCAAAACAAATACAATAAAATAGTTTCGCTATATTTAAAGGTCGTAATCTTTTATAAAGCCTGAAGGTTCCTTAACCTACTAATTTATTACTCAATAAAATGTCACTTTTTGAATTCCTATTATTACTAAAAACTCTCCTTATACAATATATATCCCGCTCAGAATTTGGATCGTTAATTATTGACTTAATTGTGCATCCATTTAAGTTCAAATACAGTTTTTTTAACTTGTTGTATATGACACTTGCTGTTAACTCAGTATTCTCTCATTTTCAGTATTAATTTTTTTTTGAGACAAATGATACAGCGCCATCTATATAAAGCTCACTTAAGAAGTGTCAACGTATCATTCATTATAATGAGTTTAAAAAGTTTAAACTACTTTACTTCTTTATGTTAACAATAATATTTTAAAACGTCAACAACTAAATACTGTTTGCCAATATAAAGAGACAAATTTCGAAGGTTTTTACCAGTAATATCATAGATTATACCATCCTAACTTTCGTTCAACGTGTAAATAAAATAAAAACAAATCCATCGTAATATACATTTTAGATTACCGTTATTTATTAAATGCAAAAGAAAACTGAAGCATGAATAAAAAGTGTGAACTAACAGTAAGAATTGAAAAATAAACCGACCGATAAAATATTACGTTTCTTTTCGCGTCCAAATGTACACCGAACGCCAATAGTCAACGCCGTTGGTGAATACAAATAAAAAATATATCGTGTATCGATACAAAGTATCTAGCAAGTCAGCTAAGATATTCGGACGTGAACATGTTACTGAAGTCGCTTCGAATCTGATTTAATATATACTCGTATTACGAAATACAGAGACCAATATGAAAGAAAGAAGAAATAAAGAATATGGACTATTTGAACGGGTACATACCACGATGGCGTTTTTTAATTTTGCCGATATTTCGATTCAGTTGCATGGATCGTGGCCAGGTCAAGAGTACTCTAAACCGACGAACTTGTATGAAAGGTTTAATGAGATTGAAAGAAGCGAAGGAGATATGCAAGGATCGTGGCAAGTGGAAGGATGTTGTCTCTGCCTACCCCTATGGGAATGAGGCGTGATGCTATGTATGTATGTATGAAATATTTGCCACTCGTATGAAAGATCATCTGAGAACAGCTCTACTTTGATCTATGAAACTTTGATGAGAATTTCGTAATTGTCTATGTACTTTTTAATCAAAACATATATGACATATAGTATAACAATTCGGTTTTAACGTGTCTCATTTTGTTTAGCACACATATAAATATGTTGCTAAAAAATCATAAAAAATATCATTGTTACAATAATTTATCTTTGAAATACAAAATTAGGATTTTATACTTGAATATTTAAACGACTGTATGCTATATGCATTCATTTTTAGGGTAGGAAGCTAATAATATTATAATTCACATTAAAATATTGAAGATTCTACCGTTTTTTTTCGGTTGTTTAGCGAATTGCGAATGATGTAATCAATATTCATAGTTTTAATAAAAAGTTAAGATTATTTGAATGTCACTAATTTGAATAATATCTAGTTTTGCCTTTGCTAGCTGATCTTGCGCAGCAATACTCGTTTATTTAAGTTGTGGTTAGAACCATGGTCACAACATGAGTTAATTGTAAATAAGCAATTTTACATTCCTTAAACTGTGACCTTAACCTCGAATTGGTACTTATAATGTAATATTAAGTACCAAATCTGAATACATATGTATACATTAATTAATATTTCTTTGTACTGTGTTTAGTTGTCTTAAAGATATGTACTTACGATTGCAATGAAGCTTTGATAAGATGCTATAGACGTAATGATTTTACATTAATAAATATAGAAACTTATTACAAGTAGGTACTGCAGTAACACCTCACTAAAAGTGTGTTTGTATATTGTTTAAAAGAGAATAATAATAAAAATATTCTAAAAATGAATTTAACAATACTTTTTTAGTTGTGCTATATCATTTACAAAGGTAGCAATGTTCAGGCTATATTTTTTGGCTATTAGTTTTATATAATTATAATAAAAATTCACTCGTTTGTTAATCAACTGTGTACAGTAAAACTGAATATTGAATTTGTATTAAATTATTTAATATATTAAATTTATAATGCATTGCTTTTGTAGCCAAAAGAATACCGTAAGTTCAACGTAGTCTAAACTAATATTATAAAGAGGAAATATTTGTTTTTTGTATGTAAGTATATACGTATGTTTTTTTTACGTTTTGACACAAAAACTACTGGACCGATTTCTAAATCTTTTTCACCACTAGAAAGCTGCCTTTTCACTGAGCGACATAGGCATATTACTTTCTTAAAAAAAAATAGGGATCCCTATTTTTTTTAAGAAAGTAATATGCCTTTTTTTTAAGAAAATAATATGCCTTTTTTTAAGAAAGTAATATACCCTCTTTTAAAGAAAGTAATAAAAATGCATCAATGTAACCCAAAGTGTGATACAAAAATCTGTTATCGCGTGCGCTGCGAAAATTATTGAAGATAGAACAAAAAATAGTTCACAATATTATAGAACGTATTAATATCTATAAAAAAGTCTGCTAGACCATATGTCCAACTACTGTAGTTACGCTACTATAACTACTTATTTGCATTTTAAAAGTTTATAAAAATGCTAAAAATAATCAAACAATTATTGACACCTCTGTATTATCCTAATAAATGATTTTCATTAAAGACCGTTTACATATCTGTAAAAAACTTTTTAAATGATTAAAATCGGACATTTCATTCAACAGCTATAACGAATTTAAAAATCTCAATCTAAAGATAATAACGTATCTCGAGTCGAACTCCAGATTGTCAAAGGTAGTGTATAGGAAAGTTCTGAGACGATAAAGTATTTCAAAAAAAATCTCTAGCTAAAAATTACTGGACCAATTAAAAAAAGACCTTTCAATACCTGTAGAGTGTTTTAAATTGACTAATGTCAGATATTCTACGTAAACGATATTACGGATTTAAAAATATATTAGTTAGATATACGAGTATATTCGTTGTAAAGTAAAATCTGTATATTGATTTGATTTTGGATTTAAGTGTTTAGCTAGTAATCTGAAAAGAAGTTATTAAAAACTAAGTGAAATTCAACTTATGTTTAAGAAAGTAAATCTATAGTTCGACAGACTTTCCACTGCCACGACATCGCTATAAATAATATATATAACAGATATCCATTGATTCGTAACAATATCTCTGGAACCATAAGGCGTGAAGACTTGAAATTTGGTAGGAATATACCTTTTGCCGAGTGGATGTCATGTTTCTTATTTATAAAACAAATTAATGAAATTGCTACCCAAAAAACATTCCACGCAGACGGAAGTCGTGGGTTCAGCTAGTATCATTTATACCAATTTAAATAGGCGTATATTTGTATTTGAATAACAAATATTTTTTAACAATCCATCCCAAAATGATCATTAAAACGTTTCAACTAATGGAAAAAGTTTTCAATTAAATATTTCATTTTACGAGTACATGAACTCTACCGAATGTAGCCGTCGCCTAAAAGAAAAAAATATAGGTGATTGGCCCAAACCGGATAGTTATTGCATAAGCCCATGTGCATTCGGGCTGCGAAACCTGTAAAGGTGCAATGACCTGTGGACGTATAAAAATTACTTCTTATTACGAAAGAGTACTAATTAAGGTACAACGTAAATATTCCCACAAAGGACAGTTTCAGCAGAAATAATATACATTTTTAACAAATTTGGTTAATGTCATTCAATTTGTAACAAAACAACAATTTTTAATGGCTTATAAGTCGTAAGTCATGTAATGAGTTGAATGAGAACGGGCCAATTCGAAAATGAATATTGAGTTTTCTATAAAGATTTTCTCAATATTTGCCCGAAGTTGGGAAGTTGGCGGTGTGATCCACCTCCGTGCCTAGGAGAGCACGTTAAGCGGTCAGTCCCGCGCGTGATCTCTCTCCGGTCGTGTCGGATTCCCGTCACATCGGACTATGAGAGTGAAGGAATAGAGAGTGCTCTTTTGTACTATGCCTGCCAATCCGCAGTGGAACAGCGTGGTGGGTCTATGCTCTAAAAACTCTCGCTCTTCGGAGTGAGGAGGCCTGTGTCCTGCAGTGGAACGTTAAAGTGCTGCTACTTACTTTTTTTTACACGTAATGAGTGCAATTTTTTCTATTTCTGTGGCTGTCAACCTTTTATGAAATTTTTAATCAAGAAGTACAAGAAACTGCAAATTTTCACATATATTGAACTCAGCAAATTTTGCACATACATTAAACTAAATGGTACGTTTATGTTTTGATAATGTGTAATCTGTTTTATATGTGTGTATAAAGATTCCCTGTCACGTTGTTTGATCACTATGAACTGTGAAACTACTCAAACGATTTTCATGAATATTGAAACTTCTTTAAGCGCATGATTGTAATTTTTTTACGGATAAAACGCGTGATTAACGTCACGAAAGTGTGCAGCGTTTTTATGCTAATTCGTTTGAAGGTTAGGTAGTTATAATATTTACAAATAACATGTGGCATTTTAATTTGCCACTCATCATTTAATAATTTAATATACTATTCATAAAATATAAAATTAAAATAATTCATTCATTCTCTTTTCAAAATTTTAAATTAAAAAAAAATAATAATTAATAACTTCTAATACTAACAAAAAACATTTTATTTACAATTCGTCTTTTGAGATTTCAACAAATTATTTGTATTAATTTTCGACACTTTTAATATTTTAATGACAAATAAATTCAATAAACTCCTAACATATCCTCCTTTTTCCCTCCCTCTAAGTCTCGGAAATCTAAAATTTTAGATTTCTATAAATATAAACAAGACCTAAAAATTGGTTTGGCAAAGAAGTTTCACTTCTGACATGAGTACTTTGTATATACGCACTTAAAATATTTTTTTTGTGATTATCGCACAATATAAACTACCTTTATTTATTTCGTAAGAAGAACTAATAAACATAAATATAACAAAATATACAAATAGAAACCAAAAATCTATAATTTCTCACTAACGACAAAGATTAGTGGAATTAAACAAGTAATTAATACCTACTTGAAAACGTATTGACACTGAATTTCGTCCACTAGAAGTTTAAAAAATATATTTCAACTTCTGTGGAATGAATAAAAGGCTAATTTATTAGAGATTTGCATTAAAAATTGTAAACGATTTAAATAGATTCTTATTTAACTATTAGTGAAACAAGCATAAATTTTTTCTAAGCAACCGAAGGAAAGTAACTACTTTATGACAAATGAAACGCCTTCAGTTTTCAAGAATCACTTTGCTAATAGGAATAAGAATCACATCATTAATTAACGTGCTCTTCGAGACATGGGGGTGAAGCACACTGTCAACTTCCCAACGCCGGGCAAATATTGAAAATTTCTTAACAGAAAAATCAATAATTGTTTTTGAATTCGCCCGACCCAAGTCTCGAGTCCATGACCTCTTGTCAGTAATCGAACAAGGAGAATACTAGACCAATGAGGCAGTTTTTAGTAAATAAATTAATTTAAGTACGCAACAGTGTCCACTGCACCACAATACCATATGTTTTCAGAGTATAAGGCAGATATATCGATAAAATTGCCAATACGTTATCATTTAAGTCCACTGACGATTATTTATGTACTCGTAAGTAATTTGTACCTACTTAAGCCAGCGAAACAAATTAACCTATTAAAAAGATTTGTGTTTCGGTACGATGCTGGGTGGAGACCATAAGAGCTAGATTGGCTCCTACGAAATTAGCGCGCTTCCATCTTAGACTATATCATAACTTATAACAGTCAAGTGCTAAACTATCAGCAATAAAAAAACTAAAAGAGTATTTAATCAAATATACAATCTTACTAACAATTATTCATAATCCTTTAAAATAGATACATTAAAATACAAATTCAACTGAAGTTACTCGGAATCAAAAGAGAAATTATTTACAAAGCAGAGTAAATAAATAAACAGAATTGGATTTTACTGTGTACATAAAGTTCTGAACTCCTGCCTATATTTCTACTTAAGAGTTATTACAGAAAACGCGCTCTTCAACAAATAAGTGTATCGAGGAAAAATACATGTGAAAGTTTTGCCTACGCATTACATGGATATAAAGAAGTTTTTATATTATTTTTGCAATATGTATACAAGTTGGCACTTGTACTTGATCTCATTGAATATAAAATAAGAATACATCAATTATAAAGAATCAACCTTTTCTAGACATGCTGACATGTAGAGGAACTTTATTTTAGATATGTAAAATTAACAGCAAATTGACGCCACAGAGGCACAGGATTTCGCAGACAATAAAATATGGGTTTTGGAGCCTACTCGTATACCCAACTCGCTGCATTATTGCGGGTTTTCTCATGAAATGCAGGTTTCGTTGCGATATTTTTCATCACCGAAAAGCACAACACACACACACACACACACACACATATATATATATATATATATATATATATATGTGTTGTACGTATAATGTTCTTTACTCATTTATTTATAACAACTTTTAAACACCAACTTACAGCCGTAAAATAAATTTTCAATCAAAAACAAGGAAACTGTAAAATTTTATCAACTATTATAAATAAAATGAATTCTGATGAACTAGAAAAAGTATCCAGTGAAGAGCAATAAAATAAAAATTTCGACTCATTATCACGCGGTCTGCAATGCCATACTTTCCTCCCTAGGTGGAATACCCTTATAAAACGACAATAAATTATTTTTCTGCTGATAGATTAGGGCTTGAATGGAATGTAAAATGATTGTACGTAATGATACAGTCGCACATGGAAACGCGCTTACCTGTTAGAAGGTAATTTACCTCTTATGGTTTATATGCAGTATCGTAGCGGAACGAAAACTTTTTGCTTGGCGACACGCCTTTGCTGCTAACGTGGTAACCAGCCACCATACCAGACTAAGCATGCCATAACTAAAATATTATCTGTTATTTCCTACTTTACTGATAAAATAACAAGTAACTATAATAACTGAAATCTAAAAGAGGGTTATTATGTTCAAAAAATTATTAATATTAATGTAATACAAATCCAATATTAAAAAAAACCATTTATAATTCAAATAAAACTACAAATACTCAAATATAATAGAATGAAATAATAAGCAGCATCTAAATTGCTATCCATAAGGTGTGTTCCTAAAATGTTGGCAACATTACCTTTTTGGATAGCTAAGCCGATCCTTTGCCCAAAGTAAGCGCCAGCTCTAGAGTCTTTTATGGAATCCAGCAACCGCTTAGATAGATGTTTAAAAAATATTTTTGCTTCAGACCCCCACATAGTTTCCATGCCAAATAGCAGAAATATGTGAAATAGGTCCATATTATGTTAATTTCAGTATTTTAACAATGGGGTGAGCGAATATTATATTAAATTCATCGAGTAAAGAAGGAATGTGATAGCAATAGTAAGTGTACTCTACACCGCGTTATTTATGAGTATGTAACTAACTTTATTTTGAGTGAATTTGGGAGGAAGGGCATATTATTGAACAACCTGTATACAAATAAAATTTTATTAATATGCATCGATGTTTATTGTTTATTTTATTAATGACAAAAGCGAAGTTTTAGACCATTAAGCCTCATCTTCAATTCGAGATGTTAATGTATTAACTTATTACCATCTTTTTCATTCATCTCAATGTCCATCATATATTTAGTGTATTTCTATATACTAAATCTGTGATATAACTAGCTCGTACCTAATATGTAGTCTAAGCAAAAAGATAACATTTCAGTAACAAATAACTTGACAATATGTTAGTTATTTGACCTATAATAATGTCAGAGTTATAGTCATTCAATAATTTCATAAAATTCCATGTTTATAGCAAAGCTAGGCAGTTTCCTAAATTTGACCTACCCCGACTCGAATCCGGGACCTTTGCTAGCTATTTGAACACTCGCCCCATTGCGACAACGAGGCCTTCACCGTCATTTTATTTGTAACGATTGCGTACATATATAAAATTTATATAAAAATATCTGTGCTACGTAAAATTGCAATATGCTATGCAAACATTTAGTAGTGAACAAGTTTGTTTATTGCTTAATATTTTATAAATGGTGTATCTCATTCCTGGTATGCTAAACATTATATACTGTTCATCAAAAATTATATTAAAATCTTGTCTTTAACTAAACTTTGCTTTGAGCAATATAATCTAATATTTAAGCTGTAAGACAGAACTTCTTCTAAAATACTCTTGAGATCGCATCAAATTCTCGTTGTTTGCCTTATTCATACTTAAGTAGGAAACTTTATTAAGAATTTTAGTTGCCACATTATTAATTTGCAGATTTTAACAAAGATAAGTTGTAAAGTTAATTTTATCTTGCGTTAACTTGAATAAATTATTTTCTCGATGGTAACAAAATTTATAAAAAAATTATGAAGCTCTGTTCGTCCGTACACACATGAGTTTATCCTATTTAAAATATTAAAGACCGTTTCAATACCGGCAAAATACTTTATAAATTATTAAAATCGCACATTCTATTCAAAAGATATAACGAATTTAAAAATCTCAGTCTAAAGAAAATAATATCTCGAGTAGAACTCCAGACTGTTAAATGTGTATCAAGAGAAGTTTTGAGATAACAAAATATTAAAAATATATGTCTGTTATAGAAGAAAGTTTTGCATTTAATTTTTTGTTTTTATTTCTAAGAATTTATTACAACCAAGATAAAAATTGCCGGATCGATTTAGAAAACTCATTAAATATCTGTAGAGTATGTTTAAATTGACTAATATCGGGAGATTCTATGTAAATGATGTTGAGAATTTAAAAATGTATTATTTAGATATATATTCATTGTTAAGTAAAATCTGTATATTACTTAGATTATGAATGTAAGTACATATCTAATAATCTAAAAGTAAGTAATTAAAAACTAAGTTAGGTAAAATTTTTCTAACTTGTGAAAGAAATAAATCTATAGTTAGTAGATTTTCCACTGCCACGAGATCGATATATATGCGAATGACACCGCAGGGCATTGCTAGTCTATAAATAAAACACAAAAATGTTTCTAGCTATGCTCTTTATATCATTGTCATTATTGTTCATGATTTAATCGTTTAAACCGATAACTTTTTTTTTATTTAATCCAACAGTGTTATTTATATAATTGACGTATAAGATTCAACGTCTTGTACAATAATTTAATTAATTTATTATTATTTAATTTAATTTATAGTATTATATAAATGTATTTCTTATAGTCTTAAAACTAGCACGCTGCGTAGATCACTGTTTCCATTGTCTTATATAATCATTTATTATTTCTAGTAATTAATGTCTCTACGCAAGTTTGAGCATATTTTATGAGCGTACTGGCAGACCCAACAGACTTCGTTCTATCAAAAAGATTTCGAATGTGGCAGATTTCAGTTTTACGAAAGATTTTCTAAATGAAATTACAGCAGTACTAAATATTTATAGCTCTCACATTTTTGTGACTATTCAATTTGGTCGGGTTGTGACTATCAATTACTTTTGAACTTAGTACAGCGGTAATAAAGTGCAAATTGATTCATTGACGTAAGGAACACACCTACATTGCTTAGACAACAGTGAGTACTTGTAATTTATGATGAACTATATTGAATAGCAATAAAGGTTAAATTGACTCTACATTTTAGTTAGAAAACGTTTGTATGAGAAACAGAAAAGGGCTGTTTTTAGGGTCTTCCCCTGCAATTATTCCAACTTTTCTCACCGTAAAAACCATCCTTGGACTTCAACGAACATTTTAAAAAAGAATTGTCTAAATTGACCTAGGCATTGTTGAGTTTATGCGCTTACCAATGATAATAATTTTACAGTCTAAGTTGAAAGAGCGTTAACCTGGTAAGAGGCTATTACGTCCTACTAATCATATTTAAACGGCATGGTACTGGAATGCAATTTTTTTGCAGCACATTTTTGGGTAGCGTTTGAAATTATTCTGAATTGTCGCTAATCCAAACATGCTAATGAGAAATTGCATTTTAAAGTTGCACTTGGTTATTATACTTCTTAAGGTACATATGCAACTTTGTTCCTATTTTACAGTAACGTTTGATTTTTTTTACTGCTTTTATGGCGTCTTTGTTCCATGTCGGTGGAATAACGTTCTAGATGCTACTACATTAAACACATGCAATTTAAAAAGAAATGGTTTTCTAGTATCTATGTACTCACAGGTAACGGGAATGGAGTATTTCTCTGTGGCATGGCAAAAGGTCCACGGGGCTCGACGCGTTCAGGTGCCGGAGCTGGTCTGATGGGTAGACGTACCGGTCCTGACAATGGGAATGCGAACACTTGCGACTGAGGCTCCGGGAACATTGGCATGGGCCTAGAACAAATGGAGAGAAAGTTGTATGTTTAAATTATATGTAAGAAATTTACTTAGATGTCACCAGCGGAGTTTCTGGTCCCGTGGATATATGGGTAATTCGGGATGGCATTATTAGTCCAACCTATTTTTGACTCACAGATGGCTTTAAAATAAGATTGGCATAATAAATCTCATCAAAATCAGTCCAGTTATCTGCACATGTACAGAAGAGTTGTGTATATATATAAACATAATAAAAGCTGAAATCAGTGTTCTGATATCTTTTTTCAATCATCATTAATAAATATCTCAACAGTTTCAACAGAATCTTAAAACAACACAGTGATAATAATTAATACTTAATTCGGAGTCCATAAAGAGTTAAGTTCTTTTTAGATAAGTCATTTGCACAAGAGTTCAGAAACAAATGCACTCTTATCTCGAATGCTGTTGAGCAAAGAGAAAAATTAGATATCGATATCATCAATGTCACTAACTTTACAAGAGTCAAACCCGGGATCCCTCCTTTAATAAGAAGGTTTATACTAGGATACTTGTTATTGATAAAACGAGTATATAAATAATCGCTATACTCTGACATCACTGCAGATGCAATCTATTTATAATGAGTAGCATTAGGATTACAACTTATTGAATTCACGGTGTGTAATTACATCCAATAATGTATTTGAGATTAATACGAACACAATGCCACGCTAATTGATGGCGAACAATGAATAGATAATAACGTTAATTAATTACCTTTACAAATAGACATCGCAAGTACTATTATCAATCTGTACATTTACCCTATAAGATTTTCTAGTAGAAATAACTAAAATGTAACCTATATTCTACTCACGTAGGGGGTAAAAAGGATTCTGATTGCTCAATTATTCTAATAATCTTTTTGCGAAAATGATAATAATCCAGAACAATTATATGTTATTATTCTAAAGATGACAAAGTTAATCATTCATATAAATTATTATAAACTAATTGACTTAGTTAAATAATTGACTTGAGGTACATCATAAGGCAACAAAAACTAAGAAAGAAATTCAAAGCTGTAAAAAAATGACAGCTCACGGCGTATACATATTAGAACTGCCTCATTGATCTAATAGTTAGCATGTTCGATTAAAGAAATGAGGTCCTGGGTTCGATTCATGGGTCGGGCCAATTCGAAATCGATATTGACTTTTCTATTAAGATTTTCTTAATATTTTCCCAAAGAAAAATATGGCGGTGTGATCCACTCCCGTGCCTCGAAGAGCACGTTAAGCCGTCGGTCCGGCTCCTGATCTCTCTCCGGTCGTCTCGGATTGCCGTCACGTCGGACTACGGAAGTGAAGGAATAGAGAGTACACTTGTGTACTATGCCTGCCAGTCCGCAGTGGAGCAGCGTGGTGGGTTTATGCTCTAAAAACCCTGTCTCATATGAGTGAGGAGGCCTGTGCCCAGCAGTCGGACATTAATGAGCTGCTACTTACCTTTTTTTTACATATTAGAAAACTTTTTTTACGTCCAATAAAAATATTGATTCTTTTACGAAAAAAAGAGGATGTACCACGTATAACTTAAAAAGATAAAAATAAAATTGTTGTAAATTCTAGTAGGCTATATAAAATTGAAAATTCATTTAAAGGTAACTGTAAACGACTGTATTATTACCATCAAGTAAGAGGAGAGTCAAGCACTAAGCTGTCATCAATAAAGAATGAGTGTTGAAGTTACCTTTCATCTCCTCCATGACAGATGATTGCGATGCGCTCAGCTTGAGAACTGCGTGGTGCGAATGCTCCTAGGATGTTGAAAGGGAAACGCCTCTCCATGGGTTCCTCGTGCCGTCTTTCGACCACACAATTCATCCGGCCCCTGTAAACAAAGTAGAGTTCTTTTATATATTAAAAGTATCATAATATATACATCTTTAATCTTTTAGATTTCATTCCTAACTAGGTAAAAATATACAGTGTAAGCTTAATATTTAACTATTTTTTCAAAATCTCCTAGGACTGCCTGTAAAACCCTAAAAATATACCCGTATGTTATACTGAAGACATTAAAAAAGTCTTTATGACATCTATTAAACAGTTGGGACGCTACATAAAGATTATGAACTGACATAAATCATATCTCAACAAGTATTCCCACTTAATTCTACAAATATTATTCCAAAATTCGGTAGTCATAGAAGTATGATGCTAAGTAATAAGTTTTTGTACCTTAGTCCAACTCAACCTATATATAACAAAACTAAAGAAACATTGAATATATTACTAGCCTTCAAGTTGGATCACTATCTAGTATAAACGTTGTAACAATAGATAGATGTCATATAAAGACATATTTGCTAAAATGTAATATTTTACCTAGAGATATATTTCTTGGTTATACAATGACAGTAGAAAATAAGAACTGCGAAAATAAATTCTACTATGAACAAAAGCAAAGCCTTCACAACCTTCGACTGCGAGATAACGTCCTTCCTTGAATGTGACTTAAACGAAGTCAAGTTACTTCAAAACTCCTATGTATTTTTAACGAGTTGGAAATGATTCTAAAACGTTTGAAAACTTCTATTAAATTTGGCTTATATTTTACGGAACAGTAAACAGAGATTATATAAACTACTTTACAAACGAGCCGATGTTGTAATTATGAGGAATTTTGAATTTCTGATTTTGCAACCCGGAATTGAACTACCACGGTTTAATTATGTGTTAATCCTAAAAGTTTAATCTGTAATGGCACATTAACTTATCGTTATATCATATTATATCATATGTTTAACTATTTCTTACCTCACACAGAAACGGTTCGCTAGTATCTCAAATTTGTATTCAGATAGGAAAAATATCAATTAACAAAATCATACAATAACCTCGCATTAAAACAGCAGTAAATTTCGTCACTGAATTTATTTATAATAAATAAATTTATACATAAATATATCCACTACTTTGTTTTACACCGTCGTTACTAGAGATAATAAAATTTCAAGGACCCTCGTGTCTTCTAATAGTTTTATTATAATATTAAACTATAGCAACATCTAAACTTCATTTTATACAGCTTGAATCAAAGTCCGGTTTCCTCTTATCATTTAACTTACAAACCCGACACAATAGAACACCAATTTATTGTCACGGTCACATGTGTCATATAGGTTTCCGGGCCATTTTGTGACTTTATATATCAACTAGCCTGGCGATGTCACCCACGTAATTGTTCCGAAGGATTATGGAGAAATTTTCAATACCAATTCAATCTCCACTCAGTTCTTTAACTAAACGTTTCAGAAAAGTTCAGTCAAAAACACACCTACAGAACAATAACAGATATACGAATTTTATTATAACTAAAATTTTTTGTTGTATTTTAATTTAATATAAACATTTCTTACATGTTATTATTATTATATTACAGGGACAAAAATTGTAGGCTCGACCTATAATCAAATGGCAAGCGAAGAAAAAAAAGTGCTAATATGAACGTTGTGACTTAACTCATATAACATGCAAAATTGATTTATAGTTTATCAAAATAACGTTTCAAACAACAATAAAAATAATAAATTAAAGTTTAGTTCTAGTTTTGATATGTAGAAATTTTATATATTTAAAATACAATAACACTGACAAGAACAAAATAATGATTCGCAAATGTTTACAGTTAAAATATCTCATTAATTGTAGATAATTAATGTCAGTAAATTATAACATATAAAGGAATTTGTATATTTCCCCCTTCCGGCAAAGATACATACGGTTTTCCGCAAACATTTATAATCAACAGCTAAAGCGTTTTGAGTTAAAATGGCTATTTTCCCAGGCCATTTTCCCGGGATTGCAAAATTTTCACTCACCCTACGAAACACAGCAACATAAAGTTGATACTTCACATCGGTGTTGTTGGTATAGTATTCCTGCATCAACCAATTCAATTACGAAAACTGAGCAACTGAGAACTTCTAGAACTCTACCACTATAATTAATTTTGCAGTACTAAGGTTTGGCAAACCTTTTCAACGTTGATTGAAACTTTTTCTTTGCAACAGGTACATGTAATAAATTTTAAAACAACAGCAGAGTAGGCAAACTATTGTAAAAAATGATATGCCACATTGAACTTACTTCGTGGAAGGTCAATTTTAGTCAACCGCGACAAATTTCTCGACAAAGTTTTGTTGATTTAACAAGAACAATTGCTTACTTTTGGTTGTTAGCTAAGAATGCCCCGGCGAGTTCATCGAGGTCGAACTGAATGGGCAGCTTGAACATCGGGCGAATAAGGTCGTCGTCATCGTCCTCCCCAGAACTGTCGGATTCTGAACTTTCGTCGCTCCCGGTATTCGCCGTGTCAGCCTTGTCATCATCGATTTTCTGGAAAAAAAAACACAATACTAGCAATCTGATGAACAACTCATTTGCTCCAATAGCTGAAATCCATATATCCATATCGAAATTTTGTTCAAGAAAGTAACCAATCTAATATACCGATAGATCCTACGCATGTGGGTGAATGCAACAATCTCAACATTTTTATTAGTTTGTGTGAAATGACACTATTACTACTGTTTACATTGCGTACTAAAATCACACATTTAAACTTCAAAGTACTATTTTTGTTGCATTTAAAAGATTGTCTTATTTTCCAAAGTCTATAAAATGTGTCAAATTTACACCTTGAGACCCAAAAAGTTGGCAATTTAACACATTAGCAATTAGAATTAAATAGAAGTAACAAACAACAAAGAATTACGAAAAAATACTGGACAATGCATAATTTAAGTATAAAGTAATTGACTGCATTTTTTATCTGCTTAAAATAATTACGAAAAATTAAACACTATTCTTAAATTACCGAGAAAAATCATAATCTACTCTTATAACTCAATGGAAAAGTATAAATATGTACCATAATGATTAGTTGAATATGTATTCGCTGAACAAACTCTATCACAAATGTTTGCCTTTATTGATTTCTGTATTTATTTGTAAACATGTTATTTAACAATATAGCAGTATGAAACTCTAAATTAACTCATTAAACAAGTCCACCTGCAGCTGAATCTACATATAAATTGTAACAAAAGAAAAGAGAATGTTTAAAATTATCTAAAACTTATTAGAATTAGTTAATAATCATTGGTTTAATGAAATTCATAAAACATGTAAACCTATATCAGTGGATATTTTGCTCAATATTAACTTCGCTATACCGTGTATTTTCGAGAGTAGCATTATTGAATCACAATAGATGGCAACTTGAAGATAACGTGTACTTTGTACAGGAAACATTTAATAATTGAATAAAGTTGAATAAGAATATGGTTGTATGGAATAAAAAATCGCCTTTAATTTATTATATACCGAATTGTTACTTAACAAAAATTATTTACATCTACTCGGCTACCTTCTTATCGTTTCGCATCAGGAATTAAGAATATCTTCTTTAATACATTGAATAAATATTATCAAAAAGGTTGAAATTATTAATAACAGAAAAAGATAATCTTACTGGACTACATTACAAAAATAATATTACAGTAGCCATTTTCAATCGTTAAATAATGCGAAATGTACCTAACTAACAATACGAATGTTTAAATCAAGGTCCCCGTTCGTCGTCGTTGTTGCTTAATTTTTTTTTTTAAAAGAGTCGTGTATATTTCATGTTATCACATATTTTTAGACTTAATGATACAATTCATTGTTTTTATCTTAGACAAACTACATAATCGTGAGAAAACCTACTCGTAATAAGGTATTTTGACTGTCCTGCCGACTCGTAATAAGGTGTATCTGAATTCAACATTAAGGTAATACTCGTTTTAACGACTACTATGTATTTATAAGTATATTAATAATTTTAACGGCTTCGATGGCGCAATGGTGTGTGTACTCGCTTCGCTAGCAGAGGTCCTGAAATCGACAGGAAAAATTTAGGAAACCACTTTTAGTCATTTCTGTTAATCTGGATTGGTGGAAGACTTCGGCCGTGATTAGTTACTACTCTACAAACATGCTAGGTAGCTACCCGTCGTCAGGAATAAAAGAATATAATCCCATGCATATGCAGTCACTAGCACTCATCCGTAGACACTCATACACACACACACGAAGTCGGACGCACACGTGCGCGCATACATACATAGACTCACTAACATACACACACCTCATCACATAATAACTCAATCAAACACATACATTTCATTTCATTTCATTTTTTTATGTTCTTTACTTAGTGTAAGCAACTCACTATTTGTTAGTAAGTAGTACAATAGTTCGTAAAAGAGGGAAGGCAACTGATGCCTATAGTGCAGGATAACCTAGTATATTCATTAGTGACCAACCAATCTTATTTGTATCTTTATATTAAGAAATATTGTATTGATCCATGAATATTTCATATAAGTTGTTTACCAATAAAAGAATGAATGAATGAATAGACATTATAGTAAACTAAGCATATCTAAAGCATACAATTTCTCGTGTGTTAGTGCCCAAAAATGTGGCATTAAAACATTGATTATGTAGTCCCGGAATCTAAGCAAGAAAAAATATAAGAAATAGACCAACCTAAACTTGGCCTTTTGTATTAATAATTAGTTATTTATCTTCTATTCCATACAATAATCATAATATTTGATGAAATCTCGAACGAAACGAATATCTCGTTCTGTCCCGTTTGCCGGACACAATGTGCTCGGACATCCTGCGCGAGACAATGCGTCCGCACACCATTGTTAGGCCGCCCTACGTTTGTAAATACTAGCAATCTGATGAACAACTCATTTGCTCCAATAGCTGAAATCTATATGCAAATTTCGTCCAAGAAAAAAAACCAATCTAATATACAAAGTACGTATGTGGGTGAATGCCAAAAATTCAACATTTTCACTATTTTGTGTGAACTGATACTTTTACTATAGTTAACAGTGTGCACTAAAAATCACACATTTATAGTTGAAAATAATTTGTTGCTGCATTAAAAAGCTTATTTTATATTCTATGAGTAAAAAATACATCACATTGAAACTTTGAGACCTAAAAAGTTGTCAATTTTGCATATTGGCTCTCAGAAATGTTGGCGTCGATATTCATTTTAAATAATAAAAAATGAAGGATAATATTTAAAATTTTGAAAAGAGAATTTATGAAATAGTTTTATTTTATATTTTATGAAACATAGTTTATTAAATTATTAAGCGAGGAGCGAGAAATTAAAATGCCACATGTTGTTTGTAAATATTAAAACTACCTAACCTTCAAACGAATTAGCATAAAAACGCTGCACATCTTCGTGACGCTAATCACGCGTTTCATCCGTAAAAAAAATACCCTCATGCAACTAAAGAAGTTTCACTTCAACAAGCAACAAAGAATCACGAAAAGAAAACTGGAAAAACTTAGCCGTTTAAAATTTAATACTCAAAGATTTAAAAATATTTATAATACTTTCAATAGTAGTAGCTTTAGTGGTATATAAATTTGACTGCCTCATTGGTGGTTAGCATGTTCAACTACAGACATGAGGTCCTGGAATCGAGTCCCGAGTTGGGCCAAGTGGAAATAGATGTCGAGTGTTCTATTAAGATTTTCTTAATATTTTCCCGAAGTTGTGATGTTGGCGGTGTGCTCCACCCCCGTGCCTCGGAGAGCACGTTAAGCCGTCGGTCCTGCGCCTGATCTCTCTCCGGTCGTGTCAGATTCCCGTCACATCGGACTTGAGAGTGGAGGAATAGAGAGTGCTATGCTCTAAAAACCCTCTCTCCTATGAGTGAGGAGGCCTGTGCCCATCAGTGGGACGTTAATGAGCTGCTACGTACCTTACTTTCAGTAATAGGCGATCATCCTATTCAAATATTCTTAGCTTGTAAATAGACGCAGAATAATCCGCCATTGGAAAGCTCAACTCTATATGTACATTTTGTTTAATTGAAATCGCCTTTGTAGAATATATTTTATAAACCCACACCCGAATGGAATTTTCCTTTCACCGCTGAGTACATTTCCAACCGCTCTGTGCACATAAAATATGGTAAATGTTCGTATAAATATTGTTACAGTTATTAATTTGTACTTTAAATTGTAATATAAAGGTAACTTGACATAAAAAAAGAGTTAAAATTACACTTTCAGGTAGTCTTTATCGTGTTTTCCATTTTTCTATATGTGGCATGGTTTTTTATTTTTACAAAATTCTAGTAAATTTCTTTTGAAATACGAGATCATTATTAATCAATTATATTATCAAAATATTCAATTAGGTCCATATAGAATCGTCAGATATCGTTTTTGTTTCATATATTATTTCAATGTACGCCTAATGATGATATTAAAGAAAGACAATCTAAAGTTAGGAGGATCCTTTCGCGCCCTGTTCTGAGAAGAGCTCACAACAAACTTAGTCGGGTGCTAGTTTTTTTTCTCATCATCATTACAATATATAATTTTAATTTATATCTATATCGATTAGAGCAATTCATTCTCTCCCACGCTTTTTTATCTTTTAAGTAATTATAGAATGATTTCTCAATTAGTTCTCTTTTAGTTCTCTTTTAATATTTAATCTTATTTAGTTACGTCTTTGTAACTACTACTCGGAGTTTATCACAGAAAGGTTTACAGTTAACCTTTAATGAATTGTCAGTTTTATGCAGCCTACTAGAATTTTATTTTTTATGTCTGAAGTTATAAGAGGTGCATTCACTTTTTTATTAAAAGAATCAAATATTTTTATGGACGTCACTATTATGTATTTTCTATTTCCCCGTTATTGCAGTGTCAAAAATTATCGTCGGTGAAACCAATTCATATCTTTACAATAGTTGATGAAACTCCTCAATTCAAACTGTCACGTCGAACAATAAACAAGCAAATGAGCGGCAACGAAACTTTCCTACATGAATAAAATGTCAAATCTATTATAGATACAATGCTATAAATTGACGTGAAAGATAATACCTAAGTGATGACCGCTTTCTCGTGCATCACAGCGCTAGAAGAGTGGCGTTGCACCGGCGAGGGCACGGGCCAAGTGAAAGCTGTCACGTCATTGCTTGCATAGCTTCGCAACGTCGCAATATTTATATATTCAACTCAAAACATCGTCTAAACTTACATCATGTGACAAACTTTTATTTCGTCGTAACAACAAAATATTTTATGGAATACTTTTGCCTTTCCAGCAGTGGTCTTTGACCGTTAGACGTAATTATAATTTAAATAAAGTTTTATTCAAAATATCTTTACTCAGGTAGGCCTTTACAGCACTTTTCAATAGTCAAATAACGTTTTTTTTTTGACGATGATATTAAAGAACGCCTTACAATCTAAAGTTACGAGGATTCCTTCGAGCCCTGTTCTGAAAACGGCCCGCAACAAACTCTGTCGGGTGTAAGTTTTTTCTCACTATCATCAAATATATTTTTAATTTATACTATATCGGTTAGAGAAATTCATTCGCTGCCATGCTTTTTTTATCCTCTAAATAATCCTTCACATTATAGAATGATTTCTAAATTACTATTTTTTTAAGAAACTTCTTCTGGGAGTTTGTTATGGAAACGTATACGTATAGTCAATTTTATTTTTATTTCTTAACTTATATATTCATTTTTTTCGTAAAAGATTCAATATTTTTATGTACGTTCAACAAGTTTTCTAATATATATACACCGTAAACTGTCATTATTTTTACTACTTTGAATTTCTTTCTTGACGACTCTATAAATATAATAATAAAAAAATGTTGCTAAAGCTATAATAACTACAAGAACTTCTATAACAGATATCACCTCTATTTGACGTATATAGAAATTTTATAGACATACTTCTAGTTGTAATTAATATTTTATGTTTAGTTTTTACACTGTAACCAATGTATTACTATCCTCAGACTATCTCCTCGAGTTAATTAAGCACGCACTACGTGGAAATTTCCGTTGTTTATCGCAGTTTACCTGACATTTTAGTAAGCACATAATCTTTACGTCGCATCGACTTTACAGTTACATTTCTAAAAGCATATATAAAATCTGTTTGGTAGATTATCTCTGCATTCAAGAATGGCTACCATAATAAAAATTTATACCTAAAGTAAATGTGAAATTATAATAACTGGAAAGATACAGAATGCTTCGCTTGTACAATGTTGCAAGTACCTGCCTTTCTAGTCGATCCCATGCTCGACTCTTAACAGGCCACATTTATAAAATTGTAATATGTCAGTCAAGCAACAACGGTAAGATTCTCGTAAAGTAGTAACAAAATCCAAATTACCTCATATCTTAACAAACTTAGACTGTATCCTCATTAACCAACAGATGTGGTTCCAATAACACCTTAACCTTTAAAGATGAGAACGAATTTTACGAAAAACCACCCACAAGGGGGGTTGCGGGGGTACTAATTAAAAAAATCAAAGTCTCACATTAAAAAAATTCAACCTTAACATTTAAAAACTATATCTTTTATGGTATATAAAACTTGGTCAGAATTTTTTTTTTTTGACATAATGGAATATATCAAAAGTAAATTTTAGGAAACTCCACTCTCAAAGGGCAGTGCGGGATGATTCTTATTTGTAAAACAATTTGCCTAAAATAATGAAATTGCTACCAAAGAAACATTCCACGCAGACGAAGTCCCGGGTTCAGCCAGTTTTTATATATTTTGGTTCCATTTCTGATGGGGCTTAATGAACTTAAGGTTCTAACCTACGTCCTTTTAGAAATCTGCCATTTTAGGGAGTTTAATTTATAATCAAACTCTATTTATGTTTTATTTAAATGCCATTTAAAGAAATAAACGACCAAATGGACACCAATGTACTTTATACCTGGGTAAAACATTATTTAGTAAATGTTTAAATTACCTTGGTCTATATTAATGTTTGAAATTGATATCAATGTGATTAATATTAATTTTATAACCGTGACAATCAGGACTGCCTTATAAAGGTAAACAATTTTCATAATAAAAACTGTTCTATTTCAACTTGTGCAATAGACTACACTAGATGGATTTGTACAATTTTCATATTTGTAAAAGCTGTATTAATATCAAGTGTTGTTCACCACAAGTTTATAAAAATGTATTTAAATTTTAGAGTTAAAAAAGATAATCGATTGAAAATTGAGGGAGTGTCATCTAATAGTAGGAAATGTAAAAGAAAAACTGAGTTTAAGCAAGTAACTACAATAATAATCTAATCTATCAAGTGGCTGCCTATACGTTTTCGCCGGAATTTACATATCGTCTCCCTTCTGTACTGTGTGTTATTCAGGCCTCCTAGTTATCTCAAAGAATTATCTTCTTTTCGTGATATGGACAGGAGGGGCTTAAGACCATCACGTAGTCTCAAACTTAACATTATTGGTCATAAAACAATGTTCTATGGTCAATCTTTCGCAGTCATAAGCATAAAATTATGGAATGAGCTTCCTCTAAAGATCAGGGAAGCTAAGTCGCTGGAAATTTTCAAAAAACAAGTTGGACACTATTACCTTTCTCAGTCACTTTAATTGACGACAATTTGATTTGGTAATTAGTATTATTATTATATCTTATCGTAATTATTAAATCTGCAGATACATAAAATACGGATATATATATATCCGTATTTTATGTATCTGCAGATTTAAATTTATGTATTAGTTTATATGTATGTACTATATTTGAGAGGAGGTAGATTTTGTATCTATTTGTTTATAATCGTATTTATTATATCCATTACATTTAAGTTTGGATTGGACACCACCTGCCCCGTTTGTTTTTAGTAATTATTCTTTTACTCTAAGGTTGCCTGGTAGAAATCGCTAGTGAGCGATAAGGCCGCCTACCTGTACCTACAATTCTTATTCGGTAATTATTATTACTATTATTTTTTTTTGTATATTCTGTGGTGTACAATAAAGTATATTCTCTCTCTCTCTCTCTATTAAACTCTATATTTAATTCCATCTGTTACTTTTTTTGTGCCTTATCACGTAAGTTTAGATCTTCATACAAAAAGACAAAAAGATAATAAACGCTAATTTATGAGATCTATAAATCTGTATAAAAATCCCCTACTTTTGTAGATAGTAGAGAAAATTAACACGATGTATTTCATTATTTTGTTAATTGGAACAACAAAAAACCGTGTGTTCTAGTAATATTGTATTATATTGAAATATACTTCGCGATCAAACTTAAGCTTGTGACACTTTCATACGAATATACAATGGCTCTGTGGCGTGCAATAAGCGAACACAGTATTTAATGCGAAATAGCGTGTATTAAACAATTTATATTTAATTTCCAGATTGCTTCGTATTACATCTCTTATTTATGCACATATTAAAATATTCATGTAACCATTAAATCTTTAGATCAATGAACTAGAATTGAGATTATTCTCCGGCAATGAAAAAGCAGGTCTAAGTTATTAAATTTGCAGAAATATTTCTACCTTTACAAAAAATATTTTGTATGCTTTCTTCTCTGTAGTTAATTTAACGTCGTGAATAAAATGGGAATACAAAAACTACAACATGTCTATAATGCGATTATGAACTTAACATTGCTTTTTTTTTGTATATATACATATGTATTTTTAATTTATTTTTAAGATGTAGTGACTAAAATTGAGAAAGTTATGCTTAGATGGTTTTTGCATGTAGAGAGAATGAATGAAAGGAAACTGACAAAAAAGGATTCATGAGTCAAGAGTGAATGCGAAAGTTGGAAGGGGAAGACCGAGGCGAACGTTCCTGGATCAAATCCAGGACATTTTAAATAAGGGCCAAGTCAAGAGTACTCAAAACCTACGAACTTGTATAAAAAGGTTTAATGAGAATGAAAGAAGCGAAGGAGATATGCAAGGATTGTAGCAAGTGGAAGGACGTTATCTCTGCCTACCCCTATGGAAATGAGGCGTGATGTATATATTTGTAATTTAGAAATTCGTTACAAACAATATTTTTAAGGCATTCAGTTGTTATACATTAGTATTATATTCGTATAATCATTTTAATTACTTTCACACATAAAATTCAATTTCAATATCTTCCTGAATACTTTCTGAAAATTGAGTTTATAAAGCTTAAAACGTATTAATCTTCATGAGAGGATTGGCTTTATTTAAGCTCTTTCAACGTACGTTTCGCTACATGTCCGGAGAATAATCGAGTTTTGTAGATTTTAGGACCTCAGTAAGCTTATGTTGCACTTTAGTGTGCTTCAGCTAATGCAACTCTGATTTAATTGCAGATTACTGCAAAAAGCTTTATTTGCTGCTCAGCACTTTCCATAAATTTGCATGTAAAGTTTGCTTAAGAAAAGGTAACTTATTTTAAGAAAAAACACAATTTATAAAAAACAAATATAGCTTACAAATGAAGCAAGTAAAAAGTATTTTTTTACGTCTTCACACTGAAATATTAATAGAATCAAATATTAAAAGAACATGTGGTTTCAAATTTGATCGTGAAAAAGTAACATACAAAGTCAATTCTTACTTAAAATTATATTCACATCAAGTGTTATCCACCAAAATTTTCAAAATATGTACTTGAATTTGGTTGGACGACAAAAAAGTATTTTAGTAGTGATAGCAAATTTAAACAAGAATATAAAATTCTCACTTTGTGATTTTTTTGTTAAATCATAAAAATGAATTTTAACAACCGGAAATAATTTGATATGTTTTTACTTAAGTTGTTTCAGATATAATTATCTATTTCGTCGTCAACCAAGCTTAGGTTAGTGAGGCACGTATTTTTACACGTGTTTATAACAACTCAACAAAGTCAACCCATGCATGTGTCAATCAGTTGATTAAACGTTTCACTTATATACATACGCTGCATATATATATATAAACGTTTTAACATCTGGCTACTGCCGTTTTTGTTTCACGAGAAATCCAGAACTAATGTATTCTCCTTTTATTCTTTCTTTCAATTTAATTGTATGCATCATAACGTCAGCTTTTTAGGTATTCATATCAACTATTACTAGAAGACCATATATCATTTTATATACACAATTATATACGACAGTACCGAAAAGTTCAGTTTGAAAAAGCTATAAAATACATTACATAATTTCTAAATATCATTATTACCTGTAGTTTATCATCATCAACTTTCGTTTCAGCGTGATGGAGAGGATCCTCCTTCAGTAAACTATCTGGAGACAACGGTTTTGGATGCGCCGGTAGTGATGTAGAGTCCACAGCTGGTGGTGGAGGCGCGTGAAGAGCATGTGCATTTGCGATAGGCAACTCCTCCTGTAAATAAATAACGCATGTTAATAATTCATTCTTTATATTATATTCATTGTAATAGGTAGTATATAAACTTATAGTTAAGGCAATTATTGCGTTGTAAACAAAAACAAATTTTTGACATCTTAAGACAACGAAAATACTGTGAAAATCTAAATTTTCTACATACTTCCACCCGATAGAAAGAAAAAATATAAGCTTCCCTTTGAAGATTCGAAGATTTTTATATTTGCTTATAAAAAACTGAATTAGTTCACGAGGATAACAGTCCACTATAACACTTCAAGAACTTCAATACGTAATGTAAAAGGCAAATAAATATACACGATCCTCAAAGAACAGATTTTTTTGTACACAAATGTAAAACAAGCTTATCTCTTCTTTTTTATCCAATTTAAAAATAAAGAATTCTTACGCAACTTTTTATTGTTAAATTGTTAGCCTCTTTTTTGAAAAGACTTCTTTGGAACAGATAGGATGATAAGACAAGATTACGTTAATTTACTTCCATATTACGCAAAATAAATCTCACAAGAAATATATTTGTGTTGTAACAACAAATTCAAAATATAACTGCGTGATATAACACTCTTTTCTCTTTTAAAAATCAATCAATTGTATTATAATAGTTTGCACGCTATCCAACAGTTTTTATAGCTTTGACATGCAATATCTTTTTGATTGCAATGGACAATAATATTACGTGTAAGTTACATAAATGTTAACCATACTGAACACCAAATAACATGGTATGACGGATGTACTTGATTATATATAATATCACTTATTTGCAACGTGACAAGCGAAATGACGTGAACGTTACCAAACTCAAATACCTACATTGTAAGTATGTTTATATTGTTGAAGAATATTTGAGCTTTCTTCATTCCAATATTATTAAAAGCTGGTTATGCAATCAATCGACTGCCTCATTGGTCTAGTGGTGAGCATGTTCGACTACTGGGTCAGGCCAATTGGAAGTAGATATTGAGTTTTCTATTAAGATTTTCATTTGGGAAGTTGGGAATTTGGCGGTGTGATCCAACCCCGTGCCTCGCAGAGCACGTTAAGGCGTCGGTCCTGCGCCTGATCTCTCTCTGGTCTCTATGAGAGTTCACTCTCATAGTCGGAATGGAGAGTGCACTTGTGTACTATGCCTACCAATCTGAAGTGGAACAGCATGGTGGGTCTATACTTTAAAAACCCTCTCTCATATGAGTGAAGAGGCATGTGCCCAGCAGTAGGGCGTTAATGGGCTACTACTTAAAATATAATCAATCAAGCCTTGGTGAATAATCTGTAATCTCTCTTCGTTTGTATCGGATTCCCGTCACATGGGACGGTGATCACAGTTAAGCAGCGTGGTGGGTCTATGCTCTAAAAACCCTCTCTCATATGATTGAGGAGGCCTGTGCCCAGCAGTAAGACGTTAATGGGCTGCTACTTACCTTATAATATATTATCAATATTTCTGTAATTTCAATAAAACATTTAACGTTTCCCAATATTTGAAATTAAATTAATATCTCTTAATAATCATAGGCTCGTATATTTTTAAAAGTCCTAGTACATAGACAGTATAGCATGCTACATTGTTTAAAATTTTATTAATAGTTTTCAGAGGCCATATCACCGGGGCAATGCATCTGGTACCATAAGTAGTTAGCAGTGTATACATTGTCTTATTACTGACAATTCAGCACTTGACTGTCATCTTACCTGTTGGTAAGCGATGATACAGTCTAAAATGGAAGCTAACTCGGTAAAAGGCAAATTAATTCTTGTGGTTTCTACACAGCATCGTACTGAAACGCAATTTTTTTGCTCAGTCCAAAATTAGAAAAACAATATTCTAATTTTGCTAAACCATTACGCAACCGAGGCTGTCTATAAAAAGATAAATACATTTTATCGTAACGATTATATCCAACTGAGTTTATTAACGGTTCTTTCCAGGACTATTCTCAAAGGGACCCCTCACAACTTTACATAGATTTTAAGTCTTCAATATCATGTAGACTTTATAGACTGGATATTATATGTGGGAAAAATGCTATAACTGACGATATACAAGTATTATAAAAGCCTAATCGAGTAAAGAATTGAATTTTCATTTATTAAATTACATCTTGATGCATCGTAATTTAATGACCTTCCTTTAATGATAATTAACAAAGGCAAATAATCTTTATTTATAATTAACGCAGTAAACATTACATATACTTAAAATTAAAGAAGACACGCCGCACCGTTCACTTTCAGAAAAATCATTACTGGTCATTACAAAATGGCGGCTTGCAAATCGTTCTCTTGCGAAACTGCTATTAAAGACTAGTTAGCTCTCTTGCAACAAAAACATTTTAAGCAAATATGCGTTCCGGTATGATACCATGTAGAATTTATCTCTTATCAAGTTTCCATATTAGACTAATATTACAAAAAAAATACCCGCTACAGCAATAACATAATCTGTATCTAAACTAATATTATTAAGAGGAAACATTTGGATTTTTATATATATATGATTGTAATGTTTTCACACAAAATCTACTGGACCGATTTCAAAACTTCTTTCACCATGAGAAAGCTGCATTTTTACTGAGTTATATAGGCTATATTACTTAATCGAAAAAAATAGGAATCCCTTATAAAATACATTAAGGTAATCCAAGGTGTGAAAAAAAGTTCAAACCACATCATTCATACCTCTGTAATCCTTATTCTATAAAATATTTTATTAAACAGCGTTTCGATATCTATAAAATACATTTTTTTACTTAATCAAATATTAAAATGGAACATTCCACTTAAAAGAAATAACGAATTAATCAATCTAAAGAAAATAATGTTATAAAATATTGTAGTAATAAAGCGATGGCCTGGCCTGGATATTGAATTTTAGAATGTTAAATATCCTGCTGTTTGTTATTTCCAGATTACCTCTCAGGCGACGGAACCAATTTTGACAATATTTTTACTGACAAATATCTGACGTTATTAGGAGTAACTTCGGAAACTTCTATTTTGTAAAATAGGCATCCGGAATTACTCAGATAATACCGCGGGCAACAGCTAAAAATATGTTTCTACGATATCTACGTTTCTATTACGTTTTATATATTATACGATTCAAGAAAAACAGTTTTAGTTATTTTTCTCTCTCTGTTAACTAATTATGCATAAAAACCCAAAATTTTAATAATTATAGCTGTTCGAAGGTTTTTTCTATGGACAAAATAAGTATATAATTTCTTCGTCTGTGGCCTACATTGTCAAAATTTTATAATCTAAAACCAAACTTTGTGTTGAACTTGTTATGTAAGCAATATAGAACGTCTCGAAAAGGTAAGTAACAACCATTTAAAAACACTTTAAATACAACATGCAAAGTTTTACTCGTTCCATGCTCCGTTTGGCGCCCACAATCTGCCAAAACTTCTTAAAAGTTAAGTTACATTGTGTCAGTCACGCTTCGTTATTATTCACTCACCAAATTATATTAGCAGAATTTCCGCATTAGATTAGACATTTTCATATAAGGCACCTACATAACATAAATGTGACTTTGTCAATTGACTAGTCTTGTCTCGGGACTTCGTTTTCACTTCATACGCTCTCTTAATGTTTATATCTTGATCATTTTTTCAATCGTTAATGTTGTTTTGTAACGTAATTTTTTTATTCCTACACTCAAATTCAAATATTGAAATTTGTAGTAGATGACATTTAATATTATTATGGTTTGTTTTTCAAAAAAATATTTTATTTTGTGAAAAATTATACAACGTAATGAGTGCCACATGGCGTAGGAATTCTATTTTTCTTTTATATTACTTATTTCTCTTTACATTTTGTTTTGACAAGTTTAACAAATTACATATTAAGCTACAAGCGTTAGAAAAGTAAACGATTTCAAATTTGATTCAATTGTTTTTAAATCAAGTTTACAAAATACTTAAAATATTCTTATATTCGAGATCTTTCCTATAATATAATATAGTAATAAGTAAATATTAAATGATTAAACATTTAAGAACCTATCTCATGTAACAAATACCTAGACGACTTTGTATTTAATCGCACATGTTGTTATTAAACATCAAATTACTTCTTGTTCTATTCTTCAAATAGTTACACAATTCTATATTTTGTATTATGTTACTATATTAGTATAGTTGTTAGTATTATTATTCATGTTATTGCATTGTATGTACATGTTTTACAGGACATTTGAATCATCAAATGTCGTTTTCTTTTCAATTATTGTTATAAATGTACGTTGAAGATTATCTAAAGTTACGAGGGTTCCTTCACGCCCTGTCATGAGAAGTGCCCACAACAAACTCAGTCGAGTACGTTTTTTTTCCATCATCATTAGAGCAATTCATTCACTCTCACGCTTTTTTTTCCTCTTAATAGTCCTTCAAATTTTAGAATGATTTCTCATTTAGCTTGATTTTAATCTTTATTATTTATCTTGATTTGTTGTTTGTAAAATGATTGTAATTACCCGCTGTTATTTAAATAATTACTCACATTTTATACATATATGCAAATTTCACAATCAAAATAGCGGTAAACGAGTAGTCTAGAATATAAATTGGCAAAAACCCACACGTACAGTAGTTGCTCATTGTTCATGTCAATTGCAGTTCTCACTGGTTAATGAGTAGACAACGGCCAACTGTGCGTCCGTTTAAGAACACGATAGAAAAAGCACAAGGTCGTCACTATCTACGTATTAAATAATCATTAAATCTCTATAAATCAGAGATGGATGTAAGTATATGTGCAATCAAATTGCATTGCAGAAACCTATTTAGGACATAATCTATATATATAACAGATATCCAGGTATCTATTAGCTCACCACGATATCTCTGGAACCATAAGGTGTAGAGAATTGAAATGTGGTAGGAATATTCCTTTTACAGAGTAGAGGTCAGGTAAGAACGGGTTTTACAAAATTCCACCCGCAAGGGGGGTCGCAGGGGTGTTAACTATTGACACATCACGATAACACTGGAACCATAAGGCGTAAAGACTTGAAATGTGGTAGGAATATTCCTTTTGCCGAGTAGAGATCAGCTAAGAACGGGTATTACAAAATTCCACCCGCAAGGGGGGTCGCTGGGGTGTTAACTATTGACTCATCACGATATCTATGGAATCATAGGGCGTAGAGACTTGAAATTCGCTTAGAATATTCCTTTTGCAGATTAGAGGTCCTGTTTCTTATTTGTAAAACAATTCGCGTAAATTAATGAAATTTCTAGCCAACAAACATTTCACGCAGACGAAGTCGCGTTAAGCTAGTAGCATATATAGTAGTTAGTTACCGTTTAATTGTGTTATATATTTAAAGTATGACAGTTGTTCTTATAAAAATTTGAAGGTTTTTTGATATTATCTTAACTAATCTATATAAGACAAAAAAATGTTTACGTTTTAAACTCGTACTTTAAAAATAGTCATTTTTTAATGTCTTATGTTGCAATAAGCCTAGGTAATCGGACGTAAATATCCATTTATTGTGCAATTTGTTTGCTATGTGCGTGTCGTATATAAAATTTTAAATTAACCATTTATACATTTTTCGTTTGTATACGTGTTTCATCTATTTTTAATAATTATCAGAAAATGTTTCTGGAAATAAAATACTTGCCAGATTATAGTATATTCTTAATTCAAACATTATTTTAACACTTGAGATTCAATGAACAATGCAGAATCATTTTTTGTTCAGAAACCAGGATCTTCAGATATAATCTTGTTTCAAACATTATTAAGGAAGCAAGGGTCTCATACCAAAAAAATTTAGCAGCAAATTATTCAGAAAGATCCATTGTTTTGATGAATATCTCGTATTCACGAGCGTTAGTTAAATTATGGATATAGCGTAGAAATCAGGACACGAAGCAATAAAATTCGCCCATGGATCTATTAACAACAAGCAGACCCGACAGACTTTCTGTCAAAAAGATTTGGAATGTGGCAGATTTCAGTTTTGCGAATGATTTTCGAAATGAAATTACAGTTACTTACATTTTGTGACTATTCAATTTGGTTGGGTTGTGACTATTCAATTGATTTTGTGCAGCGGTAATAACTTTGACGTTAGGAACACACCTACATTGCTTAGACAACAGTGAGTATTTGTAATTTGTTATGAACTTTATTGAATGGCAATAAAGGTCTAATTGACTCTACATTTTAGTTAGAAAACGTTTGTTTGGGAAACAGAAAAGGGCTGTTTTTAGGGTTTTCCCCTGCAATTATTCGAACTTTTCTCGTCATAAAAACCATTCTTGGACGTCAACGAACATTTCAAAAAAAGAATTGTCAAAATTGACCCAGTCGTTTTTGAGTTATGTGCTTACCAACACGTTCATAAAAATCGACCACACTAGTGCATTTGTATTCGTGTGTTTACCTACATTGGATTTTCCGCGAAGTTTTTCAACGTTTATACGTCAGCTTGTTATATTTTTAACTTAACAGAATAAACACCTTCTGACAAACGTGACATGCTAATCATTACGTTCATCTGCAAAATTCATATGTTAACACGACTAATAATTAGTATAGTAGTAGTGAAGTCGTTTATGGTGTTTTCCGGTACAATTTTTATATCACTAGTAATGCCCCGCGGTTTCACCCGCGCATACACCGATCACTTGGCAGTGGAAAGTCTACTAAGTTGGACTATAGATTTATTATTGTTAACATAAAAGTTTTATTTCACTTAGTTATTAATTACTACCTTTCAGATTAGTGTGTACTTTACACACTTATATTCATAATCTAATGAATATACAGATTTTATTTTATAACGAATATTTATCTGACTAATACATTTTTAAATCCGTAATATCGTTTACGTAGAAAGTCGGACATTAGTAGCTTTAAAAATAGTCTACAGGTATAGGTATTGATATTTCTCAGCGTACGCAATGACAGATTTTATGTGACTATTATTGGATGGATTGGATTTGGATTGGATTAGACTTGGATTACACTAATGCATTTTTCCCTATTTTGATCCTATTGATCCCTATTTTTTTAAAGAAAGTAATATAGCCTGTCTCTCAAAGAAAATGGTGATAACATTTTTGAAATCGGTCCAGTAATTTTTCTATGAAAACGTACAAAAACACATACATACATACAAAAACACTAATGTTTGCTCTTCATAATATTAGTTTAGATTATTACATTTTTGATATGGTACGGCTGTTAAATGTTCTCTGATTATACAGATTTATGATATATAACCTGATCACATTTCAATCTGTATCGAATAAAATAATGCGACATTAAAATGACATTTTATACTTTATTATTTAGTCAAAACCTACTTTTAGTTCTCATGTCGTACTCGATTATTAATAAAATATTATTTTTGTTCATCTATTCAAGTTCAAATACCATTTTTTTATCAGCATTTTTTCAAATATTAATTCATTAATTAGTTACAATTAGTGACTTTTTCAAATTTAAAAATAAATTAAGACACTATCCGTTTAAAACGTGTAAAAATAAATACGAATATAGCAGAACAACAAGATTCTATACAACGCTCGATACACATTCTAACGATTTGTATATATATAAATAGCAGGCAAATGAGTGAGTAGATTACCTAATGTGAAGTGATTATCATATATGTACCGGTGCAGCATCAGAAATGTGACTAATGCATTGCCAGCATAGATTGCAAATAAATATTTCAACACATCAACATGAGAACGACAACCTTGGCTACAATTACTATAAATAACTACCGCCAACAGTTGTACAAGAAGTAATGATATCCAGTTTTGTGCTAATGAAAAGCACTTCCTAAGAGGATAATTCTTCTTATCAATTTAAACTGTACTGAATGTAAGCATTGAGCGCTTAAAAGTCTGGAATATGAACCTAGGAGTGTTTCGTTTACAATTAAAAAAATCAATTAAGGACTGCTGAAAAAGGCACTATTCCTACTCTTAATTTAATAAGAAATTAGCATTATAGTCTAACGCTTTATTAAACCTAAAAGTGAAAGGAACTGATACATTTTTGCAGCCACTTTTTTACCGGTTGAAGGAAGCAAAACATAAAGGGGATACTGTAACTGATCCTCTTCTCCGGCGAAGAAGGTTGGGAGATAGGAGGCGTAGATTTACGATCTCCTTTCCCCCTCCGAAGTTTCATAATCAGGTTCATCCTGAGGACCAGGGTATGTTGTGTTCCAACTCTCAAGTCCTTCATTAGAGAATGTGAAGAATATCAGTGAGTTTTAAAGGGTATAGTGAAAGAAATGTGCCTTTTAGTCGTAACCTAGACTCACTAAGCTCTTTACTCTGTTAGTTGGTAATAAATCCATCTCCGGTCCGGCAAGTTAATATTGCTGAGATGAAACCGGCTAGAAACTCTTTTAAATATAATTATTTTATAGATTACATTGTGAAATATTTAACTTCAATGTGCATCTGGAATCATTACGTTAGAAATTCTGTTATGAGAATGTTGTAGTATAATAGAAGACGTAGTTACTAAAATTGAGAAAGGAATGTTTAGATGGTTTGGGCACGTAGATCTCTCGGAATGAAAGGAGACTGATAAAAAGGATTTATGAGTCAAGAGTGAATGGGAAAGTTGGTAAGGCAAAACCAAGGCGAACGTTACTGGTCCAAATCCAGGACATTTTAAATAAGGGCCAGGTCAAGAATACTCTAAGCCGACGAACTTGTGTGATAGGTTTAATGAGAATGGAAGAAGGGAAGGAAATATGCAAGGATCATGGCAAGTGGATGGACGTGGTCTCTGCTTACCCTATGGGAATGAGGCGTGATGCTATGTATGTATGTAAGAATCCTTATAAAATACGACTGGAATAATCAAAAACGATGTTTACTGGTTTATTACAAATGTCTGTAGAAATCACTGAAATTATGTAAAATGTTGAGCTGTGTGCTTCTTTGCTGTTGTGGAAATAACCATTAGAAATGTTAAAATCTAGTTGTCAAGTGAGAAAAACGTTCAAAAATTAGTGTCTCAGGTTTTAACGCGCAACCGAGCGCGAAGTGCGACCGCAACCGATAGAAAACACGATTGCGTCGGCTGCAATTGTCGTATTGTATACGCCCACAGCACTTTTACTGCTTTTCGAAACGTACTGTTCTTATTGTTGCCTATGTCACATTGCGATATAAAAACGCCAGAGGTGGTAGCGGAATAAAACTAATTGAAATAAAATTCAAATCAAATCAAAAATAGCTTTATTCAAGTAGGCATATTACAGCACTTTTGAATCGTCAAATTATATTTTTTTTCCACACTCTGATTCTAATATACCTCTGATGATGGTACTCAAGAACGGCTTAAAATTATATTTCGCTAATACATAACTCAACGACCTCATTCACTCTCCACGAAATCTCCAATATTATTCCCCCGATCGAGTTCTTTGTGGGCTGTTCTCAGAACAGAGCACGAAGGCACCCTCACAACTTTGGATTCTAAGACTCGATTTAATATCATCATCAGTCGAACATCGATACTAATTAATGGCAAATACTGTAATATCCTACTTGAATATAGAATTTTCGAATTACAATTTGTCGTATATATTCCTTTCGCGATGCTAACTAAATCAGGAAAAAATATTAAAATGAATACACAATTTTCATGTACATACTCGTATGTAAATATATGGAATGAAAATAACAATCAGATTGCCTTCAAATGGAGTAAGTTATATATTATAGTATGTACTCGTTTAAATTTAATATAGTATGTGGATTTTAAAATAACATATATACATTCTAAAAGTAGCAGCCCATTAACGTCCCTTTGCTGGGCACAGGTCTCCTCACTACATGAGAGAGGGCTTTTAGAACATAGACCACGCTGCTCCACTGTGGATTGGTATAGTACACAAATGCACTCTCTATTCCTTATATTATATTGAATAAAAATTAATAGAAACCTCAATATCGATTTTTTAATTGACCCGACTCGGAATTTGACCCTAGGACCTCGTGTCATGCTGACCACTAGATCAATGAGGCAGTCATACTGAGAGGCTGCTTATATTAAAATATTTTTGTTGTCCATAGCAAACTTGTAATAAAGTAATAAGAACTCAATAGCTTTGAATAGATTATTTTATTTATTGTACCATGGTTGTAGAGCGAAGACGCAATCTACTGAACGAAACATAATTAATTCGAAAAAACTTAACAAAACGCAGTTTAGCCATGTAGCGCTCATTAACTTTCAATTGTTCGATTTGCCTTCTCATCGTGATAATTATTTCTATTGACATTTGTAAAACCTAGTGTGAAGATTTCTAGAAGTTTCTTAATGTGCTTAAGCTTGAAGTTATGGCATTATTTTGCAATGTCATTATAACACAAATGATACATAAGTTATACTGTAATCACATTTTGTTGCACAAAATATATACGAGGGCAAACACAGAAAAATCCATCCAAAGATCGTTATTTATTTTTTATTTAAAGATAGCCAACCTAAATGCATTTTAAAAGCATATTTGTATATTTTAGATAAACAAGGATTTTCCCAGGCGATATGAAAAATTTTTTAACTGAAAAACGGGCTGATTTTCATTATAACTTAATATTAATTTTAAAACGTGCTCGAAAACCTATAGCTTATTGCATTTTAAACCAGAAAGCACACCTCTTTTAATTTTACCATCGATAATTCTTAAGAGTTATAAGTTTAACTCTCTTAAATAAGACATTTCTGTCACAATAAATATTACTCATATAAACATGAAAAACCCAACATGAGTCGGCTTTTATTATGTACAGTTATATAGTCAATAAAGCAGACTCAGAGGTTGTACCCGTAACTTCGGTCAACATGAGAAGTTTTAAATATATATACTCGTAAACTTAACAGCACAAAGGTGGCTTAATAGAAATAAACCTAAACTTTCTTAATACCCTACACTAAATCATGGCATTGAAACAATGGGTAAAAGAAACAAAAGTGAACAAAACATTTGCTTTATCGAACTTCTTATAAAAAATCTAACACGAAAAGTAAATGTAGGCGTAAAAAAGCCGTTCTGTAAACATTAAGCAACTTAAGAGCTCGATTTCACAATACAAGAGAGGAATAAATATAGAATTAAATTAAAATAGTAAATAACATAAATCACAACTTAACCTGTAATTTTATACCACGAGTTCATAATTTTAGACAAAATGTATTTTTTATAACAATAGCATTATAAATAGTATAATAAATTATAGATGTCATAACAACTAAAAAGGTTATAGAATTCTAGTAAAATACTCTTCAAAATAAGATCCCAGTTTATTTGTGTGAAAATGCTAATGGCGAGTTGAGAAATCTATTATTGAAAATTAAGTCAAATGAAAATTATATAAATATTTTTAGATCAAATTAAAACAAAACAACAAATTTCTATTGAAGTGCCTCTTTTACTTTACAAAATTTAGCTACAATTTATAGGTATAAGGGATAGTACGACAGAATCTTGGTAATATCTTTCTTATGATAAACATATTAAATATTTCTTAATAAGAACTCCTCCAGAAAGGCACAGGTACAGCATTGAACAATTGAATAAATCTAACTATTACATTCTCTGTTCTCCTCTCTACCAATTAACTTACAAATAATCACGGATGACATGCGCGAGAGCGGAAAATTGACCATTTCCGACCACCTCAGAATCACGACATGGTATGTAAGCCATTTAATTGTCACTAATTTAGCCAACGCACTTTACCGGTACCATAATCCTCATACTATGTACAGCACTGTGGTGGTAATTTTGTTGGATAACAAGAAACCTATAAATATTTTACGTAAATATTAAAAACACAGGGCCATACAACTATTGCCAAATACAATTATTAATTAATTAAAATTAAACAATTAATTTATATTTAAAAATGTATTAAAATAATATAACGAATGATAATGTAATGAATAGAGGGCGATGTAAAATAATTCCTAAATAATTTAAATTAAACAATTACTTGAATGGGTGAATAAAAGGTATTTTATTGAAAATTTAAACAAGATTTATATAGTTAGAGTGTAACTAATAGTAATTCAAAAATTAATTAAGCATGAGCGACTGTAATAATGAAATAAAGTAAAAAATAACAACAACGAAATTATACAATTAATAAATTATTTATGGAAAGAAACATCGTGATGTTAGGGGTGCATAATTTGGAAGGAACAAAGCTTGAGAGATTAAGTTTTAAATTAAGTAAAGGTCTTCTCTAACTCAAAAATGATAAATAAAACATGTGTGATCTGGAAAGCTACATTACTCACATAAAATTTTCTTTTTATTCTCAACTTTCACGTCACTATTTAGCCTTTAGTTTCTGTGTTATGTTTTATATAGTAACGACTCGCCCCAGCTTTGCACGCAATAAACATTGTATCCATCTGAAAAACTTTCTCATTGCAGTATTGTAAGTAAAGTAAAACTAAGTAGCATCCCATTAGCGTCCTACTGCTGGGCACAGGCCTCCTCACACCGAGGAGCGAAAGTTTTTAGAGCATAGACCCACCACGCTGCACCACTGTGGATTGGCAGATATAGAACACAAGTGCACTCTCTATTCCTTCACTCTCATAGTCCGACCTCACGACCCGTAAGAGATCAGGCGCAGAATCGACGGCTTAACGTGCTCTCCGAGGCTCGGGGGTGGATCACACCGTCAACTCCCCAACTTCGGGCAAATATTGAGAAAATCTTAATAGAAAACTCAATATTAATTTTTGAATTGGCCCCACTCCGGCCGGGACTCGAACCCAGGACCTCATGCATGTAGTCGAACATGCTAACCACTAGACCAATGAGGCAGTTACAGCATTGAACGTAACCATTATTTGGAAGATATAATAGATATAATAAGCTATTCTTTAAGGATTAACATATGTCAAACCGGACTTTTTGTGGGTATTTATAAGAGGAATATTTCACTATACATATTTTTTAATATATCATAAGAATTAGACAGCTTTTTTGCTATCATGAGGATTCTTATTCTTACGACACTTACCATTTCCGTTTAATTTACATGAAAGCTTGATAAGTTATATACTGCAACCATTCTTATAAATAGCTTTATCTGTTGATAGAAACCGTATGAAATTCCGTTTTTATTGTTAAGATTCCATTTATTTTTTGCAAAATCTTTCAAGCCTAGCTATTCCTCATATATATTCCTTAGTAAAATTTTAGATTGTAAATGACAATGTGATGAGTTAAGGATTCACCCACTATAACCATTACATCACTACAACTCAAAGCCATTACGTAAAGCGAAAGTCTTTCTCAATTCAGAGATTATAAACGACGCCGTAACTTTAAATGAAACACAAAAGGCATTAAAGGAAAGTTTAACACGACACGAATTACGTTAAAACGCGTTTAAAGTTTTCATCTATATAATTAAGCGTAGATAATTATACATTTACTAGTAATTAAATATAGTTATACTAATTATAATCGAAACTAAACGAAATCCGTTGTAAACTGTGGAATTAGTTTATTCAATCAATAAGTTTTGCAGTAAATTTTTAAGATATATAAAAAGGTAAACTTTATGATTGTGTTAAATGAATTAAAAAATATCAAAATAATATAAACACCTAATTAATAGCGTCAATGTATATAACATGAAGTAAACTTCAGACACACAACTCGAGGCCTCAGAGAATTAAATAAGTTTACTCGTACAAAACTTCATTTATTTACCTTTAAATATCTATATTAACTAGTAATTTCAGTACTGAAAGATAAACATATACATCATTACACAACGAGGTTTAATTTGCACATCAATTGTTTTATAATACTTTCTAAGTCACCTAACGTGTGAGTGTTATATTAGAAACGAATTCTGACGAGGAGATGCATTCACGACCTCGGGGTCATTGACCGCAGTGTGACTTTCGCTATAAACAATCGCGAACTTCTAGTACGTGGTACTAAAAATCCAACTAAACTAAGATTAATATTAACATTAGGAATACTAAATACTCACAAATAGCATCTTTGCATAAAGTTAATTAAGTCAATTTAATACAAATTTACAATTAAAATTAATCGTAAATTAAAATTATTAATCCTTTTTCACCAATATGTTAAATTTTATGTCTTACAGTGCATTTGCATGTCTTATAAATATTTACACACATTTATAAGTCTTACGAATTAAATTTGTAAATGTTAATAAAGAATTTTTGTATTAAATAATACTTATAAGTAAAGTATGTACGTGTAAAGATATCCCAACACTAAAATTTGTCATACTAGTCTTAATAACCTATCAAGATAAATATAACAAAAACCAAACAGTTTCTAAACATTTGCATACATGTTGTTGTAATTTTTGATAGGCTTTATGTAAATGAAAAATGGTTGTATCAAAATAATGTATTTTGAAAGTCCAAGACTAGTTTTTTCAGATTTCGTACCAAATTAAAAAACAAAGCATGGTAAGTTTATTCACAATCCGAAAAAAAGGCGTAAAAAAATTTGTAATCATGCTCCTATTTTTCAATATTTTAATTTATAAAGTCATCAAGAAAATTAATCTTAAAAATCGAGTGAAAATCATAAATATCTCTCACGCAAATTCTCACGTGAAGTCTTTTGCAATTATTGAAAGTTTTAAATTTATAAAAAAAACAAGGTTTTCTCTTTAAAAAATATGTATATTAATACATGTTTCCGGAAGAAATCTCTTTTAAGAGATAAGTCATCTTATGTATATAAGATTTCTTTTTTTTAAATTATCTTTAGTATATAAACAAATAAATAAATATACATCATAAAGTACTCTTATAATCCAAATCTTCTCATCATAATTAACCTTAGTACAAGAAGTTTTCGCAATTGGCAAACAGTCACCGTTCGCTATACAATAGGTAAAAAATATTAATAGCTATTTCCATATAACTCGTGGTTTAATAAAATTTTATTATCGAAAATACCTAATCTACTTCTGACCTCGTCCACGGTTCGCTGCAATTTATAGTAATTTATTACTTGACTACAGAACTGATTTACATTTATTAATTGCCACGAATTGAAAGACAAAACGGTTCTATCCCGGATGTTTATTATTTAGAAGATCAATGTAGCATTTAACTACGTAACCTGTTAGCTTCATTATAAGTATTACTCTTAAGTATCATCTAACAAGTTATGACGTTTATTTCAATTGAACCAAGTGTTACTTACGCTTACCAATTTCAAATTAAAATTAAACTGAGAGCTTTTATGACATGACAATCATTTAATAGTAGTTTTTACTTTAGAGATATCGATTTAACATTTAACGTCATTTTATTGTTCACATTTAAATAACTTTAAGGGAATGGTACAACAAAAATGACACCAATAACACAACAAGACTTTACAACGTAGAACCATGAACGTTTACTTGAAATGTGATAAATATCAATCTTTGTTGTGAAATATAAAAGTAAAAAGAGCTTTTCTATGAGATCACATAAGGGTACCACGCTTCAATTAATTCACTTTTATTTTCAATAGGATATTTAATTCCCAATTTTTTGTATTTTCAATCAACCGTTCCATTTTCTATATCATACAAAAGTTATAAATAATATTCACCTTTAATAGCCCACCTCCTTTAGGCATAGTCTCTAGTGCTTTATCCAATTATTTTAGAGACTAAATTGGAATCTTCTCAAAGTTTAAACGATTCCTGTACTCTCTACATGAAAACGGAATAAATTGGGTGTATTTTTCGACAGCAAAAAAGAACACTACGAACCTTAGACCATGTCAATTAAATTGCAAGAATTCTTTAAATTCAAGGTCAACTTGGAAATGTCACTCTGTTACAAATATACGCTAATCTTCAAAAATACTTATTATATTAAAAAAACTATCTCCGTGTTGATATTCATTAAAGTTTGACAATTTACTAAATGGAATGTTAAATTATTATTCGAATGTGAATTTTATGTTAAATATTGTCAATTTGATGACTTGGTTGCATTCACTATATTATTATGATTGCATCAAATCTTCATCGTAAAACTTTCGCTTTATACACACAATGAACGTACACCTAATATATTATTTTCGCACGTTCTCGAAAATTATTTTTAATATGGTCCCAAATATGGAAAACATAATACTATGTCGCTGTTTTGAATGAATAAACACAGTATCCAAAAATTTGTTAGGAACATACAAGGATCCAGAATAGTCTGTAATTTACGAGTATTTATATTAAAGCCGCTATTAATGACACAACTGCACCAAAAAATGCAATCATGTCATTGATTATTTCAAAAATGTTTAATTTTTCAACGGCTTTTCTGTAAAAAATATGATTTTTTTTTTTTAATTTTCAAGCAGCGATATGTAACGCTCTCATCTCTACCGCATTTATTTTACTTTTGAGAGATAAGAGCGTTGAAAAGTATGTGTGGATTAAAACTGAGTGACAGAGTAAGAAATGGTGTGATATAAGAACGTTTTAGTATAAAAGAAGATGTAGTGACTAAAATTGAGAAAGGTATGCTTAGGTGGTTTGGACATGTAGAGAGAATGAATGAAAGGAGAGTGACAAAAAGGATTTATAAGTCAAGAGTGAATGCGAAAGTTGGAAGGGGAAGACCGAGGCGAACGTTCCTGGACCAAATCCAGGACATTTTAAATAAGGGCCAGGTCAAGAGTACTCTAAACTGACGAACTTGTATGAAAGGTTTAATGAGATTGAAAGAAGCGAAGGAGATATGCAAGGATCGTGGCAAGTGGGAAGGATGTTGTCTCTGCCTACCCCTATGGGAATGAGGCGTGATACTATGTATGTATGTATGATATGTTACGTGCGAGTTCATAAATAAACATATTTGTACAATTTGAGCTTGGGATTGTCTTAAAGCAGAGACAATAACCATTATAATCCTACGCTGAGGTCATGACCTATCCTTATCAGCTACAACCTGAAATGAATCATAAAAACATCCTGTAGTTTGTTACGAAACGAACCATTTAATTTCTCAACCGTTCTTTGGTTGGGGTCATTAAGAACGCTCAGTTAGAACCGCAGCTTTGCGTAACGCGAAGATTCAAGGTGAGCCAGTAACGCGGCATCGCGTCGTGGCACAGTGGACTTTGCAACGAGAATAAAAACATAAATAAACGTATGTGAACGACAATCGCGAAAGAAAAAAGGATACATCAACAAATGTAACTCGGTTTCCGCACACTTATATCCGTGGAACTGATATAAAGTTCCAAACTTTGTAGACTTTGTAGAAAATTAACAGTCTGGTTCTTATACTTTTAAAAATGAATTATATATAAGACCTGAACAGTGTGTAATTTTTTAACTAACGGTGTTAAATACAGTAAAAGAAATTTAATAATGCAATATAATACAAAATTTTCTTATTGTCACTTCCACATAGATATAACGATACACAAGAAATAGTGAACGTATCTGAGTAATGCCAAATTATTTTATTTAATAAGTCTAAGGATTTATTCTAGGTTTTACAGACCTTAAAAATGAAATTAAATATGGCAGAAAGTACTTCACTTCGTTTGGGGTTTTTCTGTTTTAAGCCGTGCATTCACAATTATTTTGCAAATGCAATCATTGAAAATAAAAAGAATGGAATTGGTTTTAAGTAAAACTTACTGCAATTAAAATATTTATAAGCGGAAACACATTCTTTGATATCAAAACGATGCCTTTATCTGATAACAAAAGCGTCGGATTATGCACAGGCTTCCTTTGAATTAAATATTCACTCGAGTAAAGAGAGTAGGATATAAAACGTACTCACAACTTCAATCTAATGACATCCTTTTTTTCTTTTAACATTTTTAAATATAATTTCAACATGCAGAAATTAGGGTCGTATTTACATTAATGTATTGTATTATTGTGAATTATGCGTGCTTAGAATTACAATAAATCATTATCATGGTTTGAAAATCTATGGTGCGTGTGAGGTTAATTTTAGCAACGAAATATGTACTAAATTATGACTATTACCTTTGGGTACATACACAAAAATTGTTTCTACTCGTGTCCTTTATACACTTTGAAACAAATTAACTGATGTTCCCAAAACCGGTTTCACAAGAAAGGACATAACACAAGTTAGTTTAAATCCACTAAACTCACTCATCATGCAATCTTCATAATTAATTAAAAAAAAGACGAAATGTGTCCATGCAATATCAAGTCAAGTACAATTTCTAGAAGTTTTGATGGTCTCTGTCTCTGGCGCAATGGTGAAAGTACTCGCTTCGCTAACAGACGTCCCAGATTCGATTCCCAACTGTGCAAATTTAGGAAATTTCATTTTTTAAATTAGTAGTCTTCAGACTGAGCTCGGCCGTGGCTAGTTACCTGGATTTGCTATACGATGCTGTGTAAAATCCATTAGAGATAAGTAACATCTTCTCAAGTTAGCACGCCTCCATTTTTTTATTGTATCGTGACTAACTATCAGGTGAAATTACCGTCAAACGCTAACCTGTCAGCAGTTTAAAAAAATCCACATATTTCAATGGGATATATTAAACAGGTAACAGCCAGTGTAAAATATAATTCTTTCTCGTGAGTACTTTATCGAGTCCCTGTTTCAAAACAATATCGTCACACAGTGTTTCGTATGTGATTGCAGCCGTGTTTATAATGTTAAGTTTATTGACCTTTAGGCATAACCACTTCTTTTAGATTCAACACACGACATTACCCGTGGGAACATGTTTGCATATTGTTATCGCATGACAATCTATAGTCTTGTGAACATCCTATTAACCCAGTGTATTTTTGTCATACAATGAATATATTTTTGTTACCCCAATAGCTTTAAGGTTTATTTAAATATATTGTGATGTTGAAACGAGGGAAGTGGGAAAAGGAATTAAATTAAGGTTTTGGAATATCTACATTTCCAATATTCTTTCCGAATGTCAGTCTGACTAAACTCTAAATAGTTTGGAACGATTTTAACGGGGCTTTGACTGGTAGAGATAGATTTAACTTACAGCGTTTATTAAACTATAAAATAAACTAATCGCTGGTAATAATATTTTCGATTTCATAGATATTTGATATACAGATTTCTAGACTTTTATCCTACTTTGTAAATTTAAGCTATTTGTCAGTATACCAGGGCCCGTAGACAATGTACAATGTAATTTTCGAAGATTTCGAAGATATGGGATAACGCTTCATTTTTCGATGTTTTGACATGACACGTCTTTCCAATACATTTTTTAAGCGTTAGCAATCTTCGCAATTCACGTTGTCTAAGGGCCCAAAAAGTAGTAATATAAAAAAGTCCGTTCCTACGTTCTCCAGCACGTACTACTCAAATTCAATACATAGAAATAAAACTCGTTAAAAATCCTTTTAATAGAGGACGCTGAAAATTTTATTCCTGAATAATATAAATTAATGAATTACTATTTGAAAAACGTATTATAACTGGAATGGATGAATAAAAAAGTTATTAAGTATTGAAAATTTTAACAATATTTATATAGATGAGCGTGACTATTAATAAGTGAAAATTAAATTAGGCATGAGCGATAATACTGAAATGAAGTAAAAAATAACGACAACAAAATTATTTTTGGAAAGAGCCACAGCGTCTGATAAAAATACATCAGTCACTAAGTAACACGTCTGAGGAAGCTAATATGTAGAAATTCAAAAATATATACCTTTTCAATTAAGCACCTCAGAATAACAGTGTTGGCTTTCAAATGTTAAAATTTCGGCTCTAAATCAAATTAAAAAAACATTCTATAATTTCCTTTTTCGCAGCACAAAATTAAAACTAATTACGCTACTTGTGGCCGTTGCCGCACCCTCCTGTGAAACTCCTGTTATGCACGCCTTAATTACTTGTGTCATTACGTAGCCACCAGCTTTACATATATTTTATACGCCAAGAAAAATTTTTAATACAATTTACGCGTGTCCGGAATCTTACTTAAAAATTTAGTCTGTACCACTGTCGCATAGAGGCTTTTTATTTGGATTCTTCCACAAATTACTAGCGGTTAATCTACATAACATTATATAATGAATAGCTGCATGAACAAGCTGCTGATATAGATGCCATATTTGTACTGCAGAAAAGGGCCGTTCGTGCGATTTACAATATGGGTCCAAGAGAGTCGCTAAGAAACAAATTCAAGGCAGTTAACATAATGACAGTTCACTGCGTATATATATTAGAAAACTTGTTGTATGTACATAAAAACATTGACTCTTTTAATAAAAAGAGTGAATGTACATCATATAACTTACGAAACCAAAACAAACTTGTTATAAATTCTAGTAGGCTGCATAAGATTAACAACTCATTCAAGGGTAACTGTATACGTCTCTATAATAAACTCCCACAAGACGTTCTTAAGATGTCAATTAATAAATTCAAAGTCTTTGTAAAAAGAAAGTTGATATAAAAATCGTATTATAATTTGCAAGAGTACTTAGACGATAGAAACGCCTGGGAGTGAACCAATTGCTCTAATTTTAATTAAAATATAGTAACCTAATATGATATTGTAATGATGATGGTAACTTTAGATTTTAAGCCGTTCTTGAATATCATCATCAGACGTATATTAGAATCAGAGTGTGGAAAAAAATATATAATTTGACGATTCAAAAGTGCTGTAATATGCCTACTTGAATAAAGATATTTTGATTTGATTTGATTTGATAATATATAGACTAAATTTTTCACTATTTCCTTTCATGGCATGTGCGTTAGTTTATTAGAATCTTATGAGAAATAACAGCATCAATGTGAAAAGAATTGAATTGGATTCTATTCATCGTCCTTATACATATACAGTTAGTGTGATATCGTTTGTATATATAACGTATAAGCTATTTAATACAATATAGTTAAGGTCCGGAGGGTGATGAAGACAGTTGCCTTAGGTGGAAATGTCTAAGCATTCGTTTAAATTATCTTTTTGTCACCCTCTTCATTTATTAATTTTAGCTTTGAATATTCTACCATGTGTAATTAACTATGTACCTTTAATTTAAAATACTTTTAAAATAAATATATCAACGATGAATAGAATTCAATAATTACCTTATACCCTAAAAGAGGAAACGAACGTGAATTTCTATGAGAATAGCGATTCATCTGTGATTTATTTTAGAACAATGGTTCCAAAACTATAACCGAACTGAATAAGCAAAATTTGTATCATATTCACTAGTTTTTATGGTAGGTCCATAGTGGCGAACTCAAGAAAGGGTTAAAGGAAAGGAGCAATCAATAGAAGATTGTGCCGAGAAATTTTATCGAACGTAAACGTTTATTGAAATTTGCAAATGCTCTGCAATTTTCACTGCCTACTCATTATTAATAACAATATTAAGTTATTCTTTCATTACACAACAGTCATTATATCACGCCTGAGTTTTTAATTCGTATAAATATGAATACGAAATTACAAGTATATATTGAATGTCTGGGGGCGTTAACTTTAAAAAGAATTGGAAATTAAATAAATACTTCTCAATAAGCTTGCACGTGTTAGGAGTGGCTTCATTTATTTATTAACACATTCAACAGTTTTTAATTTTAAAAAGAATTCCGATAAAGGTTATAAATAAGATATAAAGAAATAACTCTAAAGCCATTTAGGCATATAGTTTTAGAGAAGTTGCTGCATCAATGAGTCATATTTCACGGATCTAAGTAAATTATAATGTAGAAAATTAAAGCTATTATATTTAAAAATAGCGTACAATCTTCTAAGGAGGTTAAGTTTTGTATTCAACGAGGGTAGCAAATACAGTAAATCAGAATAAGACTAATGAACGAGCGGTGTTGTCGACTGGGAGCGAATCCGTCATCCACCAATAAATTGCAACTGAATTTAAAGTGAAGTGGCCATTATGCCGGTCACGAACAACTTGTGAGCAAAATAAGTCGTCGAGGTCCGCGACACCGGGAAGAAAATACGACATCCAGAGCAACGTGAATTTCTACAGACAAACTTTTCCTTGAAAGAGGACACATAAAATTTGGCATTCATTGAATTTTCCAACGATAACACGACCGGCAATCATAGTCTCAGAAGTTCATTCACTCAAAAATAAAAATGTATATAATAATCTCAATAGGTTGTAAAATTTTATTTTTTTTACATTTCTGTTAACATACGTAAACTCATTGGTCTAATGATTAGCGTGTTCGACTACAGACATGAGGTCCTGGGTTCGAGTCCCGGGTCGGGCCAGTTCAAAAATCAATATTGAGTTTTCTATTAAGATTTTCTCAATATTTGCCTGAAGTTGGGAAGTTGGCGGTGTAATCCACCCCCGTGCCTCGGAGAGCACGTTAAGCCGTCGGTCCTGCGCCCGATCTCTCTCCGGTTGTGTCGGATTACCGTCACATCGGACTATGAGAGTGAAGGAATAGAGAGTGCACTTGTATACTATGCCTGCCAATCCGCAGTGGAGCAGCGGGGTGGGTCTATGCTCTAAAAACCCTCTCTCCTCGGAGTGAGGAGGCCTGTGCCCAGCAGTGGGACGTTAATGGGCTGCTACTTACTTACTTTATTTTACGTAAACTCAAAGCTACGTAATTATACGATAAATAGTAATTGTCACAAGGAAACTTATATTATCACAACACATTGAATTATAATTTTTTATTTCTTTGATGGTTTCATTTTATGATGTCATGTGAGGTAAGGTGGCTTTCCCGACGCTATTTATACAATAGAATCAACGTTTATTTAAGAAATAGTATATTCTGAGAGCGTTCGAAAATAAATCTCGTAACAATGCTGTCGGAAATCTATAGAATAACATTATTGAATACGAATTAGAGGTGAAAAATCTTAATAAAATAAATACTTACAGGCATCAACGCGTCGTTTCCGTATGATCTCCCCTCAAGAGCTAATTCCTTGTCGAGCATAGCATCGAGTTGCTCAAGCTGATGGCAGGATGCTCTTGCCGCCACCCAGCTAGAAGCAAGGATAAAGGAGCCCAGGATGAATGAAGCCGCTACTATTGTCAGAGCGGCGATCCGAGCGATTTGTACTGATGATGATACCCTTTGACGGTATGCCTAAAACAAAAAAAAATATGATCAAGTCACGAAAATAAAAAGTAATTATTACGATATTTTTATCAAAAATCTTATTCTTTGAAAGAGGAAGTTGAGAATACCATTCGAGAAAAAGTTTTGACATGCCGCTTCTATGGGAACCATTAAACGTCTTATGTAGGATCATTGTTATTGAATTTATAGGATTATTTCTTTTATGCGCGATATGTATATATATTTTTATCTACATATACATATATATAAATCAATTGATGTTCTTTAGTCTCGCCAAAACTTGGAGGCGGCTGGACTGATTAAGCTAACATTGGTTTTGAATTATTTGTGAAAGTCCATGGAAGGTTTAAAAGGTAAGTAAATATGAAGAAAATTCTTGGCATATGGCAAAAACAACAATTTCGCTTTCCCTTAGAAACTACTCTTATCCATCAAACATTTCATGCTCGTCCCGTCGTTTAGAATCCAATTAAATTTAAAAATGGTTCTGATATGAGATAAAATTTAAAATTGAAGTTTTTTCATTTTTTTCGGGTTTGAATATCAAACATTTGAAGTTCTTCCCGTCGTTGGTAGATAGCATGTAATTTAAAAGAATACTTTCGTGTTTCTTTTCATTCGTCATTGTCATTGACTATGGCGGAGATCAGGGCAAAGGTCGCATTATTTTATTACAATTTCTTTTGTTCCGGTTAAGTTTAATTATCACTCAGCTTTTTTATTTATTGATTCTGAGGTGGTACGTAGTTTGGCGGATCAGACAGTATTGTATATAAATGTTTTGAAGTAGTTTAAAGTAATATTTTTTTAATATTAATACATAGATATATGAACTTTAATTTCTTAGTACTTTGTGCACCAACCCATTTCTGTTCTATTCTACTACATGGAAGGTTGCCCGTTAAGAGATCATTTGTAGTGATAAGGTCGCATTTGCATATTAACGTCTTTTTTTTGTTGCAGTATACCTATTTCGGAAAATCCCACTGTAAGTAAAACATCTTGAGTATATACATTTACTAAGTTTTTAGTATTTACGTGAATGTTCTAAACATTCATTTATGCTAAAGGACGTAGGTATTAAAACTTCGTTACATAAACAAATAAGTAGAAAAATCGACGCAAACAAGAAAACAAGATATTTTTAAAACCATCTGTCAATCATACAGTCGAATGTTTAAGAAATTAGTAATTAGTTATATGACTATTACGAGTAAAATATTCTGAAAAAGATATAACATTTTTTAGTTAATGTGACGTTCTACATCACGAATCACAATATTGCCGTACAGACGTTTACACAACTGACTAAATATCAAAGTTTTATTTATGTTTCTACTCATTTAAATATTATTTTATTATATATACAACAAAGCCTTACAACAGCATAATTCGTTTGATTTCAAGCGATTCAAATGTTATACCATCTCACCAATGAAAACCTAAAACGTCAAAAGTTCCGTGACTTGATTTGACAGCAAAAAGTATTAAATATTGAAAACCTCAGGGTATTAATGATATAAACAGAGCACGTAGGTGTATACACTCAACCTGCGGTGAAAGGTGTTTGGATGTAAACTGCAAATATATACTTACTAACAGTAATATAGTATTTGAAAAGAAATATTTAAAACAGTAGCCTGGTTGTATTTTTTCTGAGTCATTTTGTTTTCTCTTTTTGACCAAGCTTATTAAATATAGGCTTGGCCACATTGTTGTAAAGCAGCTATATATGAATATTTATTTCAGCATGTGATGATATTCAAATATACTATATTTGAATATCATCACATACTGCCCTCGTACGTACGAGTAGATAAGGTATGGTGACAAAAAGTCATGATAGCCCATTGGTAAGACGCAAGGAATGTCCTTTAGAGAACTCCCGAGTTCTAATCCTGGGTAGGCACCACTAACTTTCTTTTTATAAAAATGAAACCTACGTGCTTGATTTTTCTTTTATATATGATATGCAGGAAGAAACCTGCATATCCCGAGAGTAATTCTGGGGTATGTGTAGCATGCCAACCCGCAGTGCAGCTGAGTGGTAGGTCTATACTCTAAAAACCCTTTCTCCTGAGTGAGGAGGCCTGTACCCAGCACAGAAACGTTAATGGGATGTTACTTCCCTCTTATTTTTAGGGAAGCTAACACAGATTTATGAATCAATTAGAAAAAAACATTGAAATATTGGATTCATATTTAAAACAACTACATTAACGTCAGGTGTTATACAGGTTTAAAAATCTATTCGAATTTTAGTGAATACATATTTATTAACGATTGAAAATTTAAACAAGATAGAAATAATGCGAGCTAATAGTAGGAACTACAAAAACAGAATCGTTATAGAATTATAAGAAAATATATTAAATTATAACTTCTGCCGCCTTCGTAAAATTAATCTTTATAAGGAAGAAATACAGTGTTTATTTGGTTCAATTTGTGAAACTGTCTCAATTCGTAAAATTTCTTTATTATTTAACTTTTTTTCACTAGTAACAGTGTTATATTTTTCCAATGAACAACTAGTTTTTAGTTTACAATATCAACAATAAAGAAGATTTACAGAGTTTAATTTGCAAAGAGATTTAAAATAAAGCGAGTTATACAAAGTTATATAAATAGGAAGACCATTTTCATAATGAACGGAGGTTGTGTTATGACGTAAATGTTTAAAATATTCTAAACCTTATATATATCTCAAACTCAACCAGGTAATGAGGTAAAAACGTTTTATGCAATCAAGTTATATCACAATATATGCATAATAATGCACAGTTAACTTACTAATGATAAAAACAAACTATTTCTAAAGATATCTACTGAGCATAATATAGGTTTTAACTAATTAAAATACAACATAAGCAGCAACCTATTAATGTCCCATTGCTGGGTGCAGGCATCCTTTTTCATACGGAGAAAGGTTTTTAGAACATAAACCCACTATGCTGTTCTACTGCGAGTTGTCAAGCTACGTTTATCCCAAAATTGCTCCTGAGATATACAGATTTCCTCAAGATGTTTCCCTTCACCGAAAAGCTAATAATCAACTTTAAACAACAATTACGTGGGTCAAAAAATTAATACTAATCCGCGTGCCTATCCATTGAACCACCATAACCTTGACTAATTGGTGCATGAAAATTGCAAATTCTTCAAGCATTAACAATAACAATTGTTATCAACTGTTATGTACGCCTTCTGTACGAAAGTACCCTTAGAGAAAGCTGAATGGCATCGGAAACTGGCGGTTTACTGTTAGCAGCACGAAATCAATTTTAATCTTAGCAATTTGTCTCGCAAACAAGTATCTCATAAGCCGTTGAAAAAATTGCTACGAAAGACTTATTTAATCGCATTTCATTCGCTGTAAGTTATGTAACTAAAATCAGTTAAGCGTTAATTTGACGAGAAGATGCGTGACGTAATCATCAATCTTACTTATTTTCAGCTTACCCTAAAGCGGATATTACATACCGTAATTGCTCGGAAGATAAGTAAACATGATTTATAAATATAATAATATCTTACATAGAATTTATAAAAACATCTTTTATAGTTTTATAGCTTTTCTACAAGATTACGAAATTCGTGACGAGTGGCAAAGGGATTGACGCTATTTTTTTATATTACTTTTTTAACAACGTATTTATAATTTTGAAAACATTTCTGAGACTAAAACTTCTCGTATCTCAAAAGAGAACCTAATTATGACATCAATTTGATGCCAAGTGAATCGTCATTGTAATTTACTTTATTTGGTGTTTGTGAATAACTTTTTCGTAAATGGAAGAGGTATACTAAAATGTCCAGAAATTCAAAGACAATAGGGTTCAATTTACCGCGTAGCAATTTTTTATCGATTTACAGCTGAAAGAGACCTTCGCCGTCATTTGACACCTCATCTGTTCGTGATCCATTTAAACACGGCACAGTATTAAACAAAACAAAGCCTATTTTCATTTAAAACGAGTGAATAACAAAAGCGCTAACGGTATGAAAGCTGTAGAAAGAAAAATTTATGTCAAATCCTTTCACACTGGTAATCTATTCGTCGCTATTATGTATATTTTTGGTTGGAAATTCACTCTTTTTATTTTTACCATTGGCAGATCTTAATTGATGATGAAACTAATTTGTTAACGTCATTATATAGCCATTAACAAAAAGTTTTGATCTTTGAGATGAAACGACTAGACCTCCTAAGTTAGTGCACGAATATTTAGTAATTTACTGTCTGTTACCCGCGGTGTTAGACGGGTAGTTTTCGATCCCGTGAAAATATGGAGAAATCCGTTATTTATTCTATTGCAGTGTCACTTATATTCATAATTGAATCCTCCTGACTTAATCCAAATATTATCAAAATTGGTCCGGCCATTTAGAAGAAGTTCATTAAGTTAAACACACAAAGGAATTGTACCTACATTAATGATTAAGCTAGATATCAAAGTTGACATATCTATAGTTACAAAAGTATAAAATTGTGTTTAGAATATTTTCGTAGCATCACAGCATGTGCGCATGTTTTTCTCAAAGTTATGTTTCTCCGATTAATGGTCTAGATCTTTGAATTGATTAAACTATTTTGAAATTTTTGGAAATAAAAGGGCTCAAGAAGAATAAATTTTAAATTCTGCACCAATAGCATCAAACTTTCTTGCATAAGACTTTTTAAGTACTTCCAAGTAAATATATAAAATAAATATTGCACATTGTACAGGTTCAAAAACCGGTCCTGTTTAAGACTTAACTCAATAAATACCTGATTACAAATGCTAAAGTACTTTATAAAACTTCAATAACTACGTTGTAAATTTTATTTTAAATAGTTTTTTTTTTAATTTATAACGGTCGATATTACAAACATACTCATATATTAATAAATTTGCTTGCAAGTTACGACATTGTAGCTAAAGTTTTCTTTCACTATTCAAGTAATCAAAAGTTTTTGTTTACAAATTTGTTTCTCATCGAAAAGACATCAACGGGCTCCATATTTATACTACATATATCTAATTATAATTACATGCCATACTTCAATATCATTCTGATTTCTGATAATAAAGCAAAATTGAAGTTCCTATATATTTCCCTCAGGTATTTAAAATTAAAAAAGTATATCTTACCGTAATACAATGGAAATTTTCATAATTGTTGTAATTAGTAGATGAAAAAAAATATGCAAATTCTCGTATAATGTTCCATGTTTCAAAATAATGATAACAAGTAAGCCGTAACTATTATTGGTTGAGGTAAAATGCACTTTATCACGAATGTGCTACAGTTGTTTATACATTTATACCTTATTCTGTCACTTTCCATTGCAAAAACATTACAGTATTTAAAGCGGTTTCAGTGTCATGACACAGAACACTAAAGTATAGGCAACGATTTAGATCAAGCAATATTCATTGCACGTAACAAATCTGGTCGTTTATGTATCAAATAAAACGCATCAATTTCTTAATTTTTTCCCTTGTAATATTGTATAACGGTCTCGTTTAGTAAGAAATAACTTATCACCTTCTAAGGAATAAAAAAAACAACATTTGTGATATTATCCTCGTGTGATACAACCTAAAACGCACGTCTATAAATATGAAATGTAGTGTGCTATTGCAAAATCATCAAAAATGAAACAAGGATAAGAAATACTAGGGTGGAAAGTCATCTCGCTGCTCTTAAATAGGTATTCATCAGAAAACTGAAGTAGAGAACTATTATTATGTCACTATTGAACGAGGATGAGCCCTCATACTCATCCATATAACACTCGTTAAATAAAATCAGCTCCTATCAATCTTAAGGGAGCGAGAGTATTACCTATAACGCAATTCAATCATAATTCAATATAACATTACTGACACTACATGATTGACAATTTACACAATTATAATCAGATATATAGTATTAATAAAATTTTATAAATACATACGACTGAGCTTTTTGTGGTTTCTTATCGTAACGCTCGTCACAGTAGATTTTACGAAATTATATGTGAAAAAAAACAACATTGACGATTCAAAACTGCTGTATTCAAGCAAAGACTTAAATAAAGACATTTTGAATTTGTAATAAAAAAATTAGGACAAGAAGAAATAGTTGCATATCAAGGTTTTCGGTATATTGAGCTGCGATCATAAGAACATATATTTTTTATATAAAAACCTTCAAAATACTGCATAATATCTGCTCTAAAACCAATTTAAAATAAATCAACATTTCTATAACACTTGCAGCCATTTAGTATAAGTTTCAATGAGCACATAATTGGAAAAACCAGAAGATTCAAATTTGCAGTTAACTTGAAACAACCTTCGTATCAAAATAACAATATTCAACAACTACAATTTGTTTGATTATGTGTGATTATTATAGTAATCTCCTGTTATTTTGTTTTACACGTTTTTATGTTCGTATTGTTTGTCTTCATTGTGACATAGCACCACTTGATTCGTAATCAAATTAATAGTCCTACGTCGTGGTATCTTGTTTACAGGACCGTTAACGCTACTGTGAAATACCAGTAATTTTTTACTGTTCTATACTATTTTAGAGAACTTTACTAGTTTAGCCATTTCACAATTAATTGTTAAATATCTGAAACATAAGATAGATATTTTTTATTATACACCAAAAACATGAAATGAGTAATATAGTATGAAACAGCACTTAGGATTAGGAAGATTACGTGAAGTAAAAAGGGTAAATAGTATCCGCTAATATTGTACATAGGAGGACGATGTCGCTCGCGTCCGCAGGAGATACCCTCAATACCCTGCACGTGTCGTCCGGGTGGTGCAAATCGAGCCGACAACGCCGAACATCGGGCGGCTATTATTATAACCCGAAAACTAGGTTAAAGGGACCTTGATGAACTAAATATCCTCCAAACATCCTGGCGTAGAAGGCAAGGGGAAACCACTCCCAAGATAATGTCCTGACCACCTGTATGACTGGAAACGCCAATGAATGCACTAGGTCGGATAATCCGCGTGACGACCGGCGCTCGGGGATGACCAAAAAGATGGAAGGCAAAAGACCCAGAGGCCGAAGTCCAAAGCGATGGTCCGATCAGATAGCGGAACAGCTGGATACCAAAACCAGACAGGCCATCCACATCGCTACCGATCGGCAAAGATGGCACAGCTTGCTTCGTCAGGAACATCACCATGCTCAGAAGTGAGCGATGACCAGAGGAGGAGGAGGAATATTGTACATACATATTTACTTAATCTTACCTGAACGTAAAGGAGGATACAATCTAATATCGAACTGCGTTAACCTGGTAAGAGGTAATTCACATCTTATGGTTTCTACGCAGTACACCGTACCAGAACAATTTTGCTTGGGAGTACTCTACTGCTGCTGCTCCCACGAGTCCAGACTTAGTCCTTCCGGTAATCGAAAGCAGGACCTCTGCTAGCAAAGATAATACTATATCCAAAACATTTTATATATTAATGCGGTGAAAAGGTATAGTTATTAACTCCAGAATGTAAACAATGCTATTTAGAGCCACTAAAGTACAAGGATATGACGTAAACGCCATTGTGTCGATGTGACTTTGTTAACGCTGGCAACCAGTAACGATTTCACTTGGCTACGTCGCGTCGTTTTTTATTCACGATATGTATTACTGGGTTTTCCCCTGCCACTCGTTATCATATTTCAATATTAATCTAGTGTGCTCAATAGCTTAATTTTTAACATGATGATGATCCGCGGAACTTCGACTGCGTAAACTCAAAAGTAGGACATATAGTACGTTTTACTTACAATGGGCTGTTATTTCATTTCGCGGAACACCTTTTAGGTCATTTATTATCAATATTGTGATTATTAAATTAGTGATAATATGTGCAACATATCTCAAAGGTTTCAAAAATGACAAAATTAACTGCGCAATTTCCGAGCCCGTGGGAATATGAACAAGTCTAATGTTTATAGGACCTCATCTGTCTGCTAGTATCGCTGATCGGAAAAGGTATCTCATTGCCAAGTACAGTAGGCGCTATGCTTGGCAGTGAGGTAAGATGAAATTCAGTTGCCTCTTTCTGCGAGGCTGTCTTCTCGTTGAAGGAGGCAATGTAGAGAGAAAGGAAAAGTGCTGCTAATGTCTCACTCCTTCGAAGGAGGAGGCCAGGCGGTGGAGGCGTCTCTTTGAACACCTCTTGCCTCTACCTTTAACCCCCTTTGTTATAGTGCGCAAGAGGGCCTGACACCTAATTGAGGTTGATGAAAGGTTGATGAAAGTGTCGCTGGATATTCAATTTAAATTTTTTGAAACAATTCCCTCACATATACATGTACAAAAGAATAATTTATACAAATAGAAATTAATATTACAAAATCCATAAATAATAAAACGCACAAACGTCCAGTAGATGCAAAATCGTATTCCTCTAGATAAAGTTTCAAATAACCAACTAAGATTTAATTTTCATTTCAGATTTCATTTCCAAGAGCCTTTAAGATAATTCTACCTAAGCGATAGCTTAGTTGAACGAAATTGAGGAGGAAAATGTGCGGCCCCGGGGTACCGCTTGTTATTAAACAAGTTACGCTAAGATTTTAAAGACAAATTCAATTATGTCCGAGACCTTTTGTCGCTTCTTTTTATTTAATAAAACTTTTACAGATGTATTGAATATGTTAACAACACTATATTTGTTAAAAAAAGTAAAGAAAATATCACTGTCACAGTGTTTGAATGCTATGAAATTCGAACCTACCCTAACGATGTATATTTTTTTATTTTGCTGGATTTGTTCTAGATAGTTAAAATTTTTTGAAGTGAAACTCGTTTAGGCGCATAAGGGTAATGAAAATGAAACGCATGATTAGCATTACGAAAATGAGCAGCTTTTTGTGCCAATTCATAAAATATAAAGTAAAATATTTCATAAATTCCCTATTCTAAATTTTAAAGTCAAAAACAAAATGGAATTATTAATTTCTGATATTGTAAACAAACACGTGGCATTTTTATTTAGAATTAGTCGTTTGAGATTTCAATAAATTATTTGTATTAATTTTCGACACTTTTAATAATTAAATGACAATTATTTGACATAAATTCATTAAAGCCCTAACATATCTTCCTTTATCCCCCCCAAGTCTCGGAAATGTAAAGTTTTAGATTTGTATAAATATAAACAAGACTTGAAAATTAGTTTGCCAAAGAAAGAAGAAAGAAAGAAGTATCACTTCTGACGTGTGTAGTTTGTACGCACGCACCTTGAACTTTTTTTTAACGGAGAGCGGGTTCAGGACGTATTCTTCTGTTTTACTACACATTAACATAGTCATCAAATAGCGCGGTACTTTAAGTCATATATTAAAGTGTACACAGACCAAGTTGCGCGATGTTTTTAAGCGTATAAAATAAATTATCTATTTGTAGACTTAAAATAATATAAAGTTTTTTTAGCAATAAATATGTACACGTCACTTATTCAACTAAAAGAAGATATTTCATCACTACTTCCCTTTTTTATTCTCAAACAACTGAATTTTAATGAGGCCTTTTCTGTTAGATAGCTTGTTATTACTAATATAATTATTACATGACATTAAAAAAACATCAATAATGCTGCGTACGACTTCATGTCGAAATGTACCTTTTTTTCTTCTGTGATCGAAAAAGGATTACCAAATATAAGGCCGCGATGAGGCATGGGATAAGTGTATGATTTCTTTACGGTTTGCCATATTTTCCAGGTAGTGGATAGAAATTTTGTCATTTTTTATCCTACAATTTTTACGATAACAGTATATACCGACTGTCTATATCACCTTATTGTAAGCCATGATATAGTTATACAGTACTAACCAGATAACAGCTAATTTTATATATTTATTGTTAGAACCTAAATAGAAAGTCACAATATTATCCTTGTTCACGAAATCATAACAGAGACGTGTCGAATCGCGTGGTGTCAACAATTGTACTTTTCAACCTTGATAATGAAGGCAACTTGCTTTATTGTAATAAATTCCATTGTACTACAAATTGAAGATAAACTATTATTTTTGTCAGTAACAAAATAATAAGTATAAAGTTCCGTATACTTGAAACTACAACATAAATCTGTTGCGCAATTATTTATTAATATTTAAGTTTATTGCTCAAAGCTCAAAAAGGCGGGCTTAAAGCTAAAAATGCTTTCTACCAGCCAACCTTTCTGGTTAACGAAAAGTCGTAGACTTGCAGTACAATTAATAACAGAATCGAAATCTGGATTACATTTTCAAGAATAATATCAAAAGTTATATAACACTATACACAAAACATAATTTTTCATATTGTTATTAGATATCAACAACGAAAAAATCAACTTTTTGGTACGTATACATTATCTATGTAACAGATATTTACTTGCTTATATTACAAAGATAATAGAAGAATAACAAAAAAGTATGAATACATAGGATCATATGTCATCACAGTCTGTAAATTCACAATGCAAGATCATTCATTCAGTAGCCATGAATTTATACCGCAAACATTCGTTATTTTGTTTGACTTATAACAAACATGAGTATGAGACGAAATAGACAAGTTAGATTTAAAAAAAATAACAAAACATTTGACTCTAGCCCCACGTCGCGTGACTGTTGTAATTATATAATAGTTATTATAATGACGAACAAGAACAATAGAACAATGAATCTCGCACATTTATAGGGACATATCTCATCTGAGTTCTCAGAACAGCAAACATCTAAGTGCATCTTATCTCGTGTTCTGTGCTCATTTGCACAACACATTACTAATATACATATATTTAAAGGTACTCATTGAAAACACATTTGTCGGCTTGGCTGGCGCAATGATGCGTGTACTTGCTAGCAGAAGTGGGACTTCTGTTCAATTCCACGCAAGGCAGATTTAGGAAAACGCATTTTCTAATATTAATAGAACCTTAAAAGTAAAAAAAGTTCGTATGACTAAATTACACTACGTTTGTATTTATTATTTTTGAGTTGTATAACAAACTATCTAAAACCGGACAGATAACATTACTTACACATCTGGAAGGTCCCGTTCCCGTTAATATAAAGTAGCCCATATCATTCCCTTTAACGCCAGATTTACGTAGATAAGCAGAAATAACTAGACAAAAAATTTAAAAAATTGGTTTTTTGACATAAATAAATATATATATATATATATATATATATATATATATATGTATGGTTATGTGTGTGTATATATATATATATATATAGGTCATAATATTTATTTTATTTTGGCATTAACAATACGCAGGTACTTTAATCTCATTTAAGTATGTATCAATCCATTATCTTCCCACTGTTGAGCACAGGCCTCCTACCTCATAGGAGAGAGGGTTATTAGAGCACAGACCCACCACGGTGCTCCACTGCGGATTGGCAAGCAACTGAACTCTCTATTCCTTCACCCTCACCTGGTGGTGGATGACCCTTGAACAACTTCCCAATTTTGGGCAAGAATTGAGAAAATCTTAATTGAAAACTCAATATCGATTTTTGACTTGACCCGACCCGGGACTCCAACCCAGGACCTCATGTCTGAACATGCTAACAGAACAAGTTCACTTATTTATCAGTTAAAGATTTTTTTGCTTTAAATCCAAATCAAATATGAACTGTACATAAGTAACTTTGTTTATACGTTCTTGGTATACTGATTCTGTTGTTTTAAGAATAACATTTCAGAAGCGTTAAACTATGAATCATCGCATAAAAATTAAACAAAGATAATATATATTCAAATAGAATGGAGTGATCAAAAGACTAAGCAACGTGTTCTAGAATTCATTAGTATTCATCGTGGACTGAACAACATAACAAAAAGTACCGATAATATTGGGACCTCGGTCACGTCTTTTCATGGCGTGCCAACTGTATTTTTATATATTGACCTCACAAGTGATTTTTAGAGCACTTAAAAGAACAAATTTGACAAAAAAGAGGCAACCACTCCGAGTGGAAACATTTTGAAATAGCTATTTAATATGATATTATAATTTAGAAAAACGGTAAGTATACAACCTTGTCGTTTGAATCCAATAACTAATCTCAAACGTTAGCCTTGTTCGCAAATGACTTGCTACGCGTCAGCGGTCTAACAACGACGGAGAGAAAGGCGCTTTCCCACGATTTTACTATAATAAATAAACTAAACATTTACAATAAATAAAGTGATATTTTTTTATACTTGCCGTTCAAAATATTTAATTAAAACAACTAAATAATTGTATTCATTCTCAGAATTGAAACCTGAGGAGCTTACGTGAAATAGAAAATCAAAGCGATTTATCAATAGTGATAAGTAAAACCTATTTGACAACCGTAAAACCTCGTATTTATAAACAAAATGGAATAAAAATACCAATGAACTCATTGCGGAGACAAGAAAAATGCGACATTAATAATAATGGGTAAAATCTTACTGGTGGCGGTTCTGATGCGCTGTAGACTTCGGATGGGGGGTATTCCGGCTTCATTGTGATAGTAGCCATTGAGTCTGGCTGGTGCTCCTTCTCCATCACGATTATACTCTTCACAATATAAAAATAATACTTGTTTGGTATGCGCGCGCGACGTTTGACGGTCAATACAAAAGTGCGCAAAGTGAACGGTGGGCCGGCGTAGGCGCACCGGCAGTGGTGGGGCCGGGTGGCCGGTGCGAGATGGTGATTGTCTCGATGGTATGACGGATGCACATTTACCTTGCTTTAAGTGTGTACTAAATAAATACAGCTATGAACGAACGCTATTTACAGGCAATTACATTTATCGACAAAAGGACATATTACAATTTACTGCCACATCGCTTTTAACTTTGATTCTAACATATCTCCACTAGCTGAACCCGCGACTTCGTCTGTGTGGAATGTTTTTTGGTACCATTTTCATTAATTTGGGCAAATCGTTTTACAAATAACAAGCATACCCGCGCTGTCCTTTGAGGGTTGAATTTCCTATAATTTACTTTTAATAAATGCCATTATGTCAAAAAAAAATTCTGAACAAGTTTTACATAGCATAAAACATAAGTTTGTAAATGTGAACTGTGATTTTTTGTAATGTGAAAATTTGAATTTTTCTTAATTAACACCCCCGGAACCCCACTTGCGGGTGGAATTTGGTAAAATCTGTTCTTAGCTGACCTCTACTCGGTAAAAGGAATATTCCTACCAAATTTCAAGTCTCTACGCCTTATGGGTCCAGAGATATCGGAATGAGTTAGATACCTGGATATCTCTTATATGTATATATAGTTATAGATAATATAATTAGTAAATCCGCTTTTTTTTGGATAGACTTAATGTTATTATAATCTTGGAATGAATACAGCACCTTTAGTGCACAGGTTTCATTCAATGAAAGTAATATCAACCTTACCTCATTAATTCCTTCGTTCTGCTATAATATCAGACAATCGAAATATAGTGTTGTGTTTATTATTTTTCATAGTTATCTCACAAATTGATTATGCCTTTGAGAGAACTTTAAACGGAAAAGTGTTAATCAAACAGGAGTATACGTAACTCATTTCACTTTCTCCACTGCTTGTAATAATAAAGCGCTTGACGATATGGCTATGTCAGTAAAGTGCCACAATGTAACGATCGCGACAACCCTTAAGACCTATCAAGAATATAGCTTTAAAAACAACAACACAAGTTCTCCTTAAGGACTATAAGGACTTCTGTACCAGCCTACTGAAGTACCACTGCATTCCGAAACTTTTCTACCTCATAGGAAATAGATATTTAGACTATAAACCTACCATGCTTCTCTATAACGTATTGACAGGCTACCTCACGATGTTTTCCTTCATCGAAAATAATAATTGAATTTAAACAAAAATGAACTGAAATTTGATCTCAGCTAGACTTATTTAATTTATAAACTATCGCTTGAGTTCAATAAAAAGTTGTAAAATATACAAACGTAGGTTCACTTACCGTACTACTTCCTTAATAATAATCTAATATATAAAATTTACCTGTCACAATGTTAGTAACCGTACTCCTCCGAAACGGCTTTACCGATTTGTAAAAATTTTATATGCGTATTCAGTAGGTCTGAGAATCGGCTACTATCTATTTTTCACACCCCTAAGTAATAAAGTTTGTACACCCTTAAAAAATTTTTAAATTTTTGGATGAATTTTTTTTTTGTGATACAGTATACAAAAATACATACAACTCTAAATTTTCACCTTTCTATCACCAACCCCTATTATTTAATAGCGATAAAAGTAATTACATGGCAAAACAACGTTTGCTGGGTCAGCTAGTAATTCAATAATAATAAATAAACTTTAAATGTTAAAAAATTGTTAAGATTTCTAAGTATAATCTGTTTTGTAATTTTTCTTTAATAATTTATATATGTTGTATACACCTGTAAAAGGAGCATTGTGTTGGCCTCACACTTATATTAATATTCATATTGTTAATGTTGTCATAATGGTCTATTGGTGTGTCTATAAAATAAATAAATAAAAAAATAGTAATTTGAAAATAAAAGAATTTTTTCTATATAAACTTATTCCTACCAAATAAACATAAAAATGTTTAATTTATACTTAATCTACTTACTGTTACCAAGAAAGGTTACTTAAGTAATAGGAAATTCAAAACATTTAAGTAATATAGCATTCTCTCATTGTACTTAGTCATAAAATCAGAATTAATTAACAAAACCGTTGGAAGTGGGATAACGTTCAAGTGGGTTTTATATACGGTTTCAATCTACCGTTCTGTAAGATTTTAATAATATAATTAGTGTTGCACACAGTACCGCGAAAGTAAAAATTCATAAGGCCCATCAGACATTAAACTCGGTGGTACTTACATGGCTCAACCTATTAGAAAGTTATACTTTGATAATGGATTCGATCTAGACTATATGAGATGTAGATTTATATCGTAAACCTAAAATTTACGCCTAGTTTATACCACAATCTATACTCAATTTGCATAGCTTAGCCTAAAGACTACTCTAGACAAATCAAAACCTATAAATTAAAATATGAAAATTTCACCAAATCTACGTGTTGCACTCCTCGTAACTTCCACTTAAGGCAAAATGTTTATTTATTTATTTATTTAAAACTTTATTGCACACTTTTAAGAAATAACAATACAACTTATGTAATATAAAAAGAACCAGATAATTAAGAAACAGGGTGCGCAAAGGCAAAATGTTCTATAAGTGATTTTATTACATTCGTTTTGAAAGGGAATACTCACTGGAAAATAAAATAAATTACAGAACGATAATGAAATGTATAGACTACAAGACACCGACTTATTTATTTGAACACTTTATTGCACTTCTACGATAAAAATATACAATAACATAAACTTAAATATAAGAGAAATAAAAGTACAATATGCGGTCTTATCTACCCAATCTCCTGTTTGCGATTAAAAGTTTTAAATTGAAACTTTCGTAATTAGTCCGCATATTTACAAAATATGAATCATATATATTTGCCTATATTTGAACCCAGTTCGTTACCATGTCCCACTTAACTAATATATATAATTGTGGTATGTTCCTGTAAATTATATGTTTGTATCAAGATACTATCCGACACACATGATAATTTATATATTAAGTTCATGGCTGCGTGCAAAATTTTATTATTTTTATTCACAAAGCTGTTAGCAACATAAGAGTCGCACTTATTTCATTATACACTAATAAAACCGCAGTACTTTTAAAAAACGGAAATCGAACAAATACCTATACGCTAGTAGAAACCGTTAGACAATAATGAAAAATATTTTCGGTGTCATAAAAATTTGATAATTTTGGACCCCCAAAGAGCTATTACATAGATTGTAATAACTCTGTACAATATACAATAATCTCAATGCTGGCAATACCAATGTAGCTGTCATTCCAGTTCCATTTGTCATTTGTCGGTGACAATTCTCAATTGTCAACTCTTAACGAACGAATTTGAGGTTAGGATCAGAAATAGAACACCTGGTTCTATTAATTTAATATTAAATTCAATAAAGTAATCTGAAACACACGAAATAAATTTATGAAAATGACTAATTCAGGAAAAGGCACTTTCCAACCGGTTGTATCCCCTTACATTGTACAAAATTAATTAAAATATTTTTTTCATTTTTAACATTATACTTGTTTATTTACACCAACAGGATTCCGATGTTCATATTTCATTCGAAGACCAACAAAAAATCAATATCTTTGCCCGACTTAATGCCAAAGTGGATGACTTAAAAGACGAACTAAATGTGAAACAAAATGATATGAAAAACCTAGAGGAAGCTGTAGAAGAGTTAGGTCTGGCTGATGATTCTGAAAAAATTCCTTACCTCGTTGGAGAAGTATTTCTCTGTCAGAACTTAGAAGATACATTGGTGAGTTTGTATTATGGTGCAGCAAAATAACAAATTCTTGTTTTCTTTCTTTTCCGAGTTTCGAGCATAATAGTGCTAGTTTACTCTTTGCTAGCAGTGATATTAGGTGCGATTCCAAGCAGGAAAAATTTAAGAAAACATTAACTAATTTGCATTAGTGTGGTAGGAAGCTCCAGCTGTGCCAAATTAAATAAAATTTATTATGGTGGAATAGTCAACCATTTATATAGCATACAAAAGATCTTCAAAAAACCCTAAGAGAGTAAGCCAAACCTGACTTTTCAAGATATCTGCTGCATAAAATAGATCACATGTGATAATGAGTTAACTTTTTTATGTTATCAAATACTAATTCAAAAATAAATGAAATTTAACACAGTGTTCAAAGCTAATTAGTGTTAAATAAATGGTAAAAACAATGAAACTAACTGATATTCTAATATTACTTATATTATTGTGCAACTAGAAGTTTGAGAACTAACTTTTATATATTCTACCAAATTATAGAGCAATTTGATAATGTTTGTTTTTCATTTAAGCAATCCTTAGAAGATAACAAAACAAAGAAACAGGCTGAAATAAATGAACTAGAAAGCAAATGTGAGGAGTTAAAGGCTCAAATGAGTGAACTAAAAGCACAACTCTATGGCAAATTTGGTAGCCATATCAACTTAGAGAATGAAGAAGATTGAAGTAAAATCATCACTCATTTACTATTATTTTTGTAACGACTTGGTATTAATTTTTAACAACTAGAACAAAAATGATATTCATTGAAATTCTGTGAGAAACTTTGGACTTTTCAGTCCAAAATTGTTCATATGTCAATGTAACAATTTTTTTCTCCTAAAACATATTAGTTAACCTTCTTGTGTATAATATTTAATATTAACTTTATTTAAAAATAAAGCTTATCACAAAATTAAACTCTTTTACTTTAAATTTATCATAAATATGTGAAATTTACATTAGACTAAAATTTTATTTGCCAGAAATCTTGATATAAATAATTTAGAATAAGTTAATCATTTTGACTTGCCAGTAGTATTACAGAATAGCACAGTGTATTGAAAGATATTTTCTAATTTTTTTTTAAATATTATTTTTATTATTCCATTGTTGAGCAAATGTATATAAATCAAAAATGCAAGATCATTGTGGTAGATATGACAAGAATTCTTGTGTGCAAACAGAGTATCAGCTGTTAAGTTAATATATCTGCTTACCCACAACTGAGAGGGATTGTAATTGAAACTTATGATCTTTGTGTTTATTTACTTATTGCATATTATTATCAGATTAACTTTGTGATAGATCCAAGCTTATATTGTGGATGTGTGGAAGAGCCTAATGCTACACTCTTTCTGGTACTGCTCCTAAAATGTAACTCCCGAATCATCTGAAGTAATCCTTTCCGAGAGTGACAGATCTCCGCCTTTAAATCTTAAACAGAACCCTGTGCTCAACTGTATGATAAGTTTAATTAAAGTATTTTACTTGATTTTCTGGTTTTTCAATGTTCATATCATAAAGGAACTACTAGAAGACAAACCAGACTGTTTACTTTAATACTTATTAAAATTTTTAATTAGCATCTAGATATATATGTTAATATTCAAATTTATTACTTGGTACAATGATATTTTATCTAATATAATAGCAATAAATTTTTGATAGTAAAAATTGTAATTAACAATCTAGTAATGTCGGACCTCTAGGCCACTCATAGGATTGAGGGTTTTTAGTGTGTAAACCCAACTTCCTCCTGTGATACAGGTTCTCAATGGATAAATTGTAAACAACAACTAGACACATTTTGCTTTTATAAAGAAAACTAGTACTATATATAATACTGTTGCTTGCTAGGGTTTGAACCTATCGTTTCCCTGAGTAAGAGTCCACATAATTTCATGATTTATGTATATATTATCACCAACTTTTTAAATAAATAAATTCTTTTATTGACCAGATCATAGAAATAACCAAAATATTGGATATAAATATATTACATTACATTAAAATTTGTAATTATAGAACCAAGCACTCTATTGCAAGCAGGTTTTAATATTATAAGGATAGTCAAAATTACACTCATTATGTATTGGTTGTATGATATGAATTGATAACCATGAAAACAAAAATATAAACGTCATATCAAAGAAACATACTATTTAAGATCTGAACAAAAATAACCATAATTGCAACATTGAATGCTAAGAGAATGCTTTTGGGACACCATCAACCAACTAATCTTTCAGAATGAAAAATGTATTAAATTCACAAATAAGTATATTTCAAATAATGCCATCAACATACAAGTTTAAATATGAGAATATGTTTATATATTGCACTCATGTTAAGCTCTAAAATAATATATTATAATACTTATTTTTTTAAATTAACATTAGGTTTACGAACATGTATTCTTAAACATCTTCCTCTTAGGGTGTAAGTGATAAAAAGTGATTACAATGAAGCTCTCCATAAACTTATGTTAAATCTCGTTAAAATAATAAATTTTTGATTATTCAATATTTACATTTACATGTTGCTGCTTTGATTCAATAATGACACAATTGAAATAATAATTTTAAAAAAACTTTAATTAATCAAAAAAGTGAAACATGGGTATTGCCGATCAATCAGATATGACGATTTTATAGATCGTTAATGTTGCTTTATGCAATTAAATACAATAACAGTTCCAAAATTGTTATGGAATAAAAATGGCAATTAATAATTTGATGCAAATGAAACAAAATAATAGCAATGCCAGTACACCAGTTACAGATATAGTATTATTTTAAAATGTACATAATTACAATGACTTAAATTTCAATTTTATTAACAATAATTTGTATCAAATTATTAAACTTGCCATCTTTATTAAGGATTAAACAGAGACAATACCAGAACAAAAGATTGAATTATTCCGCCATGTGTCAATTTTGTTCCAAAGCATTGGTGTATAATGTATTATGTGGGGCAATATTAGTATGAAACACTAAGTTTACACATTTAATTATGTAAACTATGTCTTAGCTATTTATATCATACCAAAACTCTTACGAATTGTCCAAGTATATTAAATTCGCGATATATTTAAGTACTAATTTTGGTTCTAATGGCATTTAAATAGACATGCAAATTGTGTTTATTGCACAGCCGATTAATTAGTTATTGTATATTAATGGAATGCTATTCACTCAAAATAGTATGAAATTCAATACATAATAGAATAATACGAAAGCACTATAATACAACAATAATATTAAAATAACATATATTCGCTAATAGTTTATAAACCAGAAACTGATACGAATTTTTTTATATAAGTGAAACCAGTAAAAGGGATATAATTAATATTTTCATACATTTAAAAGTGAACATTTCATATATAAGAAGAGTTATATATTTAAAGACAGGTTATACTACTTTAAAAGTGCATGAACATATAATACATCGTTTTTATTACATCTTTTATGTAAAGAGACATAATGAAATTTTTGTGCATTTATGGTGCATAACCTATTTCTATCATATCATTAGCTAACATATATACAATAGTAGGATATATCTTAAAAGAAAACATTGCACCTTATTAACAAATTAATACTTTTAAGTACATATATTAAGTATCACACAACCAAATTAAATAAAATGACCCATAAATTTGCGCCTTATATTTGTTTAACTTTCGTTTTTTTTTATCGACAAGAACAACCTAACCAACGTTTCTTTAAAAACCAACTGTGCTGTTTTATTAACTATTATTATAGACATAAATCTGGGCTAAAGTGATATTTTTTAAATTGTTTTTGTACCGCAAGTTGGTGATGGGTTCTTTTACACATTACAACTTTAAAAACAAACACTTGATTATCTAACTGGTTCATTATTATGTAGGCCGTTCTCACTCTAATCTCCGTGTTAATTTAATTTTGATTTCTGTATTATCAACAGTTTTAATTGTACTTCTCAGGTAAGTAAGTGGAGTAATACTGTATTATGGACAGTTGTCAAGCTAAAATAACATTTTATTAAAATAATTACCATTACAATAGCATGGCCAATAACATCACAATATTTGACTAAAATTCATAATTAGAAGGTTAGATATAAACAACCAGAAGGATATTAGTAGGACTTTTTGAAACAGCTGATGTAAGGAGTGGCTTAATCAACTTTATTAAAGAATTAGTGTTCCGCAACACAATATAAATTTGGATATACTTTTATGAATGCATATATTCATAACGCTGCTTTGGAAGAATTATCTCACAATTCATAAAAGCTAATTTTTCAATTAAACAAATTATTTAAATCAACTAATAACATTTTACCACAGCGCCATTTTAACCAATTTAAATATTATCCAGCATAAAGTTGAAAATAAGCTACGCTTTAAGTAACTAAAAATATCACCCCTTTGGAATGTAATTCAAAATCCTAAGGAAAAATCGGTAAGGACAAAAATTGTAGCTAATTTAAAAAGGAACGACTTTGTTTATTACCATTTATGGTGTAAAATTGCAAATAATCGAGTTTGTTAATAAATAAATAGTTACTTAAGGATCAAAATTGTAGGAAATTGAATTCCGAAGAATTTTGGTAAGTACCGTTTTTTACGCTTAAAGTTGATAATAAGCGAGTTATTGAATAAACAAAAATCATCCTTACTTGCAAGATGGCGAACAAAGCAACAGGATGCGTATCCCGAAAAATGAGCTTTCGGTGACCCCGCCCCCGAATGTTCCCTAACAACAAATGCTACAAAAATTTTTGGTGATACTTTAATAAAATCAATCATAGTTGTCACTTATTTAACCTTCTAAGTTAATAATATTATTTCTATAAACATGTCAGAGCTATATATGTATAGTTATAAAAATCAAAAATATATAAGCTTAATAAAATATAGGAATCAAAGGTTTACATTAAAAACGACTAATCAGCTATTATATATAGGTTATTAAGAAACTTTGTCAATAGTAGTTGCGATTGAATATTAATCTGGGATTCATTGTTTCAGTCTTTCGATAAATTATGTTTTAACCCAAAACAAACGCGTTTATTAAAGTTTAGGCTAGTGCATGTGTACCCTTGTAGAAAAAAAAAGTAAACATAAGTAATATTAATTATACTTCAATAGCGCCGTTTAGGCACTTTTACCAGATTCTTTCGTGATGATATATACGATGTCTTACATATGGGAAAAGGGTCTGGTGAGCTGAAACACAGGTTTAACCTATTTCAAGCACCAGTCTCCACATTAGAACCAAGAATTGTTAAAAAGATTTTTCAATTCCTTCTATTATTTCACACTTTTCATAAGTTCTCGAAAACTGAAGTTCAAATAAAATTTTGTAATGCAATACTCGATATTTATTTATCAAATACGAGTTCATTATTAAAATAATTGATTTATTCATTTTTTTACATTATTTTCAATATTATAATAAAATATCGGAAACGTTAAAATGTCTTGTTTAACGTCTGCTAAGTTGCTTAGGTTAAAAATACAATGTCAATTCTGAATAAATTTAAATCACATTTAAATATATTTCATATTGTTAGCAATGTAATTCTTTAGGTACTAATTATCAACATAGAAACGGCAATATCAATAATTATCGAGGACACGAGAGCGAGAACGACCTGTGTGCTTACTCAATTGAGATTTTTTTTATTGCTGACAGATTAGCGCTTGACTGTGACTTCACCTGATAGTAGCGATGACATCAAAGTCTAATCTGCTTATAATTTGCCTCGTAATGTTTTCTACATAACAGCCTACTGGAAAACGACTTTCTAATTGACAACATCTATGTCTTAATACTCCCCGAAACTCTTCACCGCGGCGCTGGAAGAGCTTTTTAAGCTTTTGGTGTAGAACGGACTCGGCATCAACATCAATGGCAAGTACATCACTCATCTACGATTTGCCGATGACGTTGTCATGATAGCAGAGACTTTCGAAAATCTCAGTACAATGCTCGACCTCAGTAGTTTCTTACCAGGTGGGCCTAAAAATAAACATGGATAAGACGAAAGTCATATCAAATATCCATGTTCCGCTCCACCCAATCATCATTGAGAACTCACCATTCGAAATTGTAGAAGAGTATACGTACCTGGGACAACTAGGTACGTCCAGATCGAGAAGGAGGTTAACTCAGTTGGGCAGTGTTCGGGAAACTACGCCAGATATTTTCGTCCGATATCCCTCAGTGCCTGAAGACAAAGCTCTTCGAATAGTGCGTGTTGCCAGTGATCACCTACGGCTCCGAGACGTGGTCGCTGACTATTCATTCGACATAAGAAAGCTCGGAGTTTCTCTACGCGGTCAAATCATAAACGAGGCGATCCGTAGCAGAATCAAAGTTACTGACACAGCCCTACGAATCGGGAACCTGAAGTGGCAATGGGCGGAGCACATAGTCCGATGGACCGATGGACGTTGGGGCCCGAAGGTGCTAGAGTGGCGACCCGACATCGGGCAGCGCAGTGTAGGGAGACCCCCCCACAAGGTGGACCGACGACATCAAGAGGGTCGCCGGTAGCCGCTGAAGCCAGGCGGCGCAAGATCGGGCCTTGTGGACATCATTACGTGAGACCTATGTCCTGCAATGGACGTCCATCGGTNACCTATGTCCTGCAGTGGACGTCTATCGGTTGAAGCGACGACGATGTCTTAATAGGGCAACTACCCACAACATAGAAAAATAAAAAAATACAATTCCCTTTATTTTCTTTGCCTCGAATCGAACTCTGGCACCTCCTAATGAAGGAAATATTTACATTACGAAACATATCCTGTTTTTGCTAAATTATGACTCGAGGACAACAATTTATAACTTGCTTTGTTTAAAATAAAGAGTTTCTTTGCTCGTTAATTTAACATTAAAGAGCGTTGCCAGTGGCAAAGAGGGGCATGGATGGCAAAGAGGGGCATTGATAGCAAAGAGAGTCGTCGGCAACAAAGAGGAGCGTCGATAGCAAATAGGGTCAACAGTAGCGAAGAGGGTAGCCGGCAACAAAAATGATTGGCTGTAGAGAAGATTGCAAAATCGGACATCTAGGTGAGCCCTATGTCTAGCAGTGAACGTTCATTGGTTGAAGCGAGGACTTAAATTAACAAATACTTATACAACATTGTGACGATTAAAAATATATTACCATTTGTATGTTTTTGGGTATGTAACATTTTTTTCGTTATTTACACAAAATGCCAATACTCTGTTAGCCCATAATATGTACACATAATCCCAGAAAAATAATCGCAATATATTAAACTAAAGTTTTATATGAGAATACTTAAAATAAATCACAACAGTATAATATAACAGTACATTAAATTAATTTACATCAGGAATATTAATTTGTTTTTTCATGTAATGAAGAAATACACATACGTGATGCACAACATAAATAATGCTTTAGCTCAAATATTACTATATATATAATTACTCTACAAAAAGATCTGATAGGAATATATACATACATGTATTTCATTTTATTTCTTTCAGGTAAACAATGATAGGATTTACAATTAACGAGAATAAAAGATTTTTCAAATATTTTTCCGATATTAAATAATGACCCAAAACAATATAGAACTGTCCGTGTTTAATTCATATATTTTACGAATTTTTATTGCTTTTATGATTTGAATATTTTATTTATTTTAGAATCTTTTTCTATATTATTTTTTATCTATCTTAAAAGAATTGTCATATTTTATACATTAAAAGAAGAGAAAGAAATAAAATATGAATAAACTGTATTTAACAAATCAATATTATTAACAACATTCTATTGAATATTAATTTTTTACACGAATTACAGAATTATTACCGTATTAACATAAAACGCTTGGAACCATAAAATATTGTACCAACAGTTATCACAACATTCAAAGGAGGAAGTGACTTAATTTTCTTACTGTAATACGTTAAAATATCCTCCATTTGATATTGTAATTTATATACTGAATCCGCGCGTGTATTTATTTCTAAACCGTACTATTTTATTGTACCACCGCCTTTATATATTAACTTCCTACAGCCTTCATTTTCAAAACATCGTATTTATTATTTTTTAGGTATTACACGCCCCTTTGTAGACTCGTATGGGAATTTGATAGAGAACTGGGCTGCAGGATTTCATCTTCGTCAGTATCATGATCATTGGATATTCTAATGGCCTGATACCATTGATTCGTTAGATCTGTCATTTGGCTCTTACAATCCTTCAATTCCTGAAATATTAGATTATTCTTAAACATTCTGTAATAGCTCCAGCACACCACTTTGTTTTGACCTCATAAATGGATCCGCAAAAGAATAATGGGTAAGTAGAAAAGCCTCATGATGACCACACCTACAAGACTCTTACACGTAAAGCGAGTATTATAAGTTCAATGACAGAATCGCAAAGATTTGAATCCAGTTTTGTATAAATAGATTCAATTTATATGTAAAATATCATTGTCAATAGACTAATTTCTGAATTACTTGCTGGATAGAACAACCATTCCTAACCGATTTTCTGACTCATAACCAACGGACGGATGACTAAAATCAAATGAAAAATTCTTAACTCAAGTTGGGCCTTTAAGAATGAATATTTCGATTTTGATGACTCAAATCACATCATAAGTTCTTTAATCAAGTAGGACCTTAAAGAAAGAATATTTCGATTTTGATGACTAAAATCATTTCATAAATTATTTAATCAAGTGGGGCCTTAAAGAAAAAATATTTTAATTTTGATGACTCAAATCAAATAAAAAAAGTTATATAAGGTAAGTAGCGCCCATTAACGTCCTACTGATGGGCACAGGCCTCCTGGCTCATATGAGAGAGGGTTTTTAGAGTATAGACCCACCACGCTGCTGCATTGCGGATTGGCAGGCATAGTACACAAGTGTACTCACTATTCCTCATAGTCCGAAGTGACGACAATCTGACACGACCGGAGACAGATCACGCGCAGGACTGACGGCTTAACGCGCTCTCCGAGGAACGGGGGTGGATCACACCGCCAAATTTTTCCCAACTTCGGGCAAATATTGAGAAAATCTTAATGAAAAACTCACTATCGATTTCGAACTGGCCCGACCCAGGACTCGAACCCAGGACCTCATGTCTGTAGTCCAACATGCTAAGGCAGTCAAATTTACATACCTACACTGAAAAGCATAACTAACAAGGAGAGAACTTAGCCTGCTTAAAATTTGAATTCGTGGCTCTTAACAATTCATGTCTATCCACGGAGCCACCACAACCCAATGTATCATTATTATATAATTACCTGGTGTGTGAATCGTCTAGTAAAGAACGGCGTCAAATATTTCATGTCAAGTCTCACGAAACCTTTGATCCTCGTTGCGTGTGAATAATTTACCTAAAAAAATAAAGTATACAATATGTAAATCTGAGAATATACAACATAAAATTAACACACGACCACATAATACAGTACAAAACAAATCACACTTAAATTATGAAATACTGATGACCATGAAAACACATTGTAATAAATAATACATAAATTTTAAACGAACTTAAAAGAATAATAATATGTAGACCGTCAATGAAACAAAACATACATATTTCAAATGTTTTATCTATCAAATATGTCTTCAAAAAATAATTTTGAAAGAGACTGAACCGCTCACGAAGGATTTATACAAACGGCAAAAATGTCTATAGAGGCAGAATATTCATTTATAGTAGATCAGATGTGGTCAATAAAATTTCAGTCAATTATCCTGACAACTACAATAGTCAAAAACATTATTACTGCTAGAATAACTAGTCCGTAGTGGATCAGATATGATAAGAAAATTGTTAGAAGCAAGTAGTTGAGCAAAATTTTCGTCAAATATCCTGATTACAAAAGTGAAAAGATGCTGTAGAGGTTGAATCATTTTAATAATAATATTGATTTGCTGTGGATCAGAAATGATCAGGACATGTTTAGAAGCAACAAGTTGACTAAAATTTCTGTTAATTATCCTCATTACTACTGACATCAAAGACGTTTGTAGTGCCAGAATGGCCATTTGAATGCATCAAATATGATCAGAAAATGGATAGAAGCAACAAGTTGAGTATAATTTCCGTCAAAAACGATTGAAGTGATCAGAAAACAGTCAGTACCGACAAGTTGATTATTAATAAGCAATTCCGTTTTTATTTTATTGCGCAATAAACTATGAATTCATGATCTTACCTCAAGTTCCTCTTCGGTTATTTCTGACAAATGTTCTGAATCAATAGCTTGACCCCACTCTTTGGTTTTAGACAAACTTACTTCCTTCTGTTTACGTAGCGATCTTGAGCGTTTTGTCTTCTTATTGGCCTGAATAAGTATATAGCATTTAAAAGGTAACTCTCAATTTCTTAACGTCTCTTCTGCCACATAAAACATGAGGATATAAGAGACATACACCAGAATACTTCTTGGATACGTATGTATGTAGGTTTTCGCGTGACGTTTTGCTTTATCGAAAAGCAACACGACGAATTTTAAATTAGTACATAACATAAGTTTTATTTGCACCGTCCATTGTGGATCCCGTGAAGAGATAAGCTAGTGGACTGTATTTTAATGTGGAGACCAGCGAGAATAACCCACTTACGAACACTTTTATTTTACAATTGTTTTAACTTTAAAACTGTATGACACTTTCGCAGTATTTAGATACAAATAGTTTAAATAATATAGTTTACTTAGTACATAAGAATATTCGTAGAATATTTCAACAGGCCAAGGCGGTATGGACACTACTTATAGTTATTTTTTTTTAGTTTTAGTTTTTTTTTCTTAAGGGACGTCTGAAAATTAGCGTCATATTGGTTTGCCATTTGAGATATTTACTTTTTGTTATGTCTCATACCTCCATATTATTTTGTACTTGTTTATGCTAAATAAATTAATATTTATATTTATTGAACAACGAAATTGTATTATAAGTTAAGATAAGTGGCAGCATAAATCCACCCACGGCGCTCCACTAGCATACACACCTCAGAATTATTACCGGTAGTATATGCAGGTTTCCTCACGATAATTTCCTTGACCGAAAAGCACAATCATGGATCGGGAATAACGATCAAGCAAGAAACATATAGTAAATAAATAAACATTTTAAAGAAAAGCTTTATCGCGTAGATAACACTTACCCTTAAAAATTTCAACAATGGCATAGTTGACCCTCCGAAAAATAATGTAGTAAACAAAACAATTATAAGTGTAGTTGTTATGATCACGTGACGAGTTTCGTCAGAAAAATCTAGATGTAGCGATAGCGCGTAAGAAATCGCACCTCGTAATCCTAAAACGATATAGATATGATAGCTTAATACATTAGTTGTGTTATCTATTATACGCGATAAGAATATTGATTTAACAAGTAAAACAATGGTACGTTTTTATGCGTTACAGATTATTATCGGAATGATTTATAACATTAACATTGTTGTCAATGAATTGATTTGAAACAAGAAATTATTTTGATGGCCTTGCCGAAGCAATTTTGCTAGTACTGTCTAGGCTAGACTGCTGGTAGGCTTCAGTTGGGGTTAGTTATCAAAGATGTGTTGACAAGCAAAGAATTTAATTCCAATACAGTATTGTTTAGAAACTATTGAATTACCTCTTACCAGGACAGCGGGTTCCCATCTTAGACCAAATCATCACTTACCATCAAGTCAGATTAAAATCAAGCACTGACCTATCAACAAGTTTAAAACGAGCCAGAATTCATTTGCCGGTTAAACATTTTTAACACTTAAATAACAAAAAACATACCACTGAACCACATGATAAACATCATTTTCTTAGTTATTTTATGCTCTCGGAATTTATTGCAAAGTAATGCAAGAGGGAAGATATTTGCAGCCCTTCCAAGTAAACACAGCACAATACTCCATACTACCAATGCAGGTTCCACCCTGTGCCGAAAACTGGAAATATTTTTATATTATATACAGGTGATAATATCATCTAAGAAAAATATACCTTAAATTTCAACATTGATATTAAATTAAACTTTTGATATTTTTCTCATTTAGGGGTAAGATAAGCAGCAGCAGATAAATATCTTACTGTTGTGTACAGACCTCCTAAATGATAGATGACTGGGTATTTTAGAGCCTAAGTTACACATATCCCATAATTGCTGCCAGAATATATAAGTACTCTCGCTATGCTTTCTTTTGCCAAAAAAGGGACAATGTTCAAAATTAAACAACAATTAAGCACATAAGTTCTACAAAGAGAACAGCACTACTTTACCAGGATTTGAATCTTACAAAGTTCAAGCGTATTAATGAAATGTCAAGAATATAAATATTTTTTTATCTTTCGTAGATTTAGAAGAGGCCTATGATCGAGTGGTGAGGAATGAGCTGTGGTCAACGTTATCTACGTATGGGGTGAGCGGTAGTCTGTTTCAAGCATTGAAGTCTCTCTATGAGGGTTCTAGTGCTTGTGTCAGAATAAACGGAGCGTACACGGAGTGGTTTCCTGTCGAAAGAGGTGTTCGACAGGGATGTGTTGCGTCACCATGGTTGTTCAACCTATTTATGGATAACTGTTTGACAGATTTAAAAGTATGTATGGATTAATAATGAATGAATTACTCAACAAATGTCTACTTTACACTAATGATCAAATAATACTTGCGTCATCCGCTAATGAGCTACAGGAGATGCTAAATATTATGAATGAAGCTTTGAAAGGGAAAGGAATGAAAGTGAATGTAAACAAAACGAAAGTTATGCTTTTTGAACGAGATGAATCTATGATGAATGGCAATATTTTGATAGATGGGGAACAAGTGGAAGAGGTGAAAGAATTTGTATACTTGGGATCTAAATTTACAAAACATGGAACATGTGAAAGTGATATTGAAAGAAGAGTGAATGCAGGGAATATAGTAAATGGTGCCCTGCGCGTCTTATGAATAGCCAGATGGTGTCTCAAAGTGCCAGACTGGCTGTGCATGCAGGAGTGTTGGTGCCAACACTTATGTATGGTAGAAGAATCACAAAAGTAAAAAAAATGTGGTAGAGATGAGTGTTGAGAAGTATTAGTGGATTAAAACTGAGTGACAGAGTAAGAAATAGTGTGATAAGAGAACATTGTGGTTTAAAAAATGATGTAGTGATTAAAATTCAGAAAGGTATGCTTAGATGGTTTGGGCATGTAGAGAGAATGAATGAAAGGAGACTGACAAAAAGTATTATTGAGTCAAGAGTGAATGCGAAAGTTGGAAGGGGAAGGCCAAGGCGAACGTTCCTGGATCATATCCAGGATATTTTAAATAAGGGCCAAGTCAAGAGTACTTTAAACTGATGAACTTGTATGAAAGGCTTAATGAGAATGAAAGAAGCGAAGGAGATATGCAAGGATTGTAGCAAGTGGAAGGATGTTGTCTCTGCCTACCCGTATGGGAATGAGGTGTGATGCTATGTATGTATGTTAATTTACCTAAATATAGCTAATCCCAAATAAGCAAAAACACATGTTTCTGCTATAAAAGCAAGAGTCCTCATTGTTTGCTGCATCGTGACTTGTGTTACAGTAGACAGATTAAAATGGGTATAATGAGACATCACTATGCCACAGAACAATATAGCCATTATACCTGTAACAAATTGCAAAGTAATATAAATTATTTATAACTGTTAATTGTGTAATACAATTTCATTTTTTACAATTAGCTCAAGGTTCAAAGATTACTTTCTATGTATAAAAAGTTCACTCTAGATGGTGGATGAATTGAATTTATTTATTTTAAAGTAACTGGTACTAATTAATTTAATAATTAGTTTTGATAAATAAATCAGTTTAATAAAATTGACTTATTTGTTGACTGTTATCATGTATATAGTTGTATATATTTAGTGTCTAGCTTAAAAAATATTGTCAAATTTCTCAACTATTTTTGTATTAACCAACTAAAACATTCCCATGTAACAATAGTCAATTATTACTTAAACACTTAAATGAGGCAGATAAGTAATCAACATGTAATATTATATCTAAGATGGAAATATGTAAAACATTCTCACAAAAACCCACACATTATAAACATAACACCATAAATGTAAAAGTAATAGAAATTTTAAGTAATTTAGTACTTAAGATATTTATTTTTATAAATGACAAAACTCAAAAAAATTAATAGAAAATCATAATATGTAACTTTTACATGTATAAACTTACCGGATAAGTGAATACCTTCAGCTAGGACATATGGTGCATATGTAAATACCAACATCATACCAAATTCTAAAGAGGGGTTCTTACGAAGATCAACATGTTTCAATAAAAGTGCACTTATCAAAGCAAAAAGAACTCCAATACCAGCTGAGGCAAAGAACATCAGCCAGAAACGGTTTATCGCTGATAAAATGGCTTCAGTTGTAGACATAAGAGGATCATTCGAGTCTAAAACAGCTGTAGTGAGAACAATAGCAACAGCATCATTCAAAATACTTTCACCAAACACTAACATATTCAAAACTGGATCCACATCGAGGGCATGAAAAATAGCCACAGTAGCTACTGGGTCAACAGCTGAGATTAGTGATCCAAAAGCAAATGATTCAACAAAACTTAACTTGTAAACAACCTGAGCCAGACCTAACAAATAAATTCCAGCACCAATTACAAATGCTGATATAGCTGTCCCTACAATGGCGAATAAAAGAATGGATCCAATATTTTGAAAGAAGTTGCCTTTGTGAAGATTATATCCTGATTCAAAAATAATAGGGGGTAATAAAACAAGAAAAAAAGCTGTCGGGGAAAATGCTTCCTCTTTTCTCCAATTAGCTATATTTTTTATTGACATGAGATTGATAATCATGCCTATCAGGGCACCAAGAAATACTATAACAACACTTTCAGGAAGATAAGAAAATCCGGTTTGTAACATCAAATGTATCAATAGAATGCCAAGAGCTAATATGCAAAGTACGAAGAATATAGCCATGGAGCTGTTATGCTCATCTTCTGCTGAACTCTTTTCAGGAAGTGGTGCTGCATCAGAGGGTCCAACCTCCGAGGCATTTGTAGATGCCGGCATTGAAGCATTTACTTGTACTACTGCCAATATGGACGAATTAGAAGGACCTACTTCATATACAATGTTTGAACTATCAGTAGAACTGGCCACTGATGTTGACGTGTTAAGATTTGGGCCAGTTAGATTTGTTTCAGTGACGCTGGCATTTTGGATAGTAAACCGTTTTGACCTTGATGGTTTCAGGTTCCAGAATAACGTTTCACCAGCAAAGCTTTTACCTCTTCTGAGTTTATAAATATCATTTTCACCATGAATTGCACTTGATATACACGTAAAAAATGTCCAAACACAAAGTAGATATTTGTAACTATTCATTATTGTTGAATTAAATTTTCGCACAGTCTTTCGTGAAATTTTAGAATAACGTCTTGAAAAATATTATTGTCAAGTTAATTCAATAATGATCTCAATTAATTTGTCTATATTCATATTGATATTTTCTTTCGTAACAAATAGCTGTAATCAAAATGTAACATTTCTAGATAAACGAAATCATTTGTGTTTTCTGACATTAACTTATCAATTAAGTTGTCAAATGTCAATAAATTTGATGTCAAGGTCAGCTGACATTATTATTTAATTCGAAAGGCAAAAGTTTTAAATTAGCTAAGCCCATTTTATAAATCTAAAACTATAGAAAAAAAACTATAGTAAGGTATTCAATTTTACCAAAATTTAAATTTCTTTTACAATCACTTATTAATAACATAAATTTTAATTTCACTAATACGTACATTACCTTATATATTCTTTACTTGTTGTTATATTCAAGTTAAAACTAATTCAATGTTCTAATCTTGCTGACAGTTGAATGAGAATATTTTTTTACAACCACATTATTTTATTACAAACCCTTTAAAAAGATAAAGTAATATGTCGAGCTCTGTTTTTCTAGTGTTTACATCTGTATGTCACTCTTTCTTATGAATTTGAATTATCAAATAGTCAATATTATATTTTCCATATATGTAAATATTAAACCTATGTAGAAAATAAACAAAATAAAATAATGTCTTACGTAGGGTATTTTTTCTACGCAGAACGCAATAACAACTAAAGTTGATTGCGTCGATTTTATTCACATTTTCGTTACAGACAGACTTTATTCTGACTTATATAGTAATAGGGTTGTGTGAATTAGACAGAAAAACAACATATAACGCAAATACACTACGTAATAAATTTTAGCTCAAAGTATAATCTCATAATGGGTACTTCTGTAGAATATATTTTAAAGATTTTTTTGGACCAAAATAATTTCCATTTATTAACATACTTTGTAATATACTAACATTGAGTGTAAGCACTGTTTTACTAACATCCTGAAAAATTATATCATCAAATTTGTAACAAGTAAAAAAAACACACCAAACATGATTAATGAAGTTTATTTCATAACTAGTTACTCTTACGACTGTATTTCGTAAATAAAAATAAATTAGAAAAAAAATGTGATATAAACAAATCCACTATTAAATTACAGTCATAGACCCATTATATAAGTTATAATTTTGAAAAAAAAAAAGGAAAACTATAAGTACAGGAGTGTTTGTTATGATGAAAATTTTTATTTAACAGCAGGTAATGTTTTCTCTATAAATGCTTTCATATCTTTCAGTTCTGATTCTGAAGAACTATGTGTTAATCCTTGATATGATGTAAATTCAATGTTCTTCATGAATGTCTTTAGAAATGATGCAGTCATTTGTCCCCACTTAAAGGGCACAACAGGGTCACAGTCACCATGGGCTTGGAATATCTGAAAGAAATACAATATTTTTTAGGAATAGAACACAAGTTAAACTTGGTATCATACCTTTATTTACCAGTGTAATAGAAAAATAATGGTTATATATTATTATTAAGTAGTAATCCAGTATTGTTTAGTAGCCGATCTAAGATGTATACAAGTATATAAATGTGTGTATAGGTTATTGAATACACCGTCAGCACACAGCCTTAACTACTGAAGTTAGAAATATGTTAATTGTTTTTTGTGACACAAAAACAAAGGAATAATTATTGATATTTTTTTTTAATTATTACTCTTACAGTTTTTCATGAAGTTTCACCAATTTGACTTCAAATTAATCAGAATAAATAAACATTTAATTCAGTAGATACTAAATATCATCCTTTGAATGTTAAAAAAGATGAATGAAATAAATTTTACCTCTATATTTCAAGAGGATATTTTGACCTCAAATTTACTTAAAAATTGTATTTCAAAGTTTCTATAGTAATAGTAAATTCTAAGAGCAAGCATTGCATGTACGAAACACTAAGAGATTTATTCACACTAAATCTATACAGAAGTTTCCCTGTTAATTAGCTTACTGTTGAACATATGAAAGGTCTTGATCCTATTTAAATAATGTTTCAACAATACAGACTAATATTTGAATTTCAAACTGTAATATTTGCATTACAAAACATTTAAATGAATTTAAATTTTGTATTATATTCACAATGTACATATATTTTACTTTGTTGTATTCGCTGACCGAATTAATTATACAACAGTATTGGAGAAGTATGATAACATTATCATTAAAATCAAATAAAATATTCTTTGAGTGATGTTTTAAAGAATTTTGGAATGCTCAATTTTAGCTATATTTATTTCTTATTTACGATAGTAGAGTGGTTTCAAAAACTGTTCTAAGAAGAATCCACAAGAAGCTTGATTGTGTATCTTTTTATCATAATCATTGCTATACAACACAAATATTAGATTATTCAAGTTTTATCCTCTAACTAATCTATCAAATTACAACATATTTCCAATGACCTGATTTAAATTTATAGTGACGTCTTTAGACTGACTTCTAAAAGAATTGTTAAATTTATATAGCCTGTTTAGAATTCATAACATGTTTTTATGTCTTACATTTAGTCATTCATTTATATTTACTTATCAAAACAAATTCAGGGTATCAAAATTTGGCCCTAAGTGTTATGATGTAAGTGGACCTTAAAAACATAATTTAAAAACATTATGCTTTTCTATTCAAAATATTATATTTGATGCTTTTCAAAATGTTCTAAACATGCATACTATACATATAGATAATATAAAAATTATAGTGTATAAGAAAGAAAAATATACAAAGAATAAGGAACAAAGCTAATTCTGGTATTGTTCTCTAATTTTTACCACATATTATACAATGGCTGACATTATAGCAAAATAATAAAGTTGCATCATAGTGTAATGTAAACCACACCTCCTATACTAGCATTTTCACATTGTTTGTGATCAGCACATGGAATGGTTGATAAATGATTGATATTATTCAATTCATTAAAAATAGGCTATATAAAAAAATCCTTAACAATATTATGAAATTCCATGTTAACAGGAGACAGTTTTATATAAGTAGAAATATATGCAATTTTTTACTTTACATTTGTAGTGAGAACTGAAAATTTCAAAATTATAAATTATATCAAACTAAACCACAAGGTCAAGTTAATTAACTAATTATAATAATATCAGCTGTAATATAAATACAATATTTATTATGTACCAATTGTGACGAAACATTATTTAGCTGGATATAAACTGTCATATCCTTCATTATATAAGGTTTAATGATAATTTAATTGGATTATCTGGTTATGACAACATTGTAATAGAATATTTAAGGCTGTTTGTTTTGTTATTTGAGTTCTATGTTTCTTGTTTTTGTCTATGTAAAAATCTTGATTAATTAAAACTATCACCTTAATTAATAGGCTTTTGAACACACAAATGATAAAATTATCATATATGACAATTATTGAAGATACAATTTTGGATCCTTCATAATATTATAAACTGAATTTCTAAATAAAAGTCAATGAATACTAAGGAATCTAACTCTACTAAGACAAAATGTACCGTAAAAATATAAATCTCACAGGTAAATTTTTTGATGCTTTCACTGCATCAGGAAAATGAGAATGTCGTGGCAACCAACATGATAGTGACATCACTCCAGCAAGGGGTTCAGCATAAGTTAGAGCAGCATGTAATGCCAAGGCTCCACCTTGAGAGAATCCTCCCAATAAAACTCTATTAGCTGGAATACCAGACTGAAATAAAATAAAATTGTATTTAGTAAAACAATGAAAGGAAGTATTTTAGGAATCTTGTTAAATTAAATTATTACAATATACATATAATATAATATGATAAACACTAACAATTTTCTAATAGATATTTAGGAAAAAGCAGTCATGTATTTGATAAGTTTGAATAAAACAAATAGGATAAAAAAATTAAGTCTGCTCTCATACTATTTAACACAAACTTCTAAAACTTTTTACACAGCAAGAAACTTAAGAGTAAATAGTGATAGTATGACCTAAAAGTAGGAACTGAAAAATATACTTGCTTTCACTTCATCTGCAATTAATTGATGTACTAAACTTGTAGCCCTCACAATTCCTTCATCATCCTCTGGGGCTGTAGCATCTAATGTTCTTAAATCAAACCACGACGGCATGCGAAAGCCTGCATTAAGCGTCACCGGCATAGTAGATGCCGTGGGGCAAATCACCTTAACATGAGGCCCTCTAATAGAAGCGATCGTACTTGCCCAACCATGACTGCAAATCAAATTATATTAAGAGAATATTGCGCTCTTATAAATTGAAACTCAATTCAACAATCAAGTTGAAACTTTGATCTTGCAATAAACACTTACCCAGTATCTCCGAGACCGTGTAAAAATATTAGCTGAAATAATAAAAATACAATTCGTGGTTACAACATAATCTAACAATTAAAAAAAATTGGTTTATGGTTCCCTCACCGACGCGGTCTGCCGTGCCGTAGCAGAAATAATTACAGGATTCGGTTCCATTATCAATTACGAGAAAATCGATACAAACAACCGTCAGCCGCAGATATCTTGAGAAACATACAAGACAAACACATATGACAGTAAATGCCTGACAGCAAATAATAAAGCCATAGACATAACTGACAACTCGACAAAACGTACAAATTGAGAACATATACTATAGACTCTGACATGAGTGAGGAGGCTGTACCCTGTGGGTGGGATGATAATGGGCTAATATTTACTTACTTACTATAGATTTAGTATATAGACTGTATTTATTAGTAGTAATTTTTATATATCATAACGGCAAAAATTATAACAAAAAGTAGTTTAAAAAATAAATAGTCATAAAATATATCAGTGTAGCTTATTAGTGTTGTACAAAAGTAAATAATAAGAATTGCAAATTGAAAGCTTATTACCAATATTTCATTCAAATCAGATCATAACATAAGTTAAGCTTTGATGAACAAAAGACTATTTAAACAGATATATTATCGTAATATCTACGTGCATACGGCACAACAATAACGGCACCATGGGCACACAAACTGCAACGTGACAAAAATAGAAAGAAAGAAAGAACGTTTATTCGAATTGTACAACTAATACAAATTAAACAAAACATAGTTATAATAATTAACAATTCGAAAAGGAATTTAGCTCAGCAATTTGCTATGCGCTCTTTTTAGCAGGCAAAGAACTACTATATATAATAAAAAATACTATATATAAATACTTAAATCGTGTTTATTTTGAGAATATTATTAAATAAATAAACGTCACATTCTAATAGAATGAATGAAAGAGCTTAGTTGATACAAAAGATGTCATGAATTTTTTTTACAATGAAATTAACCAATTTCAAGCATACGGCGATAATATTTTTTCTTTTGCTTAATAAATTACCTAGAAAACAATAGATTTAGTAAGCTTATCCGGAAAATATACCAGACAAAAATCCGTATAATGTTTTTTTTTAATAATAATCCACGTTTTGATATGCATAGGGATTTTTTACTGTATACTAAATTTAAACTATTAAGACTTATAATATACTAAAATTTAAACTACCAAGTAATAAATATTTTAAATAGTAAACTGTTAACAATTTAAAATATTTATAAACCTTTTAAGAAAAATAAATATAATATAAAGGCTAAAATCCAATGCCGTTAAACAATTTAAAAAGTGAACAGACAAATATGCTGTATTTGTCTATGAAGAGAGCATATTTATTGTATAGCCAAATATAGGTATCTATTTCGATCAAAGAAATAAAACTATATCTACACTTAATTATCTCTATATATTGTTGATGTGATTGTATTTACTTTAGAAGTTTGAGCCCCTAGTTTTCAATTCTGAATTCAACGGGTTTTGCGTACTAATTAACTGACCTAGAAATACGTAAGTATATTTATTACGTTTGCGCACTAGCAAAAGATCCTTGATTTTTAGACAGGCACATTCGTTGGGTCAATTGGTTTGACAAGTCATTGTTTGTGTGAATGTTTGTGAAATATATTTTTTTCACTGGGCTCAAAATTACATATCCTTTAAACAATACGAGAGGAAAATAACACATGGCTCAATAAATAATTTATTTCTAAGTACTATGAATTCGCTTTGTTAAACTAAATTCGACTGATTATAGCCAAAATAAACAAGAATGGTTCGTCAAAATAACAATGAATTCAAATATTGCGCCTATCAAATTGAAGAACTATATTGTTGAGTTCATTATGAAATTAACGAGTGCAATACAGAGAACACATTGCCTGTCATGCAATTTTTATAGATTAACCAATTTTTATGAAATATACACTTCTTAATATAAATGTATCTTTTTAACACATTTTGAAAAAAACTACATGTTATTAATAATATAAGCTTTTTAATAATTTAATAAGATGACCCTGTTAGGTAACGCTGTTATGCATTAGCAAATATACTTTTATCTAATCTATAGATGTTATTTGTCTTGAGAACATAAAGTATTCTCTCTATGTATGAATAAAAATTGCTGGACATAAAAAGGAATGTTTGAGAAATGATAATAAATTGTAATGTATTTAAAGCAATAATACTAGTATAATATGAAAATCAGGATACTTTTGAAATGTCTTACTTAAGATTTCACTTTTATTTTACAGTATTATATAGACATGACTACAGATGATGACATATTATTGCGAGTGGGAATGGGAAGGTTGGAAATTGAACCTCTTAAATTGATAAAAAATGTTAAAGAAGAGAATCCTTTCGCAAATTCTTTACAAAAAAAAACAATTTTTACTAAAACAAACATACAATATAATAAATGCAGTTGTGCAATTCAAAAGAAGAAAAGCAATTCCATTTACAAAAAGAAGCACAAAAAACTGTTAATGGAGCCTATTTTGAGATTATCTCATGAACACAATAGTCTTAAAAGTGAATGCCAACATTTGTTCAGTAAAGAACAATCAGTTAGCTCGTCACAATGTGTACAATCTGACAATTTATGTTTGCACACGTTGGTTGATAATTGCAACCAATTAAGTATATCAAATAAGAACACAACGAGACTGGAAAAAAATAAAAACAATTATAATTCCAAATGGTGGAACTCAGAGATTTCAAATGAGAGACAATGTAGAGATTTGGTATCAGACAGAAACTCTTCCTGCTCACAGCAAGCCCTTAATCCACCGTGTGATGTGACAATTGATGAATTAGCAAGTTATTTTGAAACTTTGGTTCACATACCTAAGAAAATGTCATCAATGGCAGAAATGATGTACATCTAACAAACATGCTTTATGTTGAAATGATAAAGTGGTCCATACTTTACTAAGTAATTAATTTTGTGATTAAAAAGTGTTCTTAAATATCTACCATTCTTAAATATTTCAAATATGGGTATTTTACATATAAAATTTTAATTTCATGTTTTGATGAGATTCACAGCAGGGGCCTCTGTTCTTGTAAGGTCTCTTAATATACCTTAACTTGTTAACCAGAAACATCACACATCTATTAAGCAACACAAACAAAATAGACTTAAGAATTACTTAAACGTTATTATACATGTACATGAACTTTTATATTCACACACACATCCATCCTCACTCATAAAAACATATACCCCCATTCATGTGCACACACACAATTATACATACAGTTGCAAAGCAATAGATTCAAATTAAATTAGTTAGAGTCATAAATGTCTCCCAGCGCAGCAGCAACATATAATCTGGGATGTTAGGCTGAGAAAGCTTGTAAAATTAACTGAATATACCATAAATTACTCCTCTGAGGCAGTAATCCTTAATGTATTGTAAATACCCATAGACACACAAAACATCATAGCTTATTCTGTTTGATAATGCAATGGCAAAAATCTTCCATTTACTTCTGTGAATAAAGATAATGGTTGAAACAAATTTCAACAGTGCATAATTCTACTGTGAGGTCACTCTCTTGTGGAGAAGCTGTGGATGTCCTCTCTCTCCTCTAGATCCAGCGCTTTTACTCATACACGATATTATTTGCTTTTGACATTATTATATGACATGCTTGGTTAACAGGTTGATGTAGGACACATACTTTGTTATAATCAGTTACCATCATATTTGTTGTGTTATATAAGCCAAATTTTATTTTAAATATGACTTACTAGTATGTATTAAATATAGTTTTTTTATTTTATTTTCAGAGACAGCTTTTTTTAGCATTAAATAGTTTAAAAAATATGGCATTGTACAATTATTTTGGTAATCAAACATAATAATTTAGAACTTTCTTACCTAAATTATTTCTTGTATGTCAACTATAGTTCAGTTATTGTATTGTAATAATAAATACATACCTGTTTTAATATCTTTCAAATTATTAATTTTTACTTCCATATATACCAAAACAACACAATTCCTTAATAACATTTTTGAGACTCTTGCCATTAAATGTTATACTAGACAAAATGCTTATTATCAGCTTAATTTGGTTAACATTGGTATCATGTGGATTCAAAAAAGCATTAATAGAGTTCTGTGGTTATACTAACATATAAAAGACACCTTTGACCTGTTCACAAAAGGTTTTATCTTCAAATAAAAATCATCTTGAAAGGGTTCAATTCTTTTTTCAATTATTCATTCTGCAGCCTTCGAAATGGATGATTACGTATTTGAGGCAGTAAAAGTAACTAAAGATTGTAAAGTAAATTGAGAATACTAGTGAATTTATAATAAAGTGTTTATAGCTTATATGTAAACACCGGCATATTTAGCGGAACTTAAAAAAATATTTGATATCAGTATCATATAATGTCTATATTTTTGCTTCTATTGTTGTGGTACACTGTGTTAAAATTTGATAGGATATGAGGTTTTGAAGCACGATAATGTTGAATGGAAGTTTTTAATTGCTTTTTTTTTATATAAGAAATTCCTCTACTAGCCTAAAGTTGGGAAATTGATGGGGTGCTACACCCCTTTCCTCGGAGAGCACGGTGAATCGTCGGTTTTGTAACTGATCCCTTTCCTATGATGTCAAATTTGTCATCCCATTACACCACGCTACTATTACAAATATGATGGAATAGAGAGTGCATTCACTTGAGAATTATAATACCATCTGCGAAAATAAATAAAATTAGCTGCCATAGCCAAAATATGGTAAGAAAGAAATTACATTAAACGTGTCTATAAAGAGTGTACTCACAAGTTAACAGTAACGTTTATTGTTACAAAATTTTGGTTAAGTGTTTGTTGAAGAACTTTATAATTTGTTCGCAATGTAAAGTTATTTTATAAAATGTGAACTAAATATTTCCAATTAATTTTCCATTCAAGTGAGAGTACAGTAATGTTTTAGCAAAAACATATTTAAATATAAACCTAATTTTAAAAGACAAAGGCTTCTTTTTAAAATTATCGTTATATTTATTTAGTTAGAATGAAACCCTTAAATTGAAATACGGTATACAACCAAACCGTACTAGTTTGGTAGGCATTCATCTATCTTCATCTGAGGTACCAGGGACGAATCCGAAAGTGGAACACTTTCACTCCGAAAGTGCTTCACTGACGGATGAAGAGGGTTCCGCTGGGTTTTAGTGGGTATTAAGAGGTCTCCTCACTCGCCGAGTCCCACACTCCTGACCTGTAGGTCGGGGTTCGTGCCTAAATGCATTTCCCAGCGAAAAAAAAAGGCATTCATCTATCTAATTATAGAAGAAGAGTGTACAGTGCCAATCGTGATAATTGCCCTTAAATATTATTGGTTAAATTTTAAGTGATTTCAAAAACTGACTCCTATGTTAGAATCCTGTTACTAAGCTTAATCATACTTAAGTTTTGATCATGCAATAATAAATTTTGCATTTAAATCTGTGGTTATCATCCCAGACGTAAAGTATGTCAATCAGAACTCAGATTACACTTCTTTAATATGTTGAATCACAGAAATTAAATAAATAATGATTTTGACTAAAATATTGAAATAAATCGTTCATTCTCCTCACCAACAACTATCGTGCTAGAGAAACAAAAAATGCAGAGAATAAATGTAAATTGGTGCGGGATTTTTGTAGATGCTTACACATACTCTTCCAAATACTTGCTAATTACTTTAACAATGGTTGTAGTGTCTATTTTATGGGTGTGGATATATGAAAAACCTCAATTTTATAAGGTGTGTACGTTATTGAGTGTGTTATTTATGCTGCCCATGGGATGTCGGCTTTAGGCGTAGATAGAAAATAACTATAAGACTACGATGTTAAGAATGGCCTAACTTTTATATAGGTATTATCTATGGGCATAACGTAAGGCTAAATGGAAAATTCCGGACATTTTCGATTATTTCTTCACCGGCTTGAAAGCGAATATCGATGTTTTTTCTTAGCATCCGTGAAGTGATGGTCGTACGCTCTTGAAGAGATCTTACCTGCGCGTATGTGCGCGGAGCGAAGTTAGACTGTGCCTACATATTGCATTCATGATGTGGCGAACTGTGTTTGTGTTAGTGATGGGATAGATATACATACATAGCATCACGCCTTATTCCCATAGAGGTAGGCAGAGAGCACGTTCTTCCACTTGCTACGATCCTTGCATATCTCCTTCGCTTCTTCCATTCTCATTAAACCTTTCATACAAGTTCATCGGTTTAGAGTACACTTGCCCTAGCCGTTATTTGAAATGTCCTGGATTTTGTCCAGGAACGTTCGCCGTGGTCTTCCCCTTCAAACTTTTGCATTCACTCTTGTTTCATAAATCCATTTTGTCAGTCGCCTTTCATTCATTCTCTCAACGTGCCCAAACCATTTAAGCATACCTTTCTCAATTTTAATCACTACATCTTCTTTTATACCACAACATTCTCTTATTACACTATTTCTTACTCTACCACTCAGTTTTAATCCACTCATGCTTCTCAACGCTCTCATCTCTACCGCATTTATTTTACTTTTGTGATTCTTCTGCCATACCGAACTTTCACTACCATACATAAGTGTTGGCAAAAACACTCCTGCATGCAAAGCCAGTCTGGCCCTTTGAGACACTATCTGGCTATTCAGAATTGCGTGCAAAGCACCATTTATCATATTCCCTGCATTCACTCTCCTTTCAATATCACTTTCACATGTCCCATCTTTTGTAAATTTAGATCCCAAGTATACAAATTCTTTCACCTCTTCCAGTTGTTCCTCATCTATCAAAATATTGCCATTCATATACATTGAATATTATGACTATAATTTATTTATTGCATACAGTCTAAGAGAGGGTACAGATGCTATAAAGTGTCAAAAAAGGTAACACAATTTAGTGCGCATAGGCGGTCTTATCTCTTATAGCGATCTCTCTCAGACAACCTTTGATTAGAGGACAAACATATAGAAGCGGGGGATGCCAATAAAGATACATATATTTTTACAATTTTTTTTAAATCGCCGATTGTAAATTGTTTGTCTGAAAAAAAACTTGTTACTATTGACGTGATAACGTGTTATATATTAATAAAGGTGGACTGCACCTACTTTAAAATTGACTTACTCATTGTTGTGCTCCGCATGAGCCGATCATGCAAACGAAAGCGCTGAATAAACGATAGAGGCGCGATCAGCCCAATTCTATTATTATAAGAATTTTTCACCAATCACGTTAAAGTATTGTCCGTAAATCGATTTTCCTTTTTTATACTATTCTTTAAAACGAATGACCAATGCAGAATAAAAACAGTCTTGTCTGTATTATTTCGTTTTCAGCTAATATTCAAAAAGAGCAAACATTCAAACATTTTGAGTCCTATACAAAGTAACGAAGATTTCCAAAATGATAATGTATTATGCGATGGAGAAGCAACGACAGCGGTTCAAAAGAGATTAGCTGAAATATCAAAAGAGAATATCGAAACGGAAAAAGACGTTACACCAAAAACATAGTAGTAGATATTCGATGTTCTGCATACATCTTCACATAGTATGTATTATACCATAAATATTGTAATATAAAAGCCGAAGAAATAGATTGAATTATCGTGCTATATTGTATGTCTTAAAAAGAGTAACCATTTTTGTCTTTTATACATAAGTTAAAAGGGTGTGCATGCAAAGTACACCTGTCAGAAATGAAACTTATTTGGCAAACTAATTTTTAAGTCTTGTTTATATTTATACAAATCTAAAACTATAGTTTTTCGACACTTAGAGGCAAGGAATATGTTAGGACTTTAACGAATTTAATTTTCATTAAAATATTATAAATGTTGTAAATTAATACAAATAATTTATTGAAATCTCAAATTATTAATATTTCTTTTATATTAATTTAAAATTTTGAAGAGATTTTATGAAATATTTTTATTTTATATTTTACGAAAAATATATATTAAATTATGAAATTATTTTTATTCGTTCACTCTTGCCAGAGTGGTCGTGGTTATCAGTTACGCTCTAAAAGCACGCTTCGCGATAATCCTCCAACGGCCTCTGTTAATGGCACTTCCAGAACATTCTGATACAGGAAGCTGAGTCGCGGCTTTTATTGAATCTGTCCATCTCGTTGGGGATCGACCACGTGACCGCCTCCAGATGTTCGATGGTTGCTTCCTTCCTAGCAATGTAGCCAAAGAACTTAAGAATTCGCATGTAAACATAAAAAACGCTGTAACTTTACCCTCATGCGCCTAAAGAAGTATCACTTCAAAAAATATATGTTATTTACCAGCTATTTTATACAATTCAGTATTATTCCTTCTCCAATCAATAACATTACATACGTGTTATTTGACGTGGATCAAAATTGCCCTTAACAGCATATTTCTAAATAGAAGTTACATAAGCATCAAATAGATATAAAGTATCACACAAAAACAAATAGATTAACACTAGTCACCACAATTAATCTAACATTTTACTGAATTAACTATGGAGAAAATAGAGAAGAATCTTTTAATTTACTTATTGGTATAAACTTTTTTAACATTATCATTGTTTTAGCTGCTTTCATTAAATAAAAGCTAAACCAAGAATGTTCATGATATTTTTAAAAGTTTATTTAATAAAGACTATTGAAAAGTAATACATAAAAAATGGATACTAGTATACAAAAGTTAGTTGTTTGTAAATGTAAATAATATTCTCAAAATAACAAATTATCTACTCTGTCCTCATTGTAAAAAACTTACGTTATATTTGGCGTGGGTTGTTAATTGAAAAACATTTTCATTGTTATAATTTTCCTTATTTATTTTTAATTACAAGAATTGCAAAGTTACAACAAATGACAATGAAAATTTGTCTTAGTTAATTAATCACTTCAATTGTCAATAATATATTGTCTTTTTATGAAGCTGTATAATAATATTGCTAAATATAACACATAAAGGTCTTCGATTTAATATGATACGAGCTTAAAGTATATATTATATAGAAAAGTATATATAACTAAAACAAAAAAAAATAATTTCATCTCTCAGCCATAAAAATTTCACCACTAATGTTAAAAAAAATTTACAATCACAGTGACAGGTTCTTTACAAGGTATTAAAAACTGTATCATAATGAAATTATTAAGTTATTTGACACAGTTACAAAATACATACAATGTATAATACTTAAATGAAATTACTTATTAATAAAAACTAATTCATAAATCGAAAATTCATAGATGTATGAATTCGTCAAATCACTAGCCGACACGTAATGATTGTTGGACGGTATTACATAAATCTTTGTCAATCCGTTTTGAGTGAATCGAGTGTAACCTTTCCGGCCCTAAATATCAAAAAAATTAAGCGTGATCCGAAAGGGCTCCCAGCGACGTACGCGGCCTTACAAATCGGCAAAAATGAAAACATCGTCGTACATCTATCTCGCTCTTTCCTTACGGCGGTATCGCGTTTGTTTTAGTGAGTGAGACAAATAATTCGTGTTAACCATTTGAGTTTATTGCTATAATTTTTTTTTAACCAATATGACCTTTCGACAATAATAAATAAATAACGGAAAAAAGGTTTCTTTATAATGCTTTTATGATCAAAAAAAAAAATTAAGATACTATTTTTAAATTCAACTTAATAAATTAAACCTTCGGGTCGAATTTTACTGAGCTAACAGATCGAAACTAGTGCTAAAAATTATTACTTTGAAATTCTGGGATATGCAAATAGTTTAGTTTAACATTTTTACTAATTATCTGTTTTCAATATATAAAAAGGCTTTTAGTTAGTTTCTAATGATGGCAATAAAAAGGTAATGGCCACATTCTAGATAATGAAAACTTACGTTACTGGAGTATCACATTATAGGTGTCACCATTAAGTGTAGCCATTAAAATTGATTTGAAGTAATTCAATATTATTGACAAAAGTATTTTGTTTTTATTGGTTATGATAAATAAAATCGGATACGTTATACATCTAGGCCACAAGATACTGGTGTTGAGAAAAGGTTGTATCAAAAATTTATTTAATACACACGTATGCAACACAAAATCAATTTATGCACAAATATGTATCAAATATTCAACTCATGCACATGTACGCATGAAGATTGATTTTATGCACAAAAATGCATTACAAATTCAACTTATACACATATATGTATCACGAATTTATGGTATGCACATGTAAGCATCACAAATTTATTTGAAACGAAATAAAACTGACCAAAACATTACGGCCATGTACTGTCTCTACCTCATAGATGTGCATTCGCATGGAAAAGAACTGGTCTAACAAATTATATTACTAAATAAGCGAAATAACGCTCACTGACTCATCACAAACTCGCACTAAAATAAAGCAAAGCGACTTTGCGATTTAGATAGCTTTCTACAAAATTTTATATGAATGCATACTGAAATTTCTTATATTGAGCCATAGTGAAATATTTTTGGTAGTCATAACTAACAAACATGAACAGTTGAAGAAAAAGAAAGTTCTAGGGCGTCCTAGAATCCTCCTTTCATTGTTTACTTTTACTACCATCCTTATTTCGGTTCTTTGTTAAATTAAATTCATTAGGTCATGCACTAATATTATTTTCAATTATCGAAATGTATAACTTTTAGTTAATAATAACTATTATTATTTAATTATAAAGTTATTTTGTCATCAACGTTTATTTTATAAATTTGTCACTCGAGAACAAACATGGCGGCTAGCGTATTCGCGCGTATTTGTATTTTTTTTTAGAAACAGACGAAGCTACTAAACATTTGGACATATAATCGATTATAAAAATTGTTTCATAAAATCTCGCAAACGATTCGACACCCTTTAATAATAAAGGAGCCAGATACCCAATTTATTAATATTATCCTATAGTGCATTTTGTTTTAGAAACCACTATAATATATGAACAGTGAGTTATTTAATGTTTAACATGATTGACTATAGCACCCCAAATATTGTCCAGCAAAACTCAGCTGCGGCGGGGTGATGGAAATCATATTCACATATCCACAGCTCACAACGCACCATTAGAAAAATAAATTATAGATGAGCCTAACCTACACTTCTGCTTATCTTGGCATGTGTTCTCTGCATATCTGTAACAGATTAAAAATATTTTTTACATAGTATAAAATGAAGTCGCGTCCCCTGTCAGTTCTCCTTTTAAATTATTCAATGGATTTTTAATGCAGCCTTGAGCAATGAATCGAGTGATTCAAGAGGAAAGTTTATATGTATAATATAAACATTATAGCAGGAAAAGCCAAAGAATACAAAGATTTGTAATGTGTTGTTGTAACAAACATGTAATTGTGTATTTAAATAAAAAACGCTGGCTAAACTTCAGTCTAATATTTGATCAAAATATAGATATGTATTTAACAATAGATTCTACAAATTTCATTAATTGACCTTTGATAGTTTATAAAAAATTCATTATTTAATTAAAAGTAATCAACGTTTGTATTGTAAAAATAGTTGTTAAATTGAAAATTTAAGAAAGCTATTTTAGGGATTAATTTTTGATAAAAACTACTTAACAAAACTGTATTCATAATCAAGTCGAAAGAGATGGTCAACTTGCTGTGTGATATTTAAACTAATATTGTAAAGAGGAAACATTTGTATTTCTGTATGTATGTACCTACTGGGCTAATTTCAAAAATTTTTTCACTATTAGAAAGATGTATATTCACTGAGCGAAATATTTATTTATTTCTTTCAGTACACCACAAGAAAATAACAAAAACAAAATATAGATAACATAGAAAACATATGCGGAAATAGGCTATATAGTTTTCTCAAAAAAAAAAAGAAAGGGATCCCTCAGAAAGATGCATTAATGTAACCCAAGGTGTGAAACAAAAAAATATTACTGCATGCGCTGCGAAAACTATTAAAGATAGAACAAAAAAAGTATTATCGAACATATTGATATCTTAAAAAAATATCTTATTCTATACCATATATCTTATCCTATTAAATGATATTTTATAACAAATTGTTTCAATACTTTTTAAATTATTAATTCCAAGATATTTTAACGAATTTAAAAATTTCAATCCAAAAAAAATAGTATTATAATATAGCGATGGCCATATTCATTTGTTTCGCAGTGTACCATTTTATGTCACCATACACACATAGACAGAAGACTTCAAAAAAATTGACGTCCATCAAATTGATTGTTTTAAAAGATACGAAATTCGCCGGGTCAGCAGTCAGTAGTGTAAATATGAGCTGTTGCAGATTGTGATGTTGAAGTATACAATATTTATCTTACTGCTGTTGCGCAGGATAACGCAGCATAATTTGCTTGCGGGTTCGGAGGGCCGGCAAACGCATTCATCTGCATTTGCGTCGGTGGAGGGTGCGTGGCCAGGGGGGACACAGGCGGAGCCATCCCGCTGGTAGCCCCCCCACCCGCGTTACTGGGGCTACCTGTTCCAAATTGAAATTCAAAAATTCTTTATTCAAGTATCCTTTTACTGCACTTTTGAATCATCAAATTAAGTTTTCCATATATTATTTCCAAGGTACGATTGATGACGATATCAAAGAATTATTTCATATTTAACAAAATAATTGTGCGTGCGTTCAAACTACACATGTCAAAAGTGAAACTTTTTTTGGCAAACACATTTTTATTCCGAAATATTTCATTATAAATTAAAAATACCTAACCTTCACACGTATTAGCATAAAAAACGCTGCATATCTTCGTAACACTAATCACGCGTTTAGGTCTAGAAACTCTAAAAAATTGTTTTTTTAGACCCTCAAAAATATTCCTTCAAATGGATTTTTAGATATTTAAAGTATTTTCAGAGATATAGTGGATTTTGTGACACAACATCTAAGCCGACTGATTAGAGTAAATCACTTGTACGGCAGATGTTGCCGGACAACTTGAAGACTCGTTTATTTCAGAAATTATTATGTATTCCGCACAAACTTTTATTTATTCCATATACATATATATACATACATTTCCTATGCAAATATATAGGTAACCTTTTATACTCTTGTGTATACCTGGAACTATAACTACGAAATATACCTGGAAGGGTATAGTTCGATAATCCTAGTGTAGAAATTGTTTGTCATTTATTATTGTTCAGTTTACTTTCATTCTTTAAGCAAAATAGACACGTGCTCTGTGGGTAATTGTAAAATATTAAATTTTGGATAGTTTTTGAATTTGTCATAAAATGGATAAAAAAAAGTTCGCAGGGAAGTCTGAAAGTGCTGATAGTAGAAAAAAGAAACGATTCCATTGAAATCAGTTTACCGTTGAAAATGATACTAGTTATACGAGTGCCAACACCAAAGTGAGAAATAAATATTATTCTGCAGGAATCGCTTTTTAAAGTTTTAACACACGTTTCAAGACTACTTTTTTGGAGGTGGTTGTCATGATATCTTAAGTTTAACACGACCAATTCCTTTGATATATATATGTCGGAGGTCAGGTGTCTGTGGAACGCTGGCGCCGTTTATCTATCGGCGTGGAACAGAGTCAATAGTGGCAGTCCGGCGGGCGTCTCTCGGTAGTTCTCGGGTAGCGCTCCGCCGGACCGGTCGACTGTTGGAACTGTGACGTTCCTAGTTATTATTGTTAATGAGTTTGTGTAAATTGATATCGGGAACATTAAGCGGAGAATCCTATGCCCATGCTTTATGCTTTCTCTCCTTTATATATATATATATATATATATATATACATATATATATATATATATATATATTTGCCTAGCGGTCATAAGCCTTGGCTTTTAGAAAGATTGATTATAAGTATTTTTAAATAATTCGAAAATGTCATAAAATGGGAATAAAAAACAATGTATGTTTCATGTCGACGCCATTTTGTGATTTTTTTGTTTAGCTGAGGTCCAGGAAGATTTTTTTTAATTTGCTCCTTTTAGATCACTACAAGTCGAAAGCATGAAAGGAAGCGCCTTTTTTAATGCAGTCCCCACTTCACCGGCTTGACAAGAAACGGTTTATTTACTACTTGCTCATTTGGATTTGAAATATTTTCCATACTCGATGTTATATCTGTATAGTACTAAATAGATGGTTAGTTATGAAATGCTTAACCTGTTGTGGATAACCGCGAAAAAGCAGCTAACGCATCGGGGAAGTTTGGAGGTGTTGCAGGTGTATTGCACGGTGTCATTAGTTGCTGAAAAAATATGAAATAGAATAGAGTTAATAAAAATAACTTACTTCAGTAGATTAGTAAGTAATAGAATTCTTGTTTGTGTTTACAGGACTGGAATCTCCCTAAAACTATTTTGATGAAATTTATGTGTGTTCAGGTCTACCTGAATTTTTGAATCTTTTAAAGAATGACATAGATTCATAATCTGATTCGACAAAATTACTTATTGGTTTAGAATATCCCATTGTTTCACAAGATCGGGCACGAAGCTAGTGGCACCGACATTATATAATCTCTTTATATATATTACATTTCAAAAATGGTGACCATTTTTACCTTTACAAATAACAAGTGGAATAATTAGCCGCTCACAATTTGAGTGTTTTATGGCGATTACTCTGAAAGTTGACACCTACTACTACTAAACTAAAATGAACTTCTTAAACTCATTATATTGAAAGAACCTTCAATCTAATATAACCTTCCTACCTTAATTTTTTTTTACCTTACCTGATGTTGCTATAAGATTTTATTATTATAAATTTAATGAATTAATGTTTGAAGAAACAGTTAACATTAACATCAAGTGTTATCACTAATTTGTAATTGTAATTAACACACATGTTATAAAATATTCATATGAACTTGAGTGGCATAAAAAAAGTTTTTTTTTTTATAACAATTCAAATTTTTAATGAGATATATATTTAGGAACTGTGTGGGTTAATAGTAAGGATACAATAAACAAACGTAAAGATTTTTATAATTTATTTCAAGTTCAACATTTTTGGGCTGGAAATGCAACTGTATAAAAAGTGACCCCTGCTGTATCGGACAACCACTAACATATAGCACTATCACGATTATCGCACTGCCTGGACAGGCATCATATAATACCAGGTCACCAATAAGACGTTCAACAATAGAACAGGTACATAGAGTCTATAAGTACAATAAGACAATGTCAAAAGAGAATGTACAACAAGCATTCAACCGAGTTTGGCACAAGTAGCTACTTCACATAATTTAAAAAACCTTCCACACTCGTTTCTTTCAGCTAATGGGTTCCTATCTCAGTGACCGAAAGTTCCAAGTCAAACTACGTGACGCAAGTTCCGCCATCCTTTAATAGCTGCAGAGCTGGTGTACCGTAGGGTTCCGTGCTTGGGCCCTTCCTCTATAACATATTTACTAGCGACCTACCTCAACCACATGAAACGAATTTTGCTATCTTGTCCGCCAATCAAGTTAGCTTTTGACAGATTTCCTGAAACGACTACTGTAAAATACCTTGGTTTCCATCTAAACCGCAGAATGACATGGAAAGACCACATAAAAACAAAGCTAAAGGAAATCAACCTACAATTCAGGAACCTGCTCTGGCTCTTCGGCAGGCAAGTTGCCCTCTCACTGAGTAACAAGGTAAGAGTGTACTGCTCAATAATAAAACCCATCTGGACTTATGGGATTCTGCTGTGATCAATAGCCAGCGCGACAAATGCGATGTTTATCCAGAGAACTCAGAAAAAAATACTGTGCGTTCTGTCATTGGCTCCCTGGTACGATCGATCCCAGAGAATCTGGAAATACCAGCAATTTGTGAAGAAATGAAGCACTACACAGACAAATACAAAGAAAACTCACTCTAGCGCACTGCCTAGTACACTCTTATAGCAAAACCCCATTAAAACTCTTTTAATGAATGAAAAGAGCAGATGTGCTCAGGAACTGAGGATAGTTAAAGCAGTGGCCTTACCTCGCCGAATATCATACATCACAAAGCTGATTCGACAAGTAGCAAGTTAGTTGACTATGAGAAAAAAGAAAAAAATATATTACCCAAAATAGATATTGTTTAAATAACTGATTTGGATAAATAACCTATATAATTTTGCAAATGAGACAATGTAAATTTAATATATAAATTATTCATTCATATTGTTTTAATCAAGCGAAAAATTTAAATATTGTTTTTGTGCAAAGCACTATACGTCGTCGTCGTCGCTTCAACCGATGGACGTCCACTTCTGGACATAGGTCTCACGAAATGATGCCCACAAGGCGCCACCTGGTTCCGGCTACCGGCGACCGCCTTTATACCCTATAAAATAAAGCACTACACACAATACACTATTACAACAACTTCTATCTTGCATATCAAAGCAACTAAATAGCATGGAGCCAAATATTTTTAAAAGACATTATTTTGCTTATTGTAAAAAGTATTTTTATAGGTAATTAAATAAGGCAGCAAAAACTTCTTAAACTCATTACTTGTATTTTCAATAGATGGTGCTGTTAAATTTTTTCACAAAATAAATTAATGTTAGAAAGCACAGTATTACCATGACCTGCTATGTACTACGAATTTAAAGAAAAGGATTTGAATTTGAGTGCATGAATAATAAATATTTTATATATAAATGACAATTTGATCATGATTATATAAAGAGCAAGTTTAAATTGAGTAGATATTGAAGAAGATGTTGTAGTTAATTTATTTAAACATTACCTTCATATGTCTTTAAAAATAAGCTAAATTACCTGTGGGTAATGTGATGCAGCTATGCCATTTGCTCCAGATGGAATTGCTACTTCTTGAAAGAATATTGATAATGCAGTCTGAAAAAAATATATTTAATAATATATTATTTTATTTTTGAAGTATTAAACATAAGTTGTTGCTATAGTTAACCCTTAGCTGCTACGCCTCAGCCAGGCTACATGGAGTAGCACATTACCCTACACTCAAAAACCTAAATATATAAAACTGTACTAATGAGTGCATAACATGATGACTATTATATATGTTTTGTTCGTATTTTGACCCAGTTACATGGAATGTATCACTTGAAACAACTGCTGTAAGGAAAAGGAATGAAAGTGAATGTAAACAAAATGAAAGTTATGCTTTTTGAAAGAGAAGAATCTATGATGAATGGCAATATTTTGATATGCAGGGAATATGGTAAATGCACACCATTATGGCTAGCCAGATGGTGTCTCAAAGGGCTAGACTGGCTGTGCATGCAGGAGTGTTGGTGCTAACACTTATGTATGGTAGTAAAAGTTGGGTATGCCAAAAGAATCACAATAGTAAAATAAATGTGGAAGAAATTAGAAATTTGAGAAGTATGTGTGGATTAAAACTGAGTGACAAAGTTAGAAATGGTATGATAAGAGAATGTTGTGGTATAAAAGAAGATGTAGTGACTAAAATTGAGAAAGGTATGCTTACATGGTTTAGGCATGTAGAGAGAATGAATGAAAGGAGACGGACAAAAAGGTTTTATGAGTCAATAGTGAATGCGAAGGTTGAAAGGGGAAGACCAAGGCAAATGTTCCGGGGCCAAATCTAGGACATTTTAATTAAGGGCCAAGTCAAGAGTACTCTTAACCAACGAACTTGTATGAAAGAAGCAAAGGAAATATGCAAGGATTGTGGCAGGTAGAAGGATGTTGTCTCTGCCTACCCCTATGGGAATGAGGTGTGATGCTATGTATGTATATCATCTCATATTGCTGGTCCCTTATAAGGAAGTCAGAAACACATAAACATAACTTTTCAGGAGATAAATTTGAAGTTAGTTAGTTAATAGATAAATCTATAAATTCTCTTGGAGCCATGTATACTGCAAGGTTTCAACACTTGACATGAATTAGAAGTCAGATTTTAAAGTTGTTATCAAGGAAATTAACTTCAAATCACTCTCCTGAAAAGTTATGTTTATGTGTATTGTGTTTTTGTAGATCTGACTTTTTTAACAAGGACATGCTATATTATTTTTACTAGACCAAGTGAAGTTACAAAACAAACTTATGTGATTAGTCAGATATGTCTTTTTGTAAGGATATGCACATTTTACCACAGTTTTTTTTTACTGAGAAGGACAATGATTAATTTTAAAAAACAACAACGGACATTAGTTTTACATAAACCACATTGTGATTCAGGCCCATGATTCCAAATCATGACTATTAACAAAAATCCTTGGGTCTATCAAACTATGCCATCTTGTCTTATTGATCGATTTTAAAAATAGTATTTAGATTATGTATGTATATTAGACTGCTTCAATGTACAATATGTTAACGAAGTTTATTTTCGGAGATAAAAACACTACGATTAATATTGTTGTTTTAACATACCTTATTATGATATAATAAATTTGACTTTAGTTAGGTTCTTGAAACACAGAGTTTACGCTAACGCAATTCCATAAATATAATTAGGTTAATCATAAAATTTGATTAAGATATACTGGATTCTTTTTGTTTTTATATAAAGACAATGCGAGAAATGTCAAATAATAAACTCCTTAAGACATAGATTAATATAAGTATTAGATTTGTTTACAACTGCGTGCTTATTTTCGTCATTAACAATGTGTGTACGTCTAGATACGGTCAAGGTAATTGATCGTATTAAGCGATCCACAAATGGAATTCCGTATTTTGGGATAAAAACGCGCCTCAAAAACAGAGTTTACTCAGTAAATCAATTACAGAACTACTTCCGAGCTTCAAAAAACGGAATAGGACGTAGGCCTTCGTGAAATTTATTGTTTGTTTACATGCATTTCATAAATTTACCTCAAATTGCCAATGTGCTGCTTGTAGTAGTTGTTTGGCTTGTTCACGAGCACATCCAGCCACTGATACAAATTGATTTATCATAACTTGTTCACGTAAAGAATCCATTGTCTAACAATTATTCCTTGCTTAATTTATAATAATAATATATAGGCAATAAATAGCCGCTGTGTAGTAAAAGCAAATGAATGTTTATCCAGGATGTGAACGCAAACGTAATACTATTGGCGCTAGTAGTATAAGAGTTTGTTGCGAGTGTAAAAGAGAAAACAATAGTTTACATAACACTCGTGTCTCTTATATGATACTAAATATTTTTAGTGCGGTACATGTTATGTTTTGTATCTTTGGACTATCCACAGAGTACAGTAAGTTTGTAATGAAATGATCTATGAATGACGATGCAGTCTCAATCGTAACCAAACTATATAAATACTAGATATAAATGAAACCTCGTAACTTTAGTTTCTAAGTCGTTTTTTAATATCATCATCAGTCGTACATTGGAACTAATGTACAAAAACCTATATTTGACGATTCATAACTGCTATAAAGGCATACTTGAATAAAGATTTTTGCATTTGATTTTTTAATAATGATACACTCCTAAAACTTCAATACAGCCACGTCGCTGGCGGAGACGAGAATCCCGATTAATGAATTAACCCGGAATTGAACTCCATTCATACGGTTTAAATAATAATCCAAAGCGCATCACGACAGGCGACCAATGCTGCTTTAAGTCGAAATCTGCCTCATAACAAAGCTTCCGCTAGACCCCGTTGAGTCTTTTCGTGCTTATTATCACTACCGGTCAAAAAAAAACTATTGTTCCTTGTAGTCTCTTGACTAGTTGTCAAAAATCATTGTAATTTGTCAGTGACATTCGAGTTGATATTTGACAGTTGTTGTTGTTGTAACTTGTACATGTGTATCTTGAGATAGCGATTTACGAACCTAAATGGATATTATAACTTTAACATTAATACATCGGTTAGATTCCCTTATAATTTAATATTAATTATAAATCGATTCTAAAGTAACCGTTTTTCCTTATTGTATCATATCTATTATGAATGTGGTTAATACTGCGGATGAACCAACAAAAAAGAAACCTCGTATCGTCAGTGATTGTAAGTTATTATACTATATTTCAGTTAAAGACTTTATATTTGTTTCAAATTGGTTAGTTTATATATAAAAATTCATATTGAAATTAATTCATATTATTTGCAGGTAACAAGACAATATTCAATATTTCTAAACAACAAATACCCCTTAAATCGGAGGAAAAGCGAGTGAAAGTTCGCAAAAAGCACATTCCGAAATTCAGATTGATAAATAATGGAATAAATGCTTTATTGACGACGCCTACAGACCAAAGAATACCTTTAACTTTAACAGATGTTCAGCATTTATTGTTGCACTCCTTGTTTGGTAATCTCAATTTATGTCAATCTCCACGTTGGTATGTATTAGATAAATGTGATCACATATCGCAAACTACTTGCCTTATAATTGAAGGCATTTCTATTAAACATTGGGAAGTATATAAAGACAGTTTCATCAAAACTACAGAAATTTTTAACGAAGTTGTAGAAATTATAACTCCTTCTGTTTATGATGGCTCATTAGCCAAAGAGCTGGCGTTAGTGCCAATTTCTGAAGTTGAGAAAGAAAGTTTAATACAAAAATATGGCAGCATGAATTTGGCTCTAGAAGTTCGAAAGGACTTGATGGTTATGATGAAAGCTGTTTTTCCCATAGGTGATGAAATTCCAGAAACCTTAAATCTATCTACTGTTGAAGAGAAATTTCCGAGAACACAGCTAATTCTTGCAGCTTGGCAGTTAATTGAAGAGAATTATCCAGTGCCTTTAAAAGGAAAATTAAAAAGTATTTATGCAGATTATGTTCTATCTAAAGAGGAGTATAAGCCTGTAACTGCTAATTCACCTATGTTTGGTTTAGATTGTGAAATGTGTCTCACAAGTGCTGGTTCTGAATTAACTAGAATATCTATAGTTAATGAGAAACATGAGACTATATATGAGTCATTGGTAAAACCTTATAATAAAATTACTGATTATTTAACACGTTACTCTGGCATTACTAAAGTATTGTTAGAGAATGTAACAAAAAGATTAGAAGATGTACAGCAAGAAATACGTGAGCTATTACCTCCAGATGCAATTTTGGTGGGACAATCATTGCAATCTGATTTGCATGCCTTGAAAATGATGCATCCCTATATAATTGACACAAGCATGATTTTTAATTTAACTGGAGAAAGACCACAGAAGCCAAAACTTAAAGTGTTGGCAAAAGAATTTTTGAAACAAGACATTCAGACTGGTCGCAGTGGGCACTGTTCTGTTGAAGATTCACTTGCGTCATTAAAACTAGTGCAATTAAAACTTGGCAAAAGCATAGAGTTTGGTGATGCTGTTCATACTAATAGACAAAAGTATAAAGAAAATGTTGCTAAAAAGTTTATGCAGCCACAATATGCTTTATCTATATTTAATCATATAATCGATCAAAAGAAAACCTCTGTTGTCATTGGATGTGACAATATAACAGGAGATTATCATACATTTTTAACTCAAGCTAAGGAAAATGTGAGTAGTCATTTAAAAAAAAGTAAACCAAAAAAGGTAAAACTGAATACTGTTGATGGTGAAGAAGAAGTTATTTCAAACCTTATTGAAGGTGTGACTGAATATAATTTGGTTATGGGACATTTAAAAGTAGAATCTGAATCCAATAACGAGGAGTTAATGTGCACGATTGATGAGTGGGTTAAAAAGATTTGGGATAGTATTCAAGAGTCAAGTTTATTGACAGTAGTATTTGGTGGTACCAAAATTGACAATGGTATAGCACTTGTTAGAGTGAAAAATACTTTGCCAACAAGATGAAACTGAGAAGTTCTATTTTAAAATTATGTTATATAAAATCTTCAATTATAATACATCTTTCTATTATATTCACCAAAGAATTAATAGCAAATATAAAGTGTTTAGAAATGTAATAGTATAAGTCAGAACTTTTCTATATTAGGTACAGTGCTGTAATTCCTTCATATACACATTGCACAACAACGCTATAACAAGTTTCCAATTAATTTTCTTGTGAATTAATAAATGTCTGCCAGCATGGTTTTAATGATTGTGTAAAAACTTTTTTGAATTATATTTGTTTCGGTTTAATAAGAATAGCAAAGACTGGATGGCACCATATATTGTTGTCATAATTACAACTAAAACATGCAGACTAAATTTCGTCGTCGTCGCTTCAACCGATGGACGTCCACTGCTGGACATAGGTCTCACGTAATGACATCCACAAGGCCCGGTCTTGCACCGCCTGGCTCCAACGGCTGGCGGCGACCCTCTTTATATCATTGGTCTACCTTGTGGGGGGTCTGCCTACACTGCGGCGTCCGGTGCGGGGACGCCACTCCAGCACCTTCGGCCCTCAACGTCCATCGGTCCATCGGACGATGTGCCCCGTCCATCGCCACTTCAGGTTCGCGATTCGTAGAAATATGTCGGTGACTTTGGTTCTACTACGGATCTCTTCATTTCTATTTCGATCACGTAGAGAAACTCCAAGCATAGCCCTCCATCGCACGCAGACTCTGCGCTTCCGCATGAAGCCCATAGTCAGCGATCATGTCTCAGAACCATAGGTCATCACTGGCAACACGCACTGTTCGAAGACTTTGGTCTTCAGGCACAGGAATATCGGACGAAAATATCTGGCGTAGTTTTCCGAACGCTGCCCATCCGAGTTGGATTCGGCGGTTGACCTCCTTCTCGAAATTGGACTTACCTTGCTGGACTACAAGTCCCAGGTATGTGTACTCGTCAACAATTTCGAGAGCTGAGTTCTCAACGATGATTGGGTGTGCCGCACATGGATATTAGACATAATTTTCGTGTTATCCATGTTCATTTTCAAGCCCACCTGTTGAGAAACTCTGCTGAGGTCATCGAGCATTGTATTGAGATCTGCGAGAGTTTCTGCCATAATGACTAGGTCATCGGCAAACCGTAGATGAGTGATGTACTCGCCGTTGATGTTGATGCCCAGTCCGTTCCACTTCAAAAGCTTAAAAAGGTCTTCCAGCGCCGCAGTGAAAAGCTTCGGGGAGATAACATCTCCCTGTCGCACTCCACGTTGCAGTTGGATAGACGCTGTGCTTTGGTCCTGTATACGGACTGACATGGTGGCGTTTTCGTACAAGCACTTCAACACGTGTATGTACCGGTAGTCAATTCGGCATCTCTGTAAAGATCTCAACACGGCCCATGTTTCCACCGAATCGAAGGCTTTCTCATAGTCCACGAACGCTAAGCAAAGTGGCCGATTATACTCTTCGGTCTTCTGTATAATCTGCCGCAGCGTAAAGATGTGGTCTATGGTACTAAAGCCTTTTCGGAAACCGGCTTGTTCGGGGGGCTGGAAGTCGTCAAATCTGCGAGCGAGACGATTCGTAATGACTCTCGAGAACAGTTTGTAGACATGACTTAGCAGCGCGATAGGTCTGTAGTTCTTCAATAAGGTGTTGTCGCCTTTCTTGAAGAACAACACTACCACGCTCCTATGCCATGCCTCCGGCACTGTGCCATCGAGGATGACGGAATTGAACATCCGCTGAAGGACTTTGAGTACCGGTTTTCCACCCGCCTTCAGGAGTTCTGCTGTGATTCCATCATCACCTGGTGCCTTGCTGTTCTTCATCTGTTTGAGAGCCATACTAATCTCGTACAGACTGACGTCCGGGATGTCCTCAGTGTAGTGTCGGGTTAGTTTGGCTCTAGGATCTGCAGCCAAACAGTCGATAGGCTTGAGAGTCGATGAGTATAGCTGTCCATAGAAACTCTCGACCTCGCTCAAAATCTCTGGTTTCGACGCAATGAGCTTACCATTACTGGTCTTCAGCCGCGTAAGCTGGCGCTGACCAACAGACAGGTCTCTTGCGAACACTTTGGAGCCCTTATTGCGTTCAATAGCATCTTTGATACGCTCCGTATTGAAGGTTCGCAGATCACGTTTTTGTGACTTCGAGATCTGTCTGTTGATATGCCGGTAATCGGACGCGTCCGCCGCAGACTGCAAGCTCATTGACTGTCTTTGCTCCATGAGATTGAGAGTATTGTCAGAGAATCTCTTGGTTTTCTTTTTACGGGGTTTGAAGTACTTGTTCCCAACCATATGGACAGTTTCTACTAGCCTATCGTTAACCTCATCCACAGATTCGCGTTCCTCAAGACCATCGAAGCGGTTTTGCAGCTCGAGAAAGCCCTCGGGGTCTTGGTCTCGTAGACTTCACCAGTCTGTACCGTTCTCGGTATACGTTGATATTCAATGTGCCTCTTACCATGCGGTGATCGCTCCCAGTTTTCACTTTATTGATCACAGAGACATAATTAAATATGTTCCGTTTCGTAGACATGATGAAGTCTATCTCATTTCTCGTGGAACCATCGGGACTAAGCGAGGTCCATTTTCGAAGCGGCTGTTTCTTGAAAAAGGAGTTCATCATGTAGAGTCCCTCCTTTTCCATGAAATCAGCGAGCATCTGTCCCCTCTGGTTCCGTTGCCCATAGCCATATTGCCCCACTCTCAACTCTGCCCCACTTCGTTCGCCGAGTTTTGCGTTAAAATCTCCCATCACAACATTGTAGAATGTCCGAGAGGTATGCATGGCCCTGGATATGTCCTCATACATAACCTCTACATCCTCATCCGGATGTGATGATGTGGGTGCGTAAACCTGGATGACCTTCAGCGAATACCGTTTGGTGATTCTGAGTATCAGGTACGCTACCCTGTTGGACACGCTGTTAATTTCTACAATGCTGTTGACGAGGGATTTGTGGACAAGGAATCCGACACCACCTTGAGATTGAACTTCACCTTCCCGGTAGTAAAACAAGTTACCGGATTCGAGGATTATCGTGTCCTCCCCCTCTCTACGGACTTCGGACAATCCTATAATATCCCAGTGTAACTTGTTTACTGCTTCTTCCAGTTCGAAGATCTTTTCGTCGGTCCTCAAAGTGCGTGCGTTGTATGTTGCCAGGTCAAGTCGTCGGGGTTGGCAGCGGAATCTCTTCCGGAGATTCTTAGCACCCCCTGTCCAGCCGTTACCATAACCGCAGCCAGATCTAGGAATAGCGGGGCTGCCGGAGACTGGGGGCCGTTGCTGCCTTGTGTCGATCATTTCGTGGTTGTGCCAATAATCACCACGCTTGGCAGGCGGGTTGGTGATCGCAGTGCTGATCCTCTCGCACCGATAACGCTGCTGCCCGTTATCGGTCTGTAGCATTTAGTACTAAATTTACTAATTTCTAATTGAATAAGAATCAAACCCAAACATGTTCTTGTAAGAGAGATGCTTTTTGGATATTGGAATTGATTTGATATGTAACATTTGGTTATCTGATTATCATTGTTTGTTATCAAATGTATTTTGTTTTTATAAATTTCTTTCATTTTTTAAATTGCTGCAGATAACATTTACAATATATGGGTTTTGTGACAACCCTTTCTTACTTTATGTAAACTTAAAAAATCTAAATAATTCTAATTATCATTCTTGAACGAATAAAAGTGGAGAGTTTGCAAGAAGAGGATGTTAGAGAAGAATATCTGAAAAATTTGAGTGGGCCATTCAAGAGTGAAGACGAAGGTAATGAGATTAAAAGTATATGGAATAAATTTAAAGATTTATTGGTGCTGCTATTGATGTATGTGGAGTGTCTAAAAGAAGGAAAGGTAAGAAAGAGAAGAATTTGTGGATGGAAAAAAATGTTCAAGCAGCTGTGTGTGAAAAGAAGAAAGCTTGGTCCGATTGGCTGGCTACAAAAGCGGACGAACGAATGCAAAAGGCAACGAATGGTGACGTAAAAAAGGCAAGAATGGAATACAAAAGGGGTAAAGTAAACGTGAAAGAAGCTGTAAGAAAGATAAAAGAAGAATATGGTGATATGTGTGATAGGAGACTTTCTGAGACGATTTTCAGTCAAACAAAAAGTTTTCTGGAAATCAATACAAATTGCCCGAGGGAGATCTACTACCTCGGAGCTTTGTAAAATCAGAAGTTTAGATGGAAGTTTAATAAAAGGAGAAGAATGGATATTGAAGAGATGGAAGGAACATTTTGAAAGTTTGTTTGAAAGAAATGAAGCAGAGGTAAATATGGCCTCTGCGGATAGCAATGAATGTAAGACAAGTGATAGCGAGATTAGTATGGATGACATCATGAAAGCGATAAAAGGTATGAAATCAGGTAAGGCTGCTGGGTATGACAGAGTGTCAGTCGAGATGCTGAAGGCTGGCCGCGGGATTGTGGTAGCTCAGCTGTACTGCCTTTTCAATATATGCTGGGAGAAAGGTCAAGTCCCAAGAGATTGGAGCAAGGCCGTAATTGTCCCTCTATATAAAGGAAAAGGGTCACAGCAGGAGTGCAAAAATTACCGCGGTATCAGCCTTCTTAGTGTCGTCGGCAAATTGTATGCAAAGATATTAATTGAAAGGGTGATTAATGAAACTGATGGGAAAATATGGGACGTGCAAGCGGGATTTAGAAGAGGAATGGGATGTACGGATCAGGTCTTTTCTTTACGGTGCATAACTGAAAAATGTTTGGCTAAACACCAAAAAGTTTATTGCGCGTTCGTAGATTTAGAAAAGGCCTATGATCGAGTGGTGAGGAATGAGCTGTGGTCAACGTTATCTACGTATGGGGTGAGCGGTTGTCTGATCCAAGCATTGAAGTCTCTCTATGAGGGTTCTAGTGCCTGTGTCAGAATAAACGGAGCGTACACGGAGTGGTTTCCTGTCGAAAGAGGTGTTCGACAGGGATGTGTTGCGTCACCATGGCTGTTCAACCTTTTCATGGATAAATGTTTGACAGATTTAAAAGAAAGTATGTATGGGTTAAGAATGAATGAATTACTCATCAAATGTTTACTCTACGCTGATGATCAAGTAATACTTGCGTCATCCGCTAACGAGCTTCAGGAGATGCTAAATATTATGAATGAAGCTTTGAAAGGGAAAGGAATGAAAGTGAATGTAAACAAAACGAAAGTTATGCTTTTTGAACGAGATGAATCTATGATGAATGGCAATATTTTGATAGATGGGGAACAAGTGGAAGAGGTGAAAGAATTTGTATACTTGGGATCTAAATTTACAAAAGATGGAACATGTGAAAGTGATATCGAAAGGAGAGTGAATGCAGGGAATATGGTAAATGGTGCTCTGCATGCTTTTATGAATAGCCAGATGGTGTCTCAAAGGGCTAGACTGGCAGTGCATGCTGGAGTGTTGGTGCCAACACTTATGTATGGTAGTGAAAGTTGGGTATGGCAGAAGAATCACAAAAGTAAAATAAATGCGGTAGAGATGAGAGCGTTGAGAAGCATGAGTGGATTAAAACTGAGTGACAGAGTAAGAAATAGTGTGATAAGAGAACGTTGTGGTATAAAAGAAGACGTAGTGACTAAAATTGAGAAAGGTATGCTTAGATGGTTTGGGCATGTAGAGAGAATGAACGAAAGGAGACTGACAAAATGGATTTATGAGTCAAGAGTTAATGCAAAATTTGGAAGAGGAAGACCAAGGCGAACGTTCCTGGACTAAATCCAGGACATATTAAATAACGGCCAGGTCAAGGATACTCTAAACCGACGAACTTTTATGAAAGATTAATGAGAATGAAAGAAGCGAAGGAGATATGCAAGGATCTTGGCAAGTGGAAGGATGTTGTCTCTGCCTACCCCTATGGGAATGAGGTGATGGTATGTATGTATGTATGTCTAATTATCTCTCTGCCAAGCTGACCACAAACGATGCTACGAGTTTGTCTTATATTAAGATCACCAATCGCATGTTGTGGATTTATGTGTTACAGATGATTCATTATCTCTACAAATTACTCATTTAAAAATTATGCACATTTTACTGCGGTGCTGAATTATTATCTTATTGATCTAGGAACTAGAGTAGTTAAGGTAACCTTAATAGCAGTAATTAATTAGCGTCCTAGTAATGTGCGTGGGCTGCTTCATCATGCCCCAAAATTGCTCATAGGTTATGCATATTTCCTCACGATGTTTGACTTCATGTAAAAGTACAATAATACAAACCATTGGGTGTCGCATTGAATTGCAGAAGCAATCTTACCTACTCTTCAGCGCATGGATTTATTAAAGCAACAGTGAAACAACACTTATTGAAACTTTATTTAGCCAAAAGAATTTATTTTGTGAGTGAATAAATTTGGCCTGTGATTGGATCTACAGCAAGTGAAGGTGGCAGCTCAGCTGCAATGTCTGCAAGAGCTTCCCAACGTGTTGAACGATTGCCATCAGATTGACTTGGGCTAGCAGTTTCTTCAGGACTTCCTTGTTCACTGTTGAAAAATGAGTGTTAGAAATTTTATTAAAGAAAAGTTATACTTATATATAATCTGTCAATCGCTGATAATTTAGTCTACTGAAATATTACAATTTACGGACCGATTATTGCATTTGTTAGAGGACGTAATTTTATTTTTGGGACATGTGTGGGGTTTAATAGAAGCATAATTCCAAGTTTGTATGGTCGCCGCCGTTATCCCCCGGCCGCCATCTTGAAAATGGGGTAAAAAGTAAGTAGCAGCCCATTAACGCTCATATGAGAGAGGATTTTCAGAGCATAGACCCACCACGCTGCTCCACTGCGGCTTGGCAGGCATAGTACACAATCGTAATCTTTATTCCTTCACTCTCATAGTCCGACGTGACGGCAATCCGACACGACCGGAGAGAGAGATCAGTCGCAGGACTCGCGACTTAACGTGCTCTCCGAGGCACGGGGGTGGATCACACCGCCAAATTTTTCCCAACTTCGGGCACATATTGAGAAAACCTTAATAGAAAACTCAATATCGATTTCAAATTGGCCCGACCCGGCACTCGAACCCAGGACCTCATGTCTGTAATCAAACATGCTAACCACTAGACAGTGAAAATGCAAACAATTTTTACACGATTCTCGGAAACTTTGCGTCCTACAAAAAATTCTTAAGACCATCTACAAAATTGCTCTGAAATATTTTTTTTTGTAAAATGTTTTAAAAAATAAGTCGTGGAGCTAAACAGAAAATGTATGTAGAAATTGTCTCACTTTTTTGGTTATAAATTATATCTTTATGAATCTTTTGTACGCATAGTTTTCTAGATATCGCGAAAAAGGCGTTTGCACCACTTTTTCCAAGCGGCCGGGGGGCAAGGGCGGTAACCCCACAAACTTCGGGTTAAGCTTCTATTGACTCCCCACATATGTCCCAAAAATAAAATGGCGTCCTCTAAAAATGCTTAGCTCACATAACATTTCAATGGACTAATTGTCCCAATAAATGTTCTACGTAACTTTGTTAATTTTTTTCTTTCTTACTAATTTTATCCTGACTAACAAACAGAACAACAAAAAAATTATTTGCCGTTTTGCCGTTAAATAATTACCGTATTCTATCTACATAATAGGGAACTCTCCCCACAATTTTTCTTTAACTTAGGGTTCACAATTTTTACCTTGTGGACATAAAACTCACTCTATATTTTCTAATTGTTCCTCATTACTATCTTCTTGCGACATAGGCGATTTTTCTTCAATATTTTCTATAACATTTCTGTCCTCTTTGGTAGTGGATGATTCTTGACTGACTATTGAGGATTGATCAATGTCTTCTAGTATATTATTCAAAAGAACTTGATCAGCCACCTCCTTTAATGTGGAAAATTTATTTTGTTCCTGCTGATCTGTACTTTCTATATTATTTTCGTCTACTATAGAATTAATGTATTGCTCACCTGTAAATGAAGCGAATAACTGTAATAAATATATACTATAGCAGCGTTACTAATTTAAAAATAAATGCAGCACAATTAATGAATTGGTTTTACATAAACAGTAATAATTGCTTTATGTCTGCTTGTATTAATAAATTTTACTTGTAAAATAATGTTGCTTTTTTGCTTATTTGCATTGTTAGCTATCACTAACATGTTGAGGAATAATCTATGGTATTTTTAACTTTCTGAAGCTATATCAGTCCTAATAATTCGTATAGTATGTTGAATTGTACGCAATAGTATGCTCAAAGTAAGTAGTAAACTTTTTCATTACATAAATAACGACCAATAACTAGTCTAGCGAAAAATTGTTAGTCATGTATAAGAAGTTCAAATTAGTCCGCGCGACAAAGTTTTAGTTCAAACACGTAGATAATTACGTATTTTAAATGATAATTATTTCCTTTCCAATTTTAAGATATAAATCCAGTATTCAATATCAATCCTGTTTTTAGGCCAAGAATTTTTTGTTCAACTAAATTTTTTATTAAAATTATAAACTACAATGGATATTTTAACAATCTTTTTAATTTGAGCGTGAGTTGTACTAATTATAGCTGACATGAAAACAATTGCAATCGCGATTTTGGCGGTTTTACTATAACTTCCAAAATAGCGTAATCTCTTAGACGTCCAGATTATAGTAGAGAAAATAATGATAAATTTGTACAATACTTATATTAAATAATTTTCCAACGCTATAAAAACATTAAGAGGTTGTTTACTATAGGAATAAACCGGAAAGGCAGCTCACGGTTCTCTTGGTGTTAAGTTAATCTTATCACCCATAGAAATTTGCAGGTCAAGTGGAACTGCAAATGCGTGCCGACGACGATATTTTGTCAGCTCTCATCTACTTCACATAAGTATACTGCGAAGAAGTTCTACCATTTGGAGATCTCCTTTAAAATAGTAAGTATATAGAATACAGCTACAAACTATAAGCCGAAAATAGGGCGAGCATGAAGCTCCACCGAACATAATTATAGTACGAGTATGTAAATCTTATCGTACAAACAAGCACAGCGGTTCTATAACCTTTCTAACAGCCTAAGTACAAAAATATTTTACATTTGTGGGTCGCGACCCAGCGTTTAATGAAAATATAAATTGAACGTTTGCACGGCAAATTTTTATTATTTACTTCGGCTTCTGATCTACTAATACAATGACCTTTCAAATCATGGAGCTTAAAAGCTCTATGCATGAGTCGATAATTTCAAAATAAAGACTTTCGTCATGTTGATATTCTTATTGGCAAGGTAAAAATACCGTAACACGTTTTTGGACGCCGTGACTAAAATGAATGGTCAGGTGTTTACACGTTTACAACAGCTGAAGCTATTTATTTAAATGTTTTAGAATCATAGCCTACAAAAAATTTATAGATGATGAAAATACTTAAAGCAGTGACTAGTATATTAAATGAAGATTAAGTTATGTGATATTGCTATTATTAGATGGCAATGGTGGTTTAATAGTGCGAGTACTTGCCCTACTAAGAGGGGTTATAGGTTTGATTCGTGGTACACCAATTTTTTTTGAAAAATTGAATTAGTATAGACATATTTAAAATTTTGACAACTCCATTAGTTGAGGCGTGCTGCCAATCGAAATTTAGGACATAAGTGATTATTTATTTCTTACCAAGCTTTACGATCTTTAGGCTTTATTCATAATGTAGTAGTCATATAAGTAAAAAACTATTGGCCATGAAAAACGTCCTGCATACATTATACTACAAATTCTTGAAATAGCACGATCTACGTATTTAAAACAGCCCGCGTAAACGCGATGAAATGCTTGCATATTTACATAGGTCAGTATTTAAAATGTCAACCTTGCTTATTTTTTACTGTTTGCGTTTGCATACTGGAGATATTCTAATTATCTTAGAAATACATTGCTTACATGCCAATAGGTGAGTGTTTGTATCCTTTTTATATATGTGTATATGTCTGCTCGTATATGTGTATATAAAATAAATAATCTAATTAAATCGTTTGCAGTATATAAAATAAAAAGTTATTGATCACATTGCAAGCAGTGATAATAATTCAATTCATAAAAGTATACAATCTTTCATCAATATGACCAATATATTCAGGTAAAATTATCGCCCGTAAACCGACTTTACAGATAATCAATATTTTTTAACTGTAAACTTTTGAAACTCGCTAGTATCACGAAGGATAATTTCACCTATTACGCCTTCAATAGATATGTCGCTGGTTATAACAATTGTTTTGTATACATATAAATATCTATTGGATAAAATAGAAATGCAAATTGAATACAAGAATTCTCTAAATAGTACATACCATTATCTTGTCTCCCGTGGTCGTCTTTTGTAAAAGAATTACTATTTCTAGCTAATTGTATAATTTCCCCTATACTATCACAGGTTGGAAGCGCATCAATTTTATTGCCATCTACAGCATTCTTATCATTCTCTGTTGTTTCTTGTGGTACTTCGTTGTCCTTTTTCACATCTGCGTCGTTACTTTCATTACTCTGACCAGTTGTCTCTGTAAAAGGTTTCCGAGAAAACTTAGAAAACTCGCAATGTAGAGGAGATTGGGGTAATCGGGGTCACTGGACAATGGGAGTCCACCTCATATCCACGAAACAGCAGTAGCAAGCGATGCATAGCTTACATCCCCATCACTACGCTGCCCCTCCAGCACCGTCTGGAACTGCTCGAGCCAGCCAGCGCCCGCGTCACTAAGTTACGTCGGTTTTTTGGTTTTGTGCTCCGCTAATGTAATTTTACGTCAACACAAATTAGACGGTGCCGAATATCTTGCAGTATGCGATTAAGACTTTTATACGGATCTGGTTAGACTTTCGAAAATGTGATGTGCAGTTCAGATTATATCAATGTTGTAAAAATATTTTTTTAATTAACTATTTTTCTTATTAGGATGATTGCGAGTCAGGTGACTGTCGCAACTTTGCGTATTGAAATACGCCATTTTTATTTGTTTTTAGATGCCGAAAGTACGAGTCAGGATTATAAAGGGCTCCTGGTCATCTGATAGCAAGGAAAAAGCTATAAAGCTTATTAATGCAGGTCCTTCTATAAGAAATGCTTATAAGCTTATGGGGATCCCATTTTCAAGTCCTCAAAAGAGGATAAAAATGGTTCTACCTCAGAAAAGTCCTCATCTAGGACGATTTACTATCGATTCATTCTGTCTTGAGACAGAAGCCGTACTATCAAATTTGATGAAGAAATAGGCAAATATTTTATATGATTGCACTACTAATCAAGTGAGAAAAGTGAAAATAAGAAGATTAAAAAATATAGGCTAAAGAATATAAAACTGATGGAATGATAAATGTGGCGGAAAAGACTACAAAACAGGAGAAACGTCCTGAAAAGGTAAAGCGCGAAATACTACAAGAAACCAAAGAATTTTCTGTATCAGATGTTGGCTCTGACGGCGGATGATGCGAATGATGCGGATGACTACGCAGAAGATGCTGGGAACAGATGCCTAGTATAAGTAACAACGAGATTTGGTTCAGATACACCTCATGAAGGCTGTGGCAAGGTTATATCTGCGATAGGTGCTAGATTTTCTTTGACTCCTATTGCCCTCTGGGGTAACCACCATCACCTGCACGTTGTGGCAATTAGAGTCAAAGCTGATTTCCAAATGGACAGAAAATTATGTATAAAGGCAGTTGCAATAAATATTTCGTTTATGATTAAAATTTTAGTAGAGTTTTCGCTTAAGTGACCCACATTACCCCCTTTTCCCCTACTATTTGTATAATAACGGAAATATTTTCTTAACTACTAACTAGTCCCTTGCTATGTGAAAGTTTAATTAAAGGTAACGTAACTAGTAGCCTATTAACGTCCCAATGCTAGGAACGTGCCTCCTCACTCTTAGGAGAGTTTTAGAGCATAGACACACCACACTACCCCAATGCGGGTTGGCAGGCTTCGCGTACCCCCGAATTACTCCCGGGATTGCAGGTTTCCTTACGATGTTTCCCATCACCGATAGATAGAAATTAAATAATTGAAAAGAGGGGCAAAGGTGTTAAAAATTTTTCTATAACTTCACTGACTTCTATCATGTTATTGTATGTATATTAAAGTACGGGTTTATAAGGTTTATTTAATAAATAATCTTATTATTAAAACCTAGGAATTTCTTCTAACTAAACAATCTCGATAACAAATGAAAGAATTTGTTCGTAAAAATCATAAATACTTTTACATACCTAGGAAAGCTAACAGAAATAAAGGCCGACTTATTTATATTGGATGCTCCAACATAAACGCTTATTAAATTCGTATCTCTTGTTATTGTAAAAAATAATATAATATATAATATATTATGTTATATATATATATAACATAATTAATAGATTAAAGCCGAACAATCTATGGTCAAGTTTCCTTTAGCAAACCATAATATCGTAAAATGTAGATACAAATTTTTAGACGATGAATAATTTAATGATATTTTATTTAATACAAAAAAAACCATAAATTATTGCCCGTGAGTTACCGTTAGTAAAGTAGTAAAACAGATATCTCTTAATATCAAACAATACGATGCAGAAATTACAAAACTAATTTCTCATCCCACCTTTAACATTGACCTCCAACTGCTAAGTAAACTTTCACCCTGAATCAACATGCATGTCTCGCATAAGTAGCTAATATAACAACGAATGATAAACAGCGATTACAGACTTTATGATTGAGCACATTCTTGCACGTAAATTTGCTAAAAATAACTCATACCTGGTAAAACTTATTTGAAAAAAGCTTTAGTGCCTTAATAAATTGACAATAGCACGCAAGTTGTCAACAAGTTATATCATGTTTATTCGTTAAGTTGAACTTACCGGTTGCGTTTGGTATATCGGGCATGTTTTGAGCGCTGCTAGTGCAGCCCATGATGTACGTGGATTTTCTAAATCTTAGCCATTCGGATATTATTAAAAATTAGCTAAAACTATGTTTAGTCTTTGACCAGACGCCTACAACAACTAAGCTCGACTGCGCGCTCTACAAGATTGTATCGTTCGTACCTATTATGGGAGGAGGTAGCCCACTCAGTTGACCTCGCACCCCCTTCGCGTTTTTCAAATTAAACGAGTGTAAAGCATTCTTCCACTTTGACGCAATTACTGTACTTATACCTTGAAGGATTTCCTTTTATAAACACTCGCACTTGATAAATTCCTCTTTTTGTTGGTATGAAATCTTAGTGAAATACATACAAAATCGTTTATCGCAGACGGAATATGTTAATCTGAAATTGATTTATAAATATGCCTATTAATATACAAATAGAGGGCAAGGCCCTCGTAATATTGGCAGTGGCCCTCGCGTGATTGTAGTGCTTTACGAACTATAAATGACTGAATCAGTTTTTTTCTATAACCAATGGAAATACAATATTTAACATTGCAAAATATAGTAATACGATCCTTTCATTCCAATTTCAAGTACAATATGATGATTCTTGAAATTCTAATGTAAGCAATATTACAATAGATATTACCTTCAGATTATATTTGTGAAAATAAACTTTGAGGTCGGTATTTAAGCGATATTGAATGAAATCAAACTTCAAGTGGGCTTTGAATATGCATATTTATTACCAGACAAATCAATCCATTAACAAGAATCCTAATGTTTAGTTGACTTATGACGTTTGAACCTTACATGTAAAAGAAAGCAATTAGAAAGTTTGAATCGTACAAGAGTTCATTAGCAGTAGGCAGGTATTAGAATAGATTTCTTTCCAAATATATTCAAGTTTTCATATTAGTTGCCCGTTTTAGAACAAGAAACAATTCTTACATTTGTCCAAAATTGTTATTGTTGTTATTGCCTACCAACCCGCAGTGAAGCAGCGTCGTGCATCTAAGCTTTTAAAACAATCTACCTATGAATGAGAAAGGCTTTTCCCAACAGTGCGAATTTAATACTTATTAATGTGTTGTTATAATTTTTTTTCGTCGGTAAATATGTCTTCGTCTGTGTGAGGAAGCATTGTCAATCGTTAAATGTGTATCCACAAGAGTTATTGTTCCTATTGTATTCTAAACCAACAATATTTTTATTCGGCGCTCGGAACACCCGACACGATCCGACGTAAGTGCCGTTATCCCGAGCTCCTTATAGTGGCAGAAATATATTATTTATTTATTTACAAAGACAATTGATTTAAGAGAATGTTGTGGTATAAAAGATGTAGTTTGCAAAATTGAGAAAGGTGTGTTTCTGGACCAAATCCAGAACGTTTTAAGTAAGGGCGAGCTTAAGAGTACTCTAAACCGACGAACTTGTATGAAAGGTTTAATGAAAGAAGCGAAGGAGATATGCAAGGATCGTGGCAAGTGGAAGGACATGGTCTCTACCCACCCCTATGGGAATGAGGCGTGATACTATGTATGTACAATTAATTTATTAACATTTATTTTACGGTATTTCAAAAACCTTCAGGCTTCTCCGCAGGTACGTCATAAAGTTCACAATGCTAACAATGTGCTCGTCGATGAGGATAGTTTTTAACATTCTCCTCATTGGGGGTGAATATTAACTATTACTCTACCTAAACACTTTAAATTTTCTTCTTCTTCATTTAACAAATTTAATAAGTTTTCGTTCTGTGCATTTTAATTGTCATATATCAAAAATGTACTGATCCGTATATGTAGTCAATTTTAAAGCTGCGAAAGGATATTTGGCGTGAGATAAACTGAAACTCTGCAGAGTGCTACAACGAAACATGACTTCTATAATCGAGCGAACACTGACTTACTGATCTTTTATCGAGTCTTGGGTTATTGCTCCCTAAAATTAGTCGTGATCCAAACAATTAAGTACAATTTAATAAACATACAAAGAAATATTTCCACTTCATTTATATATCAATAAATATAGCAATTTATATTGATTCATATACGAGGTGTGTTCAAAAAGTATCGCGAATTTTGTGTTTTTGCAAAAATTATTTATTTATTCATGAATATCTATTTTGTCCCCTTCAAAGTAATCCCCATGAGATATTATACACTTGTGCCAACGGTTTTTCCAATCTTCGAAGCACTTCAAAAAATCATTTTTTTTTTTTTTGTTCAGCTCCTCCTTCGATGCCGTCTTTATCTCGTCAAGAGAAGAGTAACGTCGTCCTTTCATGGGCCTCTTCAGTTTAGGGAACAAGAAAAAGTCACAGGGGGCCAGATCTGGGGAATACGGTGGCTGCGGCATCATTAGTGTGTTGTTTTTGGCCAAAAAGTCGCGCACAAGCAACGATGTGTGAGCAGGGGCGTTATCGTGGTGCAAAAGCCAATTTTTGTTCTTCCACAAATCCGGGCGTTTCTGGCGGATTGCTTCGCGCAAATTGCGCATAACTTGCAGGTAATATTCCTTATTGACCGTTCTTCCCTGTGGCAAGAACTCATGATGCACCACGCCCCTGCAATCAAAGAAAACTGTCAGCAAAACTTTCACATTCGATCGAACTTGGCGCGCTTTTTTCGGTCTTGGTTCGTGCGGCAGCTTCCATTGAGATGATTGAGCTTTGGTTTCCACGTCATAACCATAAACCCACGATTCGTCACCAGTTATGACCCTCTGGAGCAAATTTGGGTCGTCGCGGACAGAGTTTAACATCTCATTAGCAATGTTCATGCGATGCTGTTTTTGGTCACAATTGAGCAATTTTGGTACGAATTTCGCGGCGACCCGTCTCATGCCCAAATCATTGATAAAAATCGAATGGCACGAGCCAATCGATATGTTTAGGTCCTCAGCAACTTCTCTAACGGTGATTCGACGATTGGCCAATACCATTTTCTCCACTTCATTAATTTTTTCGTCTGTTGTTGAAGTGCTCGGGCGTCCGGCACGCTCTTCGTCGTTCACATCTTCTCGGCCTTCTGAGAACATTTTGTACCACCGATAAACGTTGCTTCGGTCCAAGGTAGCTTCTCCGTATGCCACAGTCAACATTCGGAATGCATCCGCGCACTTAATTTCGTTTTTCACACAAAATTTGATACAGGTTCTTTGATCCATTTTTTTGAATAGGTAAAAATCGAAGACGATCCAAAACACGTGCAAGCAAAGCAGCTGTCAACAATTAAATGAACATTCAAAATGGCCGAGCTTGTCGGCATAAGTGAGAGACATGAGTACCAACATAACGCCACAAAAAATTCGAAATTCGAATATACGTAACCCGCGAAAATTCAAAATTCGCGATACTTTTTGAACACACCTCGTATATAACCAAAATTTACGTGATGATAAAAATAAAAATTTTAACAAAAAACTGCCTACATATATAGCTTTAGGTGGGAGATACGCGGGAGCTGCCAAGTGGACACGCGGGGAACATCTACCTCGGCTGACACCGACTACGAATACAAGAATACGAAGAACACTATAAAAGAATACGCAGTTATTTCTTACTTTTTAGAGCATATTAATATATTTGTAAGTCTGTTTTGAAGGCGGTTATTTTTTTGTTAAATTTTTTATTTATTTTTTGAGTTTTAGTGAATCTGGAGTAAACGTGTTGCAATGCAGCAACAAACGTAAGGTCATTGCCATTTGATTACAGACAATTATATATTCTGCTACAAATCGCACCCTTACTGTAAGCCGTTGAGGAGTTCCATTGATCTTCATATTTAACTACGACTAGCACTTGACCATACCGAAGTTACGGTAAGCAACTTAAATATCTGGATAGTCTATAGAAGATTCCGTCGTGTATCGTTCATTTGCTCCTAAGAATTAAGTTCCGACACTTTGTCGTAGAATCCATCGTCAGAACCTAACCAAACTATCACAAAACAACCCTTGAAGTAAATCCTTTCCAATAAAAAAAGAATCATCGAAATCGGTTGGCGTGATCTTGAGTTATTCGTCCATTTGTCGCGCACATGCTTAATTTAACACTTATCCGTTTTCTCATGGATGTCATCATCAGAACTGGATTTTAAAAAGTGGGACCCAATGACGAGCACCACCTTTCATTTAAAAAAAAAACATCAAGTTCGGTCCAGCCAGTCGGGAGATGTGAGGTAACAAACATAAAAAAAATACAGACGAATTGATAACCTCCTTCTTTTTTAAGTCGGTTAAAAAGTGTGTTAAATGAATACAAATGTAAACACATAAAATAAATGTCTAAAACTACTCAATTCCGGGTACTTTCCGGATTTATTTCCTTATCGGATTTTAACGGGTACTTCACTAGTAGATAGGCGATAATACGGGCACTTTTATTAAATTGCTAATAAGTTAGCAAATAACTGTAATATCACCATGTATTATTACACACTATCAGGTGAAATTATCAATTCTAAGATGGTAGCGCACTTACTTAATGTTATGTATCTGTAAACTTTGTAGTTGGACTCTGAATAGATTGTCTGCAATAAACTCTATCCCTACCCAATCGCAGCTTCGGCGCGGGGGAAGGGGAGGAGATAGACGCTACAATGGTGTGGTAAAAAACTACGTGAGTAACAATATATGATATGTGACAATTAATAGAATTACCGGAACAATAACAACTCTACACCCGACATAGAAGGACATTACACTTGGTAGAAGGTATTTTACATTTTATGGTTTTCACAGAGCAGAGCACAGGATCGCAATTTCGAAGTAAAAATTTCTTCAGCATAGTTGTGATTTGAAATGAAAAAGCGACAGTAAAATGAGAGACACATAAATTCATAAAGAATTACGTGCGATGGTAACTTTTGATACAGTCTAAGATACTATCGTTACCTAGTAAGAGGTTGTTTTAAACAGTAACAGATTGGCGCTCGACTGAAATTTGGTAGCGCGCTAAAATTTTTGAGGGTTTCACTTCTACCACGTGTTAATTGCACACAAGACTTTTTTTTACTTTCCATTACCAGTCCAAATATAGACAAATAAGAAAATGCTATTTTCTTTAATTTGCCTTACCGGGAATCAAACTCAGGATCTCTGATAGCAAAGCGAGTATTCAATATATCACTACAACTTTTTGTTATGAAGTCTACGTATTTTGTGGAAAATCAATCTCTCCAAGGACAGTTATTTTTTTGTATTTCTCCAATAATGTGTAGTATTTATTCAAAATATCTTGTAACTAAATACAATTTTAAAAAGATTACCAGTGCAATTCGATCAATTGCTGCAATATTATCTTGATTATGCTCGTTGTAAATAAAAAAATAGTAAAAAAAAACTAAAAGCAAGAAAATATTTTTTAATAATAAGTTATAAACAGAATAATTTAATTGTTACTAGTTCACACTATATTCTACATACGAAGAGTGTGAACTAGTAGTTCTTAAAGATTAACATTTACCATGAGATAACTATCTACGCAAAAACAAAATATGAAGCCGTCTAATTGTCGATTAAACGAAAAGCATTTCACTATAAGAGCGTTTTGATTTAATCTCAGACATACATAATGTAACTGCCTCATTGGTCTAGTGGTTAGCATGTTCGACTACAGACATGAGGTCCTGGGTTCGAGTCCCGGGTCGGGCCAATTCAAAAATCAATATTGAGTTTTCTATTAAGATTTTCTCAATATTTGCCTGAAGTTGGGAAGTTGGCGGTGCAATCCACCCCCGTGCCTCGGAGAGCACGTTAAGCCGTCGGTCCTGCGCCCGATCTCTCTCCGGTTGTGTCGGATTACCGTCACATCGGACTTGAGAGTGAAGGAATAGAGAGTGCACTTGTGTACTATGCCTGCCAATCCGCAGTGGAGCAGTGTGGTGGGTCTATGCTCTAAAAACCCTCTCTCTTCGGAGTGAGGAGGCCTGTGCCCAGCAGTGGGACGTTAATGGGCTGCTACTTACTTACTTATACATAATGTCGCCGCTTGACCATGATGATTAATAAAGAAAATAGTGAAAATAATAATATTCCATGAGTATACATATTTGAAAACTTGTCGCGCGTGCATAAAAATATTGACACCTTCAAGAAAAAAGGGATTACACCTCATATAGCATAAGAAATAAAAATATTATTATAAATTCTAACAGGCAACATTAAATTAACAATTAATTTAAGGGTAACTATACAGTTACCATACACTTATCTACAATAAACACACAGAAGACGATCAAGAGATGCTACTCAAAAAATTCCAATCCTTTATAAAAAGTTTCAAAAAAAATCATTTAAAAATTTTACAACCAAAATAAGAAATTCAAACCAAATTTATTTCGATTTCTCATACAGATGACTCTAGCATGAGTCATTAGCTCCTGGCCTGGAGTTAAGTGCGTTTCAGAAACCAGTGCCCACGCGAACTGTAGCTAAATACAAGAAGAGGACAAATGATATCTAAGAAATAAACAACGTAATAAAATAATTAGAAGAGGGAAGTTAATTGTAAAAAATTAAACTTATAATTATTTAAGCACACGTGCATGTTGGAAAAGGAATTGTTACATATTATGAATGGGTATTTGCGCGCGGGGATGTTTTGAAGGTGGTAAAAAGTTTGATATGCATGCATTGTTTGTCGGTAATCGTCGAATATGCATGTGAGCTTTTCAGTTTTAAGTCGTAGCATAGTTGTATTCCTCTAATGTATTTAGCAAGCGTAACGTATATTGGCGAAGTTGCTATAGTAGTTCTACAATAACTTAACAGATTGTTTCGACGATTAACAAGGGGTGGGAGTTAATGAATTGCTCTAATCCAAATTAAAAAAAATAAGATTGCACTACAATGGTAAAAAAAACTACCCGTCTGAATTTGTTGCATGCTCTTCGAAGGACTTCTCGCCGAGGAACCCTCCTTACTTTAAATTATAATTTGTTCATTAATGTCATAATAATTTAGAATTAATACATGGAAAAGCCTATATGTGAAGATTCAAAAGTGCTGTTAAGACTGAATTGGATAAATAATTTAAAATTTGAATTTTAAGTAACCTTCGGTAATAAAACAGAGACAGTTTTTTCTTAGAATTTTATTTGCTTATCATTTACTTCTAGCGTTTTCATTATTAGCACTGTACCAGGGGACGGAACCTTTTCTTATAGATGAATATTATATGGATATCGCCGCGAATTACAAATGTTATGAGGATATTCGTCAAGACCAGAAATGCTTTGAGGATGTGGGCGAAGATCACAAATATTATGAGGATAATAGCGAGCCACAAATGTCATGAGGATATTCGTCTGGGCCACAAACGTTATGAGGATATTGCTGCGGGCCACGATTGATCTAAGAATTACCATTTTACGTTTATTGTTACTCTCATTTGTATCAGCCGGGCGCACTGCAGTGACTTACGGGCCCCTGGTTGTCGACCCCTGGTTTACACAATTCACTTTAGGGTTAATTAATTTGTACAGCGTTTATAAAACAAGCTTTTCTTAAATTCGAGCACAAGGACAGGGTCCTGCTTCTGCCACAACCAGATCTCCGCTTAAAGCTATAGCCTCAATCTCCACAGCTGCTCCAAGGGGCAACTTCCCCACCTGATAGGTAGCTCGAGCCGGGTAGTCTTTAGTAAAATCTAAAACAACGAAAAGCATTTGCATTGTAGAAACTTCCTTCGAAATACCAGTTGCTGATATAAAAGAACCTTGCATGCCAACGTGTGCCTAGTTTACATAATTTAATTGAAAATGAAGGAAATATGCGCAGAAATATTTTCATACTGTAATGTGTCATCATTATTTATAGGAATTAAAAATGCCACGTTGATATTTTTTTTATATTCCTACTATTAGTTTACATTCTCAATACATACTGTCATGAATTTGTAGAAAAGTCTGCCATTATCTATCAGAATGGTAAAATCGTTGGAATCTTTAAAAGGTATATTCTTACCTAATTATATGGTAAGTCTGTAAGTGTTTATGTATACATATTTATATATACCTATATATGTATGGTCTATATGAAATATATAAGCAAATTTATTACATTAATTTATGTTTAACCTGCACGAGATACCCCGATACATTTAAGTAATATCTCTAACCCAAAGGTTATCTGGTAAAAATCAGTGTAGCGATAAATTATTTTCATTATAATTTTCGTACATTTTTTTCTTTTTACCTTATTTTAATTGTTTATCTATCTATCACGGCGTTGTAGTTGGCAAAATCAGAATCAAATTATCAGTCTAAACCATCTGAACACACAAAAGATGACATCAAAAGCAATTTCAAGGAATTCAGTCACAGAAATACCTTCAGAAGAATTACATATTTAAAAACATATACTTTTAATAAAAACTTACATTGTGCGTAGACCTGATTAACCAGCTGGAAGTCATCCATACTGCCAAGCAGGATAGTTGTTTTCACAACTGCTTCGAGAGACGAACCTCCGGCTTCTAAGACGTGTTTTAAGTTATCCAGAGCTTGTCTAGTTTGAGCTTCCGGACCACCGCATACTAACTGCGCTTTGGGATCTAGGCCTAAAACTCCTGAGATGTAAAGTGTTTTCCCTGCTAATATAGCTTGACTGTGAAGAAAATTATATCCTGTTAATTCTCTTCTCTAAATTCGGAAAAAGAAACTGATACCAATCCTATCCTTTTACAAGAGCTTTTGATATTTGAAGGCTAGAAAAGAATGGGAAAACAAATCTAGATGAATAAATAGTCTTGTAATGGCATTGTAATTACATTCTGCTAAAATAGCAAATGATGTTATTGTTTATTTTATTGCCAGAAGGTTATAACTTAAAATATACTGTATAATTGTCGATACACTCTAATACGTACACTCTTAACGTTACATAGTAAGAGGTAATTTACCTTATAATTATTTCTACACAGCATAGAATCTGAAAGCAATTCCATACCTATACAAATGATTAAATACAAATACCTAAATTTGTCTTGCTTGGAATCAAACCAAGAACCAGCGAAATGACCACAAACTAGCAAAACGAGTACTCGCACACCAATACGCCAGCGTAGCCGTAAATATTCATAATAGCAATTCAACTATTCGACATACGCAAGCATTTCAATACTACACTTTTTCATTACGTATTGTACTTTATGAACACGTTTATAAATTTATCCTAAAAATAATAAAACTTAAAATAACGAACCTGTACGGTCCAACAGGCTTGTAAATGTGAGGTGAAGTAACAATAGTTTTTGTCACTTTATTCGGGGACTCCGTATTTGACTTGGACATGTCGATTTTTGTCAAGACTTTCGCTTGCGCGTTCACTGTCGGTACTGAGCTCATTATTGCTTATAATACGGTTAAAAGGTCACAACAGTATGTTTATAATAGATAAAAAGTTGGATTTACAATTTGATTGTAAGGTTATATGAACAATCTTTCACATTAGTTATTCTTGTCGCTAAGGCGTCATCTGTGAGCACTGATGACTGATGGTAAACACAGAGTACATTCTTTATTATATTTAAAAGAAAATAAGTATTACATTTGCTAACTTCGTATTGCGATTCAAAATGGGACGTGAGAAGAGGTGTGAAAAATAATCAACGATCTATTCTCAGACGTACTAAATATATGTAAAACATTTCATAAAAATCCGTTAAGTCGTTTCCGAGGAGTTCGATGTACAACCACTGATCATGTATGACTTCGATTGTCCTATACCGTATCTGTTTATAAAACAAAGTCGCGTGAGTTACTCCATTTTTACCTAAAGAATGGACCGATTTTACTAATCGGAGATTTGTTGAATTTCTCTTAGGCCGGAATAATAAAATAACTATTAATTTGTCCGAGAAATACACGGAATGAAATTCTAGAAAGATAACAAAATACATGTATTTTGTCGCTGGAGATTGCACTTATCAACGTCCTGGTGACGGACAGGGAAATGGGACTCACCGGTACTACCAGAATACTGACTAAAACCCATCGGAACCGTCGTCATTGGAGAACGAGGACCTTCAAAAATATTTTATTTTAGGAGTATATTATGATTCTTTTCTATGGAAATATTCTAGTAGTCGGTTCTGTTATTTTTTTCGCACGCAGTGAAGTAAAAATAATACAATAAATATTTGTAGTTTGGAGTGTTTTACGAACAAAAAATGTTACAGAAACAATTAAAATTATGCCACAATCGAGTATGACTAAATTGTTCCCCTTGAAAAGTAAAAAATGGGCCCAGATAACATACGTCTCTTATCTTTTAAGATTGACTTACTATAACCTTTATTGACATGACGGCTCATAAATCGATGAACGCCGTAAAGCATGATCACGTGCCGAGCATATAAGCGAGAGCGCGGAACAAGTGATAGAGAAGCTTAATCGGCCTAGCTCGATTGTCTATTACAACAATATTTCATAAATGTCTTTTTATGTCATTATCACGTACACGACTTTAAAGACAACCAATTCTTTGTTTTATGGTAATCAAATTTGTTCTCTTTCTTTTGTTACCCACAAGTTCTAGCTAGTTCTATAATCTTTGATTCTTACATCAATAGATCATCTAATATACGTATTACTATTGAACATGGAAATTCGAAAATCTTAACAGACAGCATTAAGTTTTAAGGAAATTAGTAGAGGCAAAAAAGAAACTTGAATGGTAAAAAGGTTATATTGTTGAGCGAAAATATTATTTGAAGATCTTGACAGTTTATATATGATATTGAACAACTTAGTGCAAAATAAATAGAAATTTTAACAAGGTAGATGTACCCCGCGAGTCCACTTGGCAGCTCTTGCGTCTCTCCCACCTATAGCTATATATATAGGTAACTTGACTGATACCGACTCCAAATATAAGAATACGAAGAACACTGGCGGACTGAACATGAAGGCGGTTCTTCTTTTGTTAAATTTCTATTTTTTTTTATTTTTAGTGAATATGAGATAACACCGATAAAATGAAACAACTTTACAAAGTTAAATTTACATTAGTATCACTACACCCGGGATTGAACCCGAAACCCTTATACCACCGCTTCGCACATAATTCACCTTTCAAATATTGCAATGCAGCAACAAACGTAAGGTCATTGGCATGTGATTACAGACAGTTNATCTTGAGTTATTCGTCCATTTGTCGCGCACGTGCTTACGCAAATTTAAGACATCCGGTTTTTTCATGGATGCCATCATCAGAACTGGTTTTAAAAAAAATGGGACCCTTTGACGAGCACCACCATTCATTTAAAAAAATATCATCAAGATCGGTCCACCCAGTTGGGAGATATGATGTAACAAACATAAAAAAAAAACAGACAAATTGATAACCTCCTCCCTTTTTTGAAGTTGGTTAATAAAAAGAACCCAAACTGGTAAAAAAGCAGTTGAATGTTTTTATAATACATAACTACATCTAAAAGCTCAACAGAATGTTAATGAAGGTATGTAGATGTTATAAGGATAAACTGTTATATCTTGAAGGTGTTGAAACTAAGGATTTATGTAAAAATGCATATCTATGTATTTTAGTACCAAATAATGTTTCTGCATTTTTCACTTATTAACTACTGACTCAACCTTTATAGACTTACACACCACCCAACATTGTAAATTAAATATTAAATGGTAATACATTTTAAAGATTGCCTGCTTTGTTTTACTCTAGTAACTGTGTACCTAGCATCACCTTTATGCAATGCTACAATGAATCCTGATAATCAATACATCCAATGTAATTGGTAAAAACTAGATGATAATAAGACAATTGAGGTAATTGGCTACTGACCAATACAAAATGAATTACTTGCTTAATGGATTTTTGAAATACCATACTGTTCACATTCTTTCTTATCTTTACCATTTTATATTCCTACCCAAAATGACATGATTTCTAATTGGATTATTGGAACTAATACCTTACTCCCCTATCTGAGTGTCATAACAGAAGGGAGGGATTACAAAGACTCACCAGTTTATCATGCTAGGATGTATAATCATTAAAAATTACATGATCACTGTAATATGAGGTAAGCATACCTATTCTAAAGTTTGACACTATTAATAATATAATTTAAGCATGTAAAACAAGCTATAGAAGAAAAAATTTAAGTCAATACTGAAACCATTCATCACAAACACATTAAATAAATAGAAGCTGTAAATGTTTAAGGTTTTCAATAAAGGTGCTGTACAATTTTATGCAAAATAAATTTAATCATAAATCTTTAATAATAAAAAATTACAATGGATGTTACATTGTAATTTTTTTTATTTTGAACATGATTTATATAGGGAGTGTAAACTAACAGGAATTGAAAAAAAAACAATAATTACCTTAAAATATTTAATTCCTACAAAACTGCTAACTATAATAAATATTCATTGGCGTTACCATGGTCTTATTTTGCTCTGACTAGCATGAGTTAGTATCCAAGTATTTAAAGGCTTTGCTTTCATAGCCATTTGTTTATGACGGGGATGCTCCTTGCAAATTATATATAATCGTTCTTGTCGAGTCACGAAAAAACAGGACTTACAGCGCCTTCTTACTCGTCCTTTTACTTTAAATCCACAAACTGAATTGATATTGGGTGAATAGACTGGCAGAAGTTTATTGTTCATACCATTTTGGAATAAGCTAAACTTTTCAGTAACTACATTTTTATGAATAAGGGACACGAACGATTTCGTAACAGAAATAATCCTCTGCATATTCTGAAATAAAACAATAAATAAGATTAGGCAAGATAGTAGGTACACTATATTACTACAAGGATAATAATTTGAACGATATATTACCCTTATATAAAACGAAATTGCAACATCAATTATATTAATGCGTTTAAGAATTATAATTCAACAAATAAAAATTGCTTTTATTAAAATTATTTCTCATTTAGAAATATTTAAGTTCAAACTGTACATAATTTTCTCAAACTTTGAGGTTAATAACTTTTTTTATTTATCACTTAAATCATAGATAATACCTATAGACTGGTTACTGGCTCGCATAGACTATACAATCAATATGACCTAAAAGCGAGGTAAGAGATTGTATTGTATCAGACGACTTAAACTTGCATCCCTCAATTTTGTAGATGTTATAGCGTTCAAGGCTCAACCATGCATTTTATTCTAAATTAATAATTATAGTGTTATCATCACAATTGCAAGATTCAAAACCTCTTACAAATTTTCCAAATCCGTTTGGATATAGGGAATCATATACTTAAAGACTTAATTTTTTATAATTGTTATTCGTGAATTTTTCCGATATTTTAATAGTTAGTCTGCTATTCAAGGTGGAGACGATTCCAACGTATCAGAGATCACTGAAACGATCCAGTTTAAATTGTGTACCTAACCCGATTTATATATATATATATATATGATTCTCATATAAAGAGATATATATATATCTTTATATAAGAATCACCAGATCCAAATTCAAATGTAACGTTATTGTTTTTTTTGATAACGCAACCCAAAAAATTAAAGTACATTCTTAGTATTAAAAATACAAAACATGGAAAAATATGATAAATAAAAAATATATTCTTGGAAAAATAATTATGAAAAAAAAAACAATATAGAACGCGAATTGGACAAATTGACACTCTTGTTTAAGTTTTATTGAAATCATTAATCATTTTGATTATAATACTCTATTTTTAATTTCTGTTTTTTATACCAATTATACATTTCAAAAATTATTTTATGTTAGTAAAAGATGTAAAATTTATATTGTTCTCCTTAATCATATCTTTTGTAAAAATGTAATATGGATTTTTCTAAAAAAACCATACAGAAAATGCACTGAAGAAAGATATGCTTGTTCCAATGTTGAATGGGTTAAACATATTTAGGTGTGATAAAAATTGTAATGATTACAATTTGAGGCCGAATTCAATCAGATGTAAGGTTTACGCTGAAGTAATTTTATAATAGAGACAGCCTTGCTCTCACAGTGGTGGGAGTACTCGCTTTCACAGTGATGCGAAGACTTGCGCTGCTAGCTGAGGTCCCAGTTAGGGGAAATTTAGGAAATTGTTTTTCTTATCTGCTTGAAACTGGAACGGTGGGATGATTCAATAGTGGTTAGTTACATACCTCCCTAGCAGCAGCAGCCTTCAGGTATGACCACAGTCATGCATAACCCGTTGGCGATAGAAAAATGACAGATGACCCTGTATTTTGAAGACCCTAATTATATAATGTCTAAACAAAAAAAAACAATATAAAAATACTTGCTTAATTTATTAATCATATTGATGTTGTTTAAACAAAGAATGAACATTTAATATATTTCAATAACAAAGTTCATGCATTAACATGTAATTTAGAATTTAAGATATATTGTCATATTTCTTCTGCAGATTCATGTAAGGTGGGTGCATCATTGGTTCTTGAATTCTCTTCTGGTCGTAAATTAATATGGCTGAAATTAAAAGTGTCATTAATTAGGAAAATTGATAAGACAGTTATAATTCAGTATTTTGAAATACTTATAGCCAGGGCTTTATTTGTAGGTTTGGCAAAAGGTAATTTCAAAGATACTACAAATTATGGGAAAGACTGAAAAATGCCTAAGGCTAAGTATATATTGACAACACAAGCTACTTTTTAAAGTAAAACTGCTTTATATATAATTGACCTAATGTGTGAGCTTGTGAACAAATAGAGTGAACATAGTAATATACATATATAATCACACTTTTATCATGCGGTTTAAAGTAATGAATAAATGATTCATTGAAATAATCAAATTAAACACTATTCATATTTACCCAATTCTATCTGTAATTTCATCTATATTAGCTGTAGATTGAATACTTTCTGTAGTTATTGTTACATCTGCTAAAGTTGGTCTAACATCATCAATAGTGACCTCAACATCTGTTACTAATATGACTTCACTTTCTTCAGCTTGTGTTTCTATCGTATGAGAATTAACATCACTTCTATTTTCTAAATTCTGTATGGTTCTAGTAGCAAAACTTTTTATACCTGCTATACCTGTCAATAGAAACACAGTCATATTTTCAAAACAAGTGTTAATTTTAATGAAACAGTGTAACAAAGTAAGAAACAAACAATCTTAATAGAAATATTTCATCTTTGTTAAATTGTTGTTGCTCAAGTTTAAATGAAGTTTTTTTCATTAAAGGAAGATATACATATATACATGTAGAATATAGTGTATGTAGCTAAGTGCTACTTACTTTCCCATTAACATGCATTGTTACTTATAGGAGTCAAATCAGTTATCATATATATATGATAAATCACAAACTATTTAATTCCTTTTATTTTAAACCTTATAGAATACATAAAAAAAACTCACAATTTCCAATAATAACATGGTTCTTTTACTCACATCTTGAAAAATAATAATCAAATTTACCTTTTGAAGGCAGTGTAGGTATATCCCTTTTCACTTTACGACGCTTTGTAGCATCGTTGCGACGGAACTGCACCATATTGTGAAAATCAACACAGTAGAGAGTGCCCGCAAGTAAAAGCAAACACTCTGTTTCATTTGAACTGAAGGCACTTTCAAGATCAAGGTTACTTCTCTCATCATATTTCCACCAACCTATGACACATTTATACTTAGCATAACTGTTTCAATGTGCACAATTTCCCTATTAGTTTAAAAAATTCATACCATTTCGTCCCTCATAATACCAGTGGTACTTTCCAATTTCAGGTTCCAAAATTACTTCTGAACTTATATCATCTAATAATTGTGGATGATCAAAATAATCAGATGGTATTTGTGTTCTGCATATAGCACATTTCTTGCTCAGTATTGCAATTCCCTGTAATGAATATACTAGAATCTATAATATAGTTATTGTAGTATAATAACATATCTAGTGACACAGGCCTAGAAATAAGTGCAAAGTGTCTGTTATAAAGGTTTCTTAAAAACTGTAAAATTAGTTAGTTTAGAATGAGAGAGTAGGTGAAAATTGTTAAGTAGCAAAATATACATACACATGGCTTGCATATGACATTAAAATATCATCAATATAATTATTTTGAATGTATGGGCATTGTTCTATTCGATATTATATGTCATATTCCTAATTTTTGAGTGAGTGGAGCAAGATATAAGGAAGAGGTGTGTCAATTGTATTGCTAAGTTTCAGTATGTCGTACCTCACATATGACAGAAAGAAGAAAGATGAGGATACTCTTACAAATTTAAAGAGTCATGTCCTATCCAAAATTAGTATACACAGCATAAATACTGAACAAATACAAACAGCCTGTTTAAGTAGATTTTATTTATTTTTTTGAAGATCAAAATTTAATATATAATTGTTTGGTATGCTTTAATTTAAATTAAATTAAATTATTACATATCATAATACATATCCTATACCTGACTATAAAAATTTTAGTAATTGAATTTTATTTTTGTATAAATTGACTATAATGAATAGATAAAGCATATATATTATAACTTTTTTCAAATAATTACAACTAATTGTAAGGATAGTTGCCTTTTCTTAAAATTTGAGTGCTATGATCACAAGACATGCAGCAAAAAATTGTAAGTGGTTTTATTAAAAATATGTATATTATTCACCTCTGATATGAAAATGTGGATAGCCCTCTATCCACATTTTCACTTATATAATTAACACTACAAAGTTTTATTAGTGGTTAAGTATAAAAAAATACTGTCATATCTTACCTTGACACAAAGAAAGCAAAATATGTGACCACATGGTAATCTAGCAGGATGATGATACTTTTGCAAGCAAATAGCACAGTCTTGTTCTGAAATTAGCGAAGTAAACATAATAACTCATAAGATCTTTTATGTTTAATAACCTGTACAATGTACATGTCTAGTTATCGTTATTTTGTGCTGGTTTAAAATAAAAAAGAAATTGTGTCTTTGACAATTATATTATTATAAAGTATCACATTTTCATCCAATCACTACAGTATTTATCAATAATGCTTATTAATGAATAATATGCATTGGTAATAAAAAAGAGAAGGAAATGTATTTGACAAAAGATATTTTTACTGAAGTTTTTCAAAATCAATCCTGAACAGTGAGTATTGAAAAAATCCTAAAAAATATTAATGAAGTAAAACTTAGTACACCCTCTTAGGGAACATAGTAAAATATTTGACTGTATATGCACAATGCCTTTTTACTGTCAACAAATACGTATTTCATCTACACACTACGTAATAACAAATATCTGACCAAGTGAAATATTTCCTTCTAGGCAGCTGTTGCCCTATTTTTGTATTATATAGAAAATTATTTGTAAAACTAAGAGACATAGTAAAGCGTAAGATACGTACCCTGACTGTCTTTTTCCATGTTTTTGATACGAAACTTCGTTATAAACTAATGTTTTCTCGAAATTCGTTTAATAGATCATTGTTTCCGTATCACAACAACATATTGTATATAATATAATATACTCCATACATAATGCCTATGTACTCTACCTATTACTACTTAATCTGTGATGTTTAGAGAAGACATGCAAGATCAATTGATACAAATTGTAAATAATGGATGTCAAACCTTGTCCGTCATTTTGAGTAAAGTTAAGAAAAAATGAGTATTTGTGGTTGCTATTTGCACACCCATGTATATTAATTAAAGGATAAACAAAGTTTGATTTCTTTTACAATTAATCTTGCTCATTTACAACAGAACATATATAAAAAATATTTTATTAATAAATTGGGTTGCTCTGGGTTGTAGCCTTTTGAAACCTCTTTAAATAACCATAGACTATAAGTAGCAAAGTAACCATTTATTCCAAACATAGTATATTTACAAGATGCATGCAAAGCCAATATATACGTAAGATGTCGTTTACATAAAATTTCATTTCTGGAAGACACTGATGGTTTACGCAAACAACTCATATAAAACTACTTTATATGGGTGTCGCGAAATTCGATTCTGTTTATTTGGAGATTTGATTTTTGAATATTTTAAAGTAGAATGAAAAATTAAGCTTGTTCGAAATGTAGATTGATTCTCCTTTGCTTCTTTTATTCCCCTTAAACCTTTCATACAAATATGTCATTTAGAGTACTCTTGAACTGGGCCTTATTCAAAATGTCCTGGATTTAGTCCAGGAATATTTGCCTTAGTCTTTCTCTTCCAACTTTCCCATTACCTTTTTGTGAGTCACCTTTTATTCATTCTATGTGCCCAAACCATCAAAGCTTATTAATTGTAAGTTCAAATATTAAACTATCCTTCAGATAAAATGTCAAACACACATTTTGCTAAACACTCCATAATTCTTAATCAGGACAAATTAAATTATATGCATGTAAAAATGGGATTTATATAAAGTAAATAAAAATAAGAGTACAATAAAACAGTGTTGAATTACTTTAATGAACATTTAATCCCCATTTTCATAAATTGAATACAAAGTAAAATGGAATGAAAGTGCCAAAAAAAGATTTTATTTTCATACATTTGTTAGACTTATCTAATAGAATGAAGTAAAAACATCAAAATTTACTTGTCTCTTACTCTGATAAGATCATTAAGATCTAACGCTACACATATTTCCTTAGAGTCTGTACGAGGATTTCTGTCCAATATTTCAGTTATGGGGTAGTAATTGTCACGGTTGTCAACATTCCATCCTGAGTACTAGAAAATTAAATGTTATTAAAATAGGTATAGTTTTAATTTAAATATGACTATATTAAACAAAACCTACCACACATGTACACTTGTGTAACACTTTCCCATTTGATTCCATTGGTATGAATTTTTGTAATAAAGCTTTTCCATCAATTTTCCACAAGTTGAGTTCATCCAATTTGGAGACTACAGTATCTCCATCCCATTTAACATCAGATTTTAACAAGACGAAGTTTCCAGACTAAAAGGGCAACAATTAAAATAGTGATATACAAAATGTAGCAGTTTATAATATATACAAGCATAATAGGATAACACATCATGAATTATACTAAATTGAAATTAAGGTAAAAATATATTACCATTATTATTTAATAATAACAAGGTAGAATACTCTTACATGAAAATGCTTTGGTATATCCTTTGATTGACTTGAGTCAGACTTATTTCCATCAGAGCCATTTTTCTCATCATCTGAAGCTTCTTCATCATCTAAGTCACCCTCATCATCTTCACCTTCTTCATCATCTTCTGCCTCATCCTCACTTTCTTCTGTTGTAGAATTTTTGCGTTTCTTTTTTGAGTTGTTTAGAGAAGGTCTGGAGGCCCGTTTTCTGCCTCCTCGAGCAGGCGGTTCTGCCTGTGGTACAAAGTGTTAGAGACATGAAATGTTAGAAACTAAATATGTTTTACATTGCCTATCCTAATAATCAACTTTTAACATAACACAAACATAATGTTACAAAATGATCGAAAAGTAAACATTGAGCCTGTTCTCGAAAACACCATTACAATTTTAAGATCGTCTTTAAATTGATATCATAATAGTTCATACCCCCTGTACTTAAACATAACCTTTAGTAGCATATAAAAATTTGACAAAACCACGCGCCATTTATGCAGGACGTTAAATATACAGAACATTATTTTGAATACAAAATTATGCTGTATTCATGAAAATTGTATAATCGAGTAATATAGTTCAATGATTCTAAACATACAGAATCGGCATCCGGCGTCCAATCTTCACCCGAATCTTGGAATTCTTCGGGCTCAGCCCCAGGCTCGGAACCATCAGATTCGTCGTCGGCTTTCTTGAGTGACTTTCTTTTACGCATCTTATTAATCTATTATGATTACGATAAAGACAAAACGATAAAACGTGTTATAACGCCACAAATGCAAAAATAAACGAAAGGAACGCTTCTACTTGTTTCCGCGAGCAAAGCTAGAAGCCGTTCAATGTTGCCAGTATCTTAATTTTCTTTAGTTTACTATAGCCCTTGATTCCAAGTTTTCTTTTGATTACTTATGGTGAAAAAATATTTCTAATTAGCGATTAAAGAAAGAATAAATGATATTCTTGGAAAAAAGAGCCAAGTTAAAACAATTAGATATTTTTTAAATAATTTCGACGCCTAGTTATTGTCGTTAATCATAACTCGAAAAAATTGTTCTGATTATATTATATTTTTTTGCCACGCCAAAATTATAGTATAATGATTTCAAATGTTTATTACAACAACAATTTTTCGTCAATGTTTCCTTATGGCATTATTTCGTAAAATTATTATCCGGTGTATGGACAATAATTTTACGTGATATCTTTCCAGACAAACAATTCCTTATTTATTTTCCTCTCTTACGTCTGTATAAAAAAATATGTTTACAAACGTTTCTTTTTTCTTCTTAAATCTTATTAGTTATATATATTATGTCTAACAATATTGACAATCACACGTAAGGAAATTCTAAGAGCGCAGTGAAAAATAAGACTCGTTTTTGCAAAATTTTATTTATCAGAACGTCGCCATACGAAGAAGTCTCGTCATGAGATTATTTTAAAAATCATTTAATTTGATCATTAACATTTTATTTACAATGCAGAAAATACCTATCGTCCTACCGCTACATAAGTAAATCTATAAATCAATCTTGTTTTAATGCAACAACCTGTTAGCAAAATTTTTTTTAACCAATACTCCTTAACATAACATTCAGCAACTAGCCTAGCGTTTTTTCAGGGAATTATTTAATAAGATTTTAGTTACACAAAATCTGACTTCTTTTGTGGAAGTTTTTCACGTTACACCGTAACGCACTATACCATATCAACATCAACGATTTCGTCGGGCGATATTAGATTTATCCTTTACAACGTTTACCAATTTTACCATCAATTATTTTTTATCACACTTAAATGTTCAATTTAGTTAAATATTTGTATTCAGCAATAAAAAAAAATTGTAATTTTAGTACACTACATACTACATTGGAAAACTTGTTGTCCAGCTATTGGCCAACATATGTCCGTATGTCCACATCTCCAATGCATTAATTAGCTTCCAGAGCTCTTCTGACTTCTTTTACCATCCCCTTCTCAAATCCATATAAAATAAGTGTAAAGATATCTTAATACTGCGATTGCATATACTCTTTATTTTTGTAAAGGTACTTGGTACTATATAAATACGTGTTATAACTTCCTGGTCCCAGATTCATTTAGCCACGAACCTAAATTTTTATATTTACTACTCTCTCTAATTTTTGGCCATGGATTATGATTTCCTTACTTTTGTCTTGTATTAATAATTTGATTTGTAAATATTTTTACTAAGATCAGCATTCGTACTACACCCATTTATTTGGCTAACGATTCTTTAAAGACATCCAAGAGACGAAGCTATAACTGTATCGTCGGCATACCTAATGTTATTTATAATTGGGCCGTTCATTTCAACTCGATAATTCAAATTATATCACTTGAATAACCTCTTTTAAATTCATTTAAGTGCTATTAGCTAGTCTCGGTAAGGTTCTTATCTATATTTAATCTGTAATTTGGTTGTTTATCTGTAAATTCAAAATTAATTCTTCATTGTGATATAGTATTTCGTAAATATTATTATTGTCAGCTCCTTGATCAAATCATTGATAAATATATGATAAATATTAAAGAGATCTGGAGAGGTAATACCTTCCTAACGTACGCCTCATTCTTATTAATAGCAATTAGAAGTCGCGTTGCCCAATTTCACGTTATCTATTTGATTACCGTACCAGTATCTCAACAGATCTATCAATTCCTTGGGGACCTGAGATCGATACAATTACAACCACTGAATTTCATAGTTCACGAAGTCGAATGCTTTACTCAGGTCTAGAAAACACGTGTACACTGATGTTTGACGGCTTGTGTAATATTGAACCACCTGTTTCAAAGCAATGATAGCAGAGTCCGTAGAGAGTCCAGGACAGAAACCAAACTGTGCGTCATCAATAGACATGTTCCTCAGCAGTTCGGGTTGCATTAAACGTTTTAAATTTTACCTGTAATGGTACCTTTGACGGCCTCGCTGGCACAGTGGTGCGAGGATTAGCTCTGCTAACGGAGGTCCCGGGTTCGATCCCCGGTAGGACGATTATAGGAAATTGTATTTTCTAATTTGTCTGAGTCTGGACTGGTGGGAGGCTTCGGCCGTGGCTAGTTACCACCCTACCAGCAAAAACGTACCGCCAAACAAAGAGATTTGTGTTCCGGTACGATGTTGTGTAGAAACCTTAAGGGGTATATCGCCTCTTAACAGATTAGCGCGCTTCCATCTTAGACTGTGTCGTCACTTACCATCAGGTGAGATCACAGTCAAGCGCTAATCTGTCAGCAATACAAAAATAAACCTAAAGAAATTGGACGGTAGTTGTCCGCAGAGCCCAAATCACCCGTTTTATTTTTAACTATTGGAACAACAACCGTCTTTATCATATCTAGTGGATGATAAGAATATCAAATCAAATCAAACCAAATGAAATCATAATATCTTTATTCAAGTTGGTATATTACAGCACTTTTGAATCGTCAAATTATTTTTTTTTCACACTCTTTCTAATATACGTCTGATGATGGTACTCAAGAACGACTTAAAAACTTTCCTTTGCGCCCTGATCAGAGAAGAACCCGGATTAGGGCGCGAAGGAACCCTCGTATCTTATAAACTACATAATTTAATATCTCACCTCCGTACAGTACATGTTCAAAGCTAAGCGAATCATGGCCTGGTGTTTTACATCTTTTCATCTCTTGAAAAATTTTCGTAACATGAGAAGGGGTAAATAGAATCCGGATTTTTAAGGTACCAGAAAGACAGTTATTTTTACGTGATAATTTAGATTCTACTTGTTCCGGCGATATTCGTACTGTATTAGATTTGGTAGCGTTGTCTATGTTCTTGGCATATAGCCAAAAAGAATAACAGTAAACCATAGGTTTTATAAACATTAAAAAAAAACGCTTTTGTTGTCTGTGCTATTGACTCTTATAACCATAGACTAAATAAATCTATGTATATAAATTATAACGTCTGTTTCAATTTAATGTTTCTTTTCTTGTTAGTCTGTTAATTGATATTTGTCATATCAGCTGATTGCGTCATTGCATTTTAAAACAATAACGCAAAAACAAAAAACAAGTCGCAATAATAAATTTGGAATTTCGCTATTTCGTTTCGCAAATTCCCGTGAAGAAATTAAGTAAAAATGAAATTTCAATATAAGGAAGAACACTCCTTCGAAAAAAGAAAGACAGAGGGCGAAAAAATACGCAGGAAATATCCCGACCGTGTTCCAGTGATTGTTGAGAAAGCCCCCAAAGCCAGACTAGGCGATCTTGATAAAAAAAAATATCTGGTGCCATCTGATTTAACGGTGGGACAATTTTATTTCCTGATTCGGAAGAGAATTCATCTACGCCCTGAAGATGCATTGTTCTTTTTTGTGAATAATGTAATACCGCCTACATCTGCCACAATGGGCTCGTTGTATCAGGAACATCATGATGAAGACTTTTTCCTATACATTGCATTTTCTGACGAAAATGTCTATGGATATTAATATTTGTTGTAATTAAAATTCACTATATTATATTAACCATATGTAAAATTTCTATCCATATGGATTATTTAGTTATAAGGCTTAGCAATATTGATGTATTATGATTTTATGGTGATAATTGATTTTATTTTGCGATTTCATCTCACTTTGTAAATGCGATTTATTAATATTTTAGAAAAGTATCACATATATGGGTGAAAGGATTCCATTATTCAATTTCTTTGTTTGATTAAGAGTGTAACAACTTTTTTGCTTTAAACAATAAATAAATAATATAAAACTGTTGGTTTTTAATTACCCTATTCTCTTAATAAATAGTTAAAACATTATTTGTAAGTGAAAGTAGTTAAAATTGAAGTATGTTTTAAATATAGTTTCATTATTGAACAGTTTTATCATATGATGTTGATTCAAATGTATTGCCAATTTACATGACAATGATTGACACTGTTGTAGCTAATATGCTAAAGTAAATGGAAAAACTTATATAACATCTTGAATATTCAATAATGTAGTTTACCATCTGTACCTATAATATTTACTATGTTAAGACTCGATGCAACAATAAGGCTGATAATTTAAAAACGAATGCTGATAGGTAATTTAACTTACCTAAGATTCAATGTTATACTAATATTACCCTCTTGGAACTTCCCAATCCCATAGAAAGTTCAAAATCCTATCAAAATAGATCCTGCAGTTTTTAAATAAAGACAGTCAAAAATCAAGATTCTGGCTCATTGTATAAGTATTGTGTGCACATGTGCCTGTTCAATTGATTTAATGGAAAATATATTTTCTTAAAGATACTTGACAATAGTTTAGTTGATAATACTTAGTACTGTTTTTGAAAAAACAAACATTGTCATTATTGAAATATAATTTTCGACACAAAAATAGTAGTACAAATAGGTTAGTCAATAAGTTAAAAACAATTTGTGCTAGCAGAATATGATATCTGTAAGATATTTTGCCAAGGCACTATATTATAATTATTTTTTTATAAATATGTGATAGTTTCTAAAATATGCGTTGTTTAAAATTCATACTGAATAGTTTGTAATATGTATTATTACAAAGAACATATCATTCAAAGAAACAAGTTGCGGATTGGCACGACCTTGAAAACACATTACAATTTAAATGTATTCTTCTCTTATACCAGAGAATTATCTCAACCTTGTTATATTGTGATGATTCAAGTGGTTTTATACCGACTATACTAACTGTATAATAACAAGCTATTTGCTGTGGTAGTTAAATAGGTACTTAATTATATTCAAGCAATTTCGTTACCGATGCGTGGTAATTTACTTCAAGGTTTTTACTCTCATTTATTTTATACGTAATGAAGTTTCAAAAATTGAAACGATTAAGAAAAATTAAAGCAATACATATAGTAGGTATTATTTTTTCAATTAATTGATATGGAACTATTACGCATGCGATTTAATCATTGATTTTAGTAGCCATAGGCGGGTCATAGCTAAAGCGTAGTTTCAATGAATGTCAGGTAGGTCTTTGAACCCGTTTCGTTCAAAAGCATAATTTAATTTTTTTTATATTATTATATATAATGAAAATAGATACATCCATTATATCTAGCACTGCGTTTTTTGAATTACCGTTGATAATAATGAATACTTCTTAATAGTATGTATGTCTTCGCCGTTACCTATTCTCAAAGGGTGACATTACCTCTTTACCTCAGCGTCTTCAAATACCTAAATAAATAAAAACAAAGTTAATTCAAAATACACTACGAGATTTCATAGAGACAAGGTTCGCGTTTTTAGTATACCCATCTACAAAGGTAGTGCTGCTTTAATTGTTTCAGATATATGTATGTAAAGGGTTCCTATATTTAAGTAGGGTTTTACAGCACTTTCAAATCAAATAGTTTTTTTGTACATATTAATTCCAATATGATGATGATGCTAAAGATCAACGTAAAATCTAAAGTTACAAAGCTTTATCTACGCCCTATTCTGATAGGAACCCACAAGAAACTCCGTCAGGTACCCATTTTAATCAGCATCATTATAATATAATTTAAATTAGAGCAATTAATTCGTTCCCACGCTTTTTTATTGACCAAAAAACCATTCAAATTTTATGTAGTATGATTTTTTAATTGGCCCTATTTAGAAGTTTAGATATGTGTTATTTTTAATTGGACTGAACTGAATCATGTCTTCTTTAACGGAACTTATATAGATAGGAAGATAGTTACCTGTCCCAATAATTATAACATGTTATTACAACAATAACTATCTTTGTACAGTATTTGTATGCTTTGCTAGCAGAGGTCCCGGATTCGATCCCCGGTAGGTTTGTATTGTTGAGGCTTCGGCCGTGCCTATTTACCGCCCTACCAGCAATGGCGTATCGCCAAGCAAGAGATTCTATTCTGGTACGATGATGTATAGAAGTAGAAAGCTGAGAGAATTACATCTTGCCAGGTTAGCACGTTTCCACTTTAGACTTTTTCATCACTTATCATCAAGTGTGATCACAGTCAAGCATTAACCTAATAGCAATAAAAAAAACTATGTGTATAGCATTTGCATTTACTTCCCTATAAGCAAATATCATTACACCCCTATGCGATACTTTGTAATAACGTTTAGGAATAAGGACAGTATTTATACACGTTAATATTTTAGGTATAATGATGTCATTATTTTTCTAGTGGTTACATTACATTGAACTGCCTTATTGGTCTAGTGGTTAGCATGATCGACTACAGACATGAGGTCCTGGGTTTGAGTCCGGGGTCGGGCCAATTCAAAAATCAATTAAGTTTTCTATTAAGATTTTCTCAATTTTTGCCCGAAGTTTGCAATTTGGCGGTGTGATCCACCCCCGTGCCTGGGAGAGCACGTTAAGCCGTCGGTCCTGCGCCTGATCTCTCTCCCGTCGTGTCGGATTCCCGTCACATCGGACTATGAGAATGAAGGAATAGAGAGTGCACTTGTATACTATGCCTGCCAATCCGCAGTGGAGCAGTGCGGTGGGTCCTCGGAGTGAGGAGGCCTTTGCCCAGTAGTGGGACGTTAATGGGCCGCTACCGACTGACATTAGATTGCAGTATTTTAAAATACACAGTATTTATTTTATTAGTAATTATGAAACTAGTAATTGATCAAATTTTACTATATGTATTTGACATTTAATTAATACTATAGGTGTCTGGCTGATATGTCAACGTACTCCTGTCCTCATCAAAGTTGATAAGATTACAGTGTTTATTCGTTGTTTACGTTATTTTGCATTTGTTTTTGTTATTATCGTGAGAAAGCGATCTATTTATAATCACCTATGAAATCAGTCTTAAGTCTTTGATGTGTGTATTCTAATGAAATTTGTTTTATTCCCATAAAGTGCTTACACACAGAATGCCATGATGGCCCAATGGATAGACACGTCGGTTTCTCTGTAAATTTACTAGTTTGAACGCTGGGCAGGAATCACTAAGTTCTGTCTGTAAAACCTAACCTTAAACCTTATGTGCCTAACTGTTGTTTAATATTAATTATTATGCTTTTCAGTGATGGAAAACATCATAAGAAAATCTGCATATCGAAGAGCACGGAAGCACCCCGGGAAAAATTTAGGGATATGTGTAACCTACCCGCATTTATGCTCTAAAACCCGTTGTCCCAGAGGCAGAAGGCTTGTGCCCAACAGTCGGACATAAATAGGCCGATACCTTCCACTTTTACTTACACACAGATTTGTTATTGAAACAATCTGAAATGTTTCGTTTATATTGCGAGTCTAACATTTACATATATATTTATTTGCGCCCTAGTCTATGGAAATCCACTAGTTTAACCTTATAAGCAACAGTGAAACTATGATTTCCTTTCATGGTCCCTATTTTATAGTACCATTCTTTACACTAAATCTATCTAATTTCGGAGACAGGAAAATGTTACGCAGTTTAGACATGGTGTTTCATACATTCTATTATTAGCTAAGAATATATATTCTCCAAAATGAAATAGCTTCCAGCATATTGATTTTTTTGAAATTGAAACCAATATTTTTAATAATACAGTATACAGACAGCAGCAGTGTATTTTTTTTTTGTGGTAAGTGATTTTTTTTGTGGTAAGTGAAATTTTAAGATGGAAGGGCGCTAATCTGGTAAGAGGTAATCTATCGTATCGGAATGTAATTTTTTGCTTCGCCTCTTTGTAGCTAAGGTAGTAACTAACCATATCGCGGGCCTCCCACAAGTCCAGACAAATTAGAATATGCTTTTTCCTTAATTAGCACTGCCGAGAATCGTAATTTTGACCTCTGCATGCGAAGCAAATTCTCGTACTATTACGCCATATAGCCTGTTAAATTACTTGCTGTAATAAAAATGTTTAAGTAGATGCTATATATTATAATGTACGGTAGTCATATGATAATTCTATTAACTTCATGCGTGTGGTGTTTACCTTTAAGTAAATTGCTACATTTACATAGAAAGTAAGTCCTAGCATATATATTTCTTCCATATTAAAATGGAAGTAGTTTGTGGGTGAACCTTTAACAAATAAATAGTGTATAATTGAAACTCTAAAATTCTTTATGTAATAGGCTTTAACAGCATTTTCGAATAGAGAAATTTACTTTTTTGCGGTATATTATTTCCAATGTACGATTGATGATAAAATTTAAGAACGACTTCAAATTTTTTCGCGTCCTGCTCTAAGAAGAGCCCACTACATACTCAGACAGACGTCCTTTTTTCTTTTCACCAAGAGGGCCTCGCTGGCACAGCAATGTGAGCAGCATGCTTAGCTAGCAGAGGTCCCGGGTTCGATCTCCGTAGGGTGAATTTAGGAAATTGCATTTTCTAATTTGCTCTGAGTGTTGGGAAACGATGATGTGTAAAAACAATAAAAGGTAAATTTTTCTAACCAAATTACCGCCATTTCAATGTACATCGCTTCAGTAATGATACAGTCAAAAAAGACTGTCTGACTGAAGACTTTTATGATCACTTACCATCAGCCAAACGCTAACCTGTCAGAACTAAAAAAATCATTATATCATTTTTATTTTTTAAATTTCGATTACAGAAAATCATTCACTCCGACGCTTTTTTATCGTTTAAGTAATACTTCAAATTATAGTACGTTATTATCATTTATTCTTGAGAAAAGATTTTAATTTAATCTTTAAAACAGATTGTTATAGAAACATATACAGTTGAAGGAATTATTTATTTTTATGTTGCATATTTAATCTTGCTCATAGTGGGTAAAAAACAGGATAGTAAATGATAACGATACTAAGATTCTCATCATTTTTATTTATTATTCTACATAAAAAAAATCATTACAATAAATTTAAAGTATGGAAATGTTCATGTTACGACTAAGAGTTACTTAATATAAATTAAAAATGACAGTTTCATATGACATTTATTCATGATGTTTCTGGAATAATAATCAATGCCATAACGTCGGACTACGACGAAACTGCAATATTATAATTACTAATGACAATTAGATACTGAAAAGTAGGACTATGCCCTTTATCGTAGAGAAAAAACATTTATATCAGTATTTCTTGAACCTGGGAGACACTTGCTAGTGAAATTGCAGAATATTTAATTAAAAATGAAATGATGGAAATTTTTAATCAATATTATATTACAAAATATCTCAGAATCGATGTAATAACTATTTAAAAATTTGTGTTTAAAATAAAACTTACTATACGTCCCATGCAACTTCTTTTAATGTTCACATAAAAAAAGAAGATAAATATGATAAAATTAATACAATAAAATCCATTAGACGTTGCCAACACTTTATAATAACAAAATTTGCAATAAATTATAAATGTTAATGCGTGTGATGGAATTTATAATTAAATAATTAATTTGTAAATTATGAGTGTGAATATAATTAATGTAAAATGGACATTAACGGAAAAACCAGGGCCGAATGGGGGTCGAGGTGCATACGGGTCAAAACGCTGGAGCCTACCAAATGGGGGACATCCACGATGGAGGCTTCGAACCTATTAAAAAACTGTAAATATGTACTGTTCAAATTTGTTTCAACCGTTATCTTATTCACTGAATTAAATGTGGAACTTTCTTGCCAGGTTTCTGGTAAAAATAACATTTTATTTAAAAAGAAGGCTAAAAAGGTATTTAAATGTGTATTTATATAAAAAAACAATGTACAATATAAGTACCTTTAAATAAAATCTAAAAGTATTTGTGTAATTCGCGTCCTATCAAATGGATATTGAATATTCCAACAAGTATGACCCAGGGTACATCAAGATATATAAGCACACTCAATACTATCTATAACCTAACATTAACAATAGAGATAGGAATAAATTCAGAAGTTAGAATATCAATAACCCCGACTTTGCAACGCTAATACAGATAGTCTATGGAGTTAAACATTGAATATTTAATAAAACTGCTTAGAATCTGGTATAGTTGTGTGATCTCCGTGCTGGCCTTCCACGGTGACGCATACCGCGACCACGTGGCCCGCTTTCGCTATCTGTAAACATACTTAACTAAGCATGGAGTAAATAACGAAGTATTCGTTATATTTTATATATAGATATATAGTAAAAAATAGCAGGTAAAAAAGTAGCAGTTCATTAACGTCCCACATAGACTCATCACGCTGCTCCACTGAGGCTTGGCAAATTACGCATACCCCAGAATTACTCCCGGGATATACAAGTTTGAATCCTATTTTTCCGATTTCTCTTAACGGGAATCCACGTGTCTCACCACATGGCCATCATGGCTACCAGAACAAAAGGTAGTAAAGTAATAACTAATTTATCTTGAAACACAGTCTTACAAAATCAGGATTTTATATTTGACTTTGTAAACGTAGTGGACGTCGTATCGTTGATATTATATGATGGATGGATAAAAACTTAGGCGCTATAACGAAACCATATTTATTGTTCTTTAAATCAATGCGAAACCGTACAATCAAAATTCTGAAGTAATTGAAATAATTACAATTTTTTACCGAAGGATATTACTTGTTAAGAGAATAACACTGAAATTTTAATCAAAATTTAGGAATTCAGTCTATTAATATCTATTACATATTTTATCGAGTCGTAATTATTCGCATTTCTAGTAGTATTGTATATGTATATGTGTATATAATAAAATTTTAAAATTTCAAATCATTTATATAATAGTATTTATATTTTATATTTAAGTATTTTATTTCTTTTTTTGTCGCGCAGCTTGCTTTCTATCAATGACAGTTTCCTTAATCCAAAGGTTGCCTGTCAAGAGATTGATAATGCATGCATTTGTAGTGAGTATCAACTAGATATTCAGTTTACTAAAATATGGTATCAATACTTAGATAGATAGCAATGTAGTTTATTGAAAAAGACTTGTAAAAACAACTTGATACAGTATCAGTTATAGGATTTATTATAACATCAAAATAACAGTTATTGAAAATAAGCAATAACTCCTATGCTACACCTTACACATTGAAACGCCATATAAAAAACGAGTTATCCTCATAAATTTGAATGTAAAATTACGGCCCCTAAAAGGTTACCCATGTAACTTTATAGCCCAATAATGGTGATAAATGAAGAAATACTTTTTTAATAATTTAAATTAATACTTTTTTGGGCGTTCTATTTTGGGTCGGAATGAGACTGGCACGTCACTCCCGATTACGTTATCAAAATCAAAATATTCTTTATTCAAGTAGGCACAAAAAGCACTTTCGAATCGTCAGTAGTCTGTCCGTTGGTAACAAATATACCACCGGTTTGGAAAGTGGTTGGTTATGTACGTTTAATTAAAGTCGTAAATATAACAATACGCATTAAAGTCTTAAATATGACATTGTAATATTGACTATAATTTGTACACAGTTATACTTCAGGACACATCTATTGGCCCACCTTGCATTTTCAGCTTCGTTTGGTCCTAGCTAAAATTTTATATTAGGTCGAGCAAAAAGTTTTTATGCAGTTTTGAACCTGGCACATTCATAATTTCATTCAATAGTCTTTTTTTGAATTTCGAACACAGAATTTAAAGAAACAAAAGACAATTTGGAGCCTGTTCGTTGTTAACAAACAATCGAATACTAAAAAAAACTTGATTTTATTGGTTTACTCGGATTTAATTCTTGAAAGTGTGATTTTTCTCATTGGTTTTGCAACAAACATTACTTATTCTTACCATTAAGGTAAGGTTCTATCAATAATCAATGGATACTTCGCCTGAAGTCGCCGCCCAAGCTGTGGCACTTATCCAGGCGGGACACAGCCAACGAAATGTGAGTGTTCAACTTAATTTAAGTCGATCTGCGGTCCGAAATGTTTATTCGCGGTACCTAGAGACTGGCGGCTTTGTTCGTCGCCAAGGAAGGCCACGATCTCGGGTCACAACTGAAAGGCAGGATCGATTCATCGTGACGACCAGCTTGAGAAATCGTCACCTTACCTCCATTGAGATACAAAACCAACTTCGCGACTTCCACGGAGTATCTGTGAGCGCTCGAACAGTTCGGAGAAGGTTAAAAGAACGCGATATGGTACCACACAAGCCAGCTAATGGCCCCAAACTAACGCGAGCCCATCGAACAGCGCGCCTTCATTTCGCGCGCACTCATTTAAATTGGACTCAGCAGCATTGGAGCCGTGTACTCTTTTCTGATGAGTCTAAAATTGTGTTACATGGCAATGATGGAAGGAAGAAGGTCTACCGACGTAAGGGGGAGCGTTTTGCACAATGCTGCTTTGAAGAGAGGGTTGCTTATGGCGGTGGCTCATGGACTGTCTGGGGCGGTATATCCGCGAGCGGTAAAACTCAACTTGAGATTGTTACGGGACCACGGCTGCCAACATTAAATGCTGAAAGGTACATTCGTGAGTGCTTAGAACCTCACGTGATGCCATACGCGGACTATGTGGGCCCAAATTTCCTTTTTATGCATGATAATGCAAGAGCCCATACGGCCGGCATCGTCAGGGAATATCTTCGGGGTGTGAACATCACAGTTATGGACTGGCCAGCCAGAAGCCCAGAAATGAACCCCATTGAGCACATGTGGGACGAGATAAAAAGACTTGTTAGGGCTCGTCAGCCAGTTGCCCAGACGATGCAGAAGTTGAAAACTGCCATAGAAGAGGAATGGGAGATGATCCGCTAAAATTTCATAGAGCGGTTGATAAACTCTATGCCTAATCGTATGAGAGCTGTGGTAGAAGCCTATGGAGGCAACATGCGTTATTAAATTAAACCTTTATTAAATTGAACATGTTTTTTATTCCATAATCAAGTGCCTTCATCAAATTTAAATTTAATTTTTAAATTTTAGAAAATGCCACTCTCAAAGGACATTGCGGGTATGTTTCTTATTTGTAAAACGATTTGCCTAAATTAATGAAAATGCTATCAAAAAACATTCCACGCAAAGTCGCGGGATCAGCTATATATAAAATATTATTTTATGACTAGAAAACGAAGCAAAATGATGTTGAATTACATTCTAGTAACGTCGCCTTGATGAAGTTCTCATTTGTCGTGTAGTCAACCTAGCCGGCTCGAAGATGGTGATTTGAAATCCCCCATGTATTTGCTAGCAGAGCTCTTGGGTTCGATCCCTTGTAGGCCGAACTTAGCAAATTATATTTTCTAATGTATCTGAGTCTGGACTAACGGTAGGCTTCGGCCTCGACTGATTACCACCCTACCAGCAAAGACGTACCAATAAACAAAGTAATTAGTGATCCGGTACGATGCCGTGTAGAAACCAAAAGAGGAATATGGCCTCTTACCAGATTAGCACCTTTCCATCTTAAACTGTATCATCGCTTCCCCTTAGGTGGGATCTCAGTCAAGCGTCAACATGTCATCAATAATAAAGAAGGAGGAAAGAAATTACTCGAACTATTACGCATGTTAAACAAAATCCAAATACCTGCGGCGCGCATCCAACGGTGATGTTGCGAGTGTGGGGTGTGAGGGGGATGTGGGGAGGGTGCAGGCCGGCGGGGTACCGCACTAGCCTCCGCCTCGCGACCCTCCTCTGCCACCTGACAATAAAATCAAATCAAAAACTCTTTGTTCAACTTTACTCTAAGAACACCTTTGAAGCGTCAAATCCTGTTACTATACAATCCAAATCAATATATCAAAACTGAAATAGCTTACAAAATTTTATCGCAAGTAATCGTTGCTATTGTGTTGTTTATACATGTTAGGTTGAACTAAGATTCGTTTTAACCAGGTAAAATTATTCTGTTAAACTTAACATCAAACAACAACGACGTATTTGCACCCCGATATGAACTTCTATCGATTTTTTAAGAAAAAATTGTAAAATTAAGTGATTGGGAATCACTTAATTGATAGAATATGTTATGTAAAGGTTATGGAGACAAATAAATTGTTTAATAGAGTCGTACAGTTTGCAATGATTAAAAATTCGTTATTAAGAACATCGGATTTTCATTAATGTATTTGTAATGCAAAAGTACGTTTTAGAGCAGTACAAGATGATTTTGAATAAATCCTTAGAAAGAGAATATCTTTATTTTGAGGTACTGATGATATGGTGATAATATTGAAGAATGACTCATGAAATATGCAGTTAGTCTTCTCTCCCTGACCTGCGAAGTACCCACAATAATATTAGTCTGGCATCCTTTTTTAACGTTTCTATTTTGTGCGATCTGTTTGTTTATTTGTGTAGAATTTAGTCATTGCAATTTGACCCTCTTCATGTCAACAGATTGATCTGATATTTGCTAATATATCCTTATGTTTAATGACAATATAATTTAATACATTCTGTATCATACTCCATTTCTATTCTAGTCCTGCGAATCATTCACTACTCAGCAAAACATGGCAAAATCATGTTCTGCTTCACGCTGGCATTTTTTTGAGGATGTGGTACTTTCTTGGTCGAGCTGCAGTCAGTCAGTCAGTCACTGACTACGAGCTAGCCTCTACCACTGTAACAAAACTAAATACATTATAATTGCAATAGCTGACCTGATGCGGCGACGAAGGTTCACTGCCTTGCGAGCTCACTGCGGCTGCTTCTTCCTCGCCCCTTGATTCCTCCCACTCGCGAGATTCTCCACCTTCTGCCCCTGTTATTAATAATAATATTACCATAAAAACATGTCTGCAATGCACACGTGGAAGAAGTGAAACTTTCAAATATTTTGGCTTCTAGTTAGTGAGACGAATGAAAAATTTTGAGAAGAGGATAATTGTAGGGTTTAGTAATGATTTTACTCCTACTACGTCTTGGTAAATACGAGTGGATGGGGTAAGAAGCAGAGTACAAAGAGTACCAAGAACGCAAACACTAATTCCCCACGATAAATCTTATAAATGTGTGTCTGTATCTTTTCTCTATCGCTTTTTAGTTTCATCCACTTTCAAATCATAAGGTTAGTAAAGAAGCTTTGACTTCAAAAAGAAAACAATCCAAGTTAAAATTCAGACTGGTTAACCTCTTCGTATGACGTTCATTCTTGTTTGATGGTAACAATTTTTTGCACCTTTTTTAAAACGCATCGAAAACGTAGTACGTTGGACAACGACGTATTTAAAAAATTTAAGTGTAACAAATCAGTTGGTATAAGCAACATTCTCAAAAATCCCTTAATTTTGTTTTATCCCGGTTGCATTGTATATGTACATAAATTTAGCAAGGTGTTGATGTTTTTAGGTAGCAATTTCATTAAATTAAGAAAATTGTTTTACAAATATGAAACAAGACCTCTACCCGGCAAAATGAATATTCCTACCAAATTTCAAGTCTATACGCCTTATGGTTCCAGAAATATCGTGTTGAGTCAATAGATACCTGGATATCTCTTATATATGTGTTTTCTTTTTATGTATTTAGCGTAACGATTTCTTCCATGTCTTTTTGCTTAAGGTTGTCTGGAACAAATAGCTTCAAAGCGATAAGTCCGCCTATTGTGCGGCATTAATTGATTTGTTTTCCTTTTGTATGTGTTTTTAAGTGTGGTGTGGTTCAATAGTGTTAAAATAAGTATATGTATTCTTTATCATTAATGAATAGAATAAAAACTTACTGGTATGTGGTGGTGGTAGGGCGGCTGCGAGGTCCGCGTGTGTATCGTGGTGGCTAGCGGCACCACCGGCCTCTGCGAAAGTGAATCGCGCAGCCGCACTCTCCGAGCCTGTGCTTGGACCTCCCACAGGCGACACTACTGCCTCACCGAACCTAACGGTATACATTTTTATTTAGTTTCTGTTATATATGTATGAGCCAACCACATACGTTGGTGTCATCAGGTCGTAGCACAAACTTCGACATAAAAAAGTGAAATCACAAAAGTCACCAAAACATTGTGACTAAAAGATAAAACGATAAACCTGTAAAATCCAGAAAATTCCTAAATAATTTATATAAATACATTGAATCAAGCAAATTTCGTATGTGTTCAGGAGATATTATTTTAATGTATTCCAACCTATTATTATAAGATACTACTGTTTTGTATCTTATAACAACAGGTTGTATTACTTTACAAATATGTCCTTTTCGTTTTGTTGCGACTGAAAGAGATTTCTATTTTAGCGATAACAACGCCAATTGTACTTCGAAATGATTACGTCTTTATGGAAGGTAAGGTAAATAGGAGCCCATTAACATTCCACTGCTGGGTACATGCCTCCTTACTGATAAAATATGGTTTTTAGAGCATAGACCCACCACGCTGCTGCACGGCGGGTTGGCAGGCATAGTATACAAGTGCACTCTCACGTNCCATCGTGATATGTACCCGTTCAAATAGTCAATATGTTAATAAACCACGAAAATTTAAGTTTAAAACAAGTGCACTCTCTATCCCTTCACACTCATAGTCCGATGTGACAGGAATCCGACACGACTGGAGAGAGATCAGGCGCAAGACCGAAGGCGTAAAGTGCTTTCCGAGGCACGGGAGACGAGCACACAGCCAACTTCGGGCTAATATTGAGAAAATGGAAAACTCTTATATACGTTTTTGATAATAGCCTGACCATGCTTTTAAAATAAAGTGTATTGTATAACTAATTTGCATTTTGTTACTTTAGGCTTTATTTTGAGAGAGAGAGAGAGAGAGAAAGAACACTCTTGTTGTACTCCAAAAACTAAATACAAAGGGCAAGCACAACAGAATGAAATGTCACGTAGCGATTTCTTTCAGACAACCCTTGAGTTAGACAGTGATGTATTTTACCCATCGTTTCGCCTAGGAACATAAAGCGTGGGGGTTGAAGGAACAATGCTGTCGTCCCCGTCATCTGCACCGTTGCCTCCTAATGTCAGAGCTCCAGTAGCTGGTCAAAGAAAAGTCAGTTACAATACAAATTTAAACCTTAACATAAACTCAGCATAGGCATTGGACTCTAGACTTAAGACAACATAAGTAAATTAGGTAAAAGTATTATTACTAATTGGCCTGCAAGGTTGTACTATTTACTATTTTATAATAAAGCACCCAAAGTTTGTTTATATTACATATAAAAAAGTTATAGTAAATGTTTTTTATTATTGCTCACAAGTTAGCGATAGACTGTGATCTCACCTGATGTTAAGTGATGATGAGAAAGCAAAGATGGAAGCGCACCAACTTGATATGTGGTCATTTGTTTGCTTGGTGGCACCTTTTAGCTAGTAAGGTGGTAACTAACTAAGCCCGAAGCCTCCAACTAGTCCAGACTCAAAATAATTTGTAAATAGAAAATGCAACTTCATAGCCCTACCGGGGATCGAGCCCGAGAACCCTGCATCGAAGCGAGTACTGGCACCACTACGCTAGCGAAGGCGTCAAATGAAAGCTTAATGTGAAGTAATATATGTTATAAAAAATATAGATCCCTTCAGATCCAACCTAACCGGATTTCACTGAATAAAGTGAGATCACAAGTAATCGCTAATTTGTCAGCAAAAATAAAAACCTACTTTAACTTTTTTATATGTAATATAAACAAGTCTTGGCTGCTTTACAATACAAAATTACAATCTAGGCTTGCAGGCTAATTGGTAATAATACTTTTACCTAATCCACTTATTATGTACCTATATTGTCTTATGTCTAGAGTCCAATGAAATGAAAAAACCCTGTTACAGCCACTTTCTGTGTGAATATTACAAATTTTAAACCATTAGATAAACATACGTTCAGTTCCACTACTGATAGCCTCTATCTGTTGATGAGCAGGTGCAGGCTCACTATCCGGTTCTTGGACAGCTCCCGAGCCACTTTCACCCAAGTCACCTTCTTCCCCTTCTTCCCCAACACCCCCTGCTACCGGCGATTGAGCAGGTGACTCCTTTATAAAAAGAATCCTATTCATGTCAGAAGCATTGTTTATTAACATATATAGGAGCGAGGGCTTTAAAATCGCAGACCAACCACAGTGCTTCATTAGGTTGATAGTGTACACACACAGCCATGAAAAGCTGCAGGAATGTGCTGGTTTCTTCACAATGTATTCAGATAAGCACAATAGCGAAATTTAATTGGGTCTATAAGTTTTAACCCTGTATTGGTTCCTACTCAGGATTCGATCTTGAAACACTGAATAAGAAAGTAGTGTATATATATAAATAATATTTAGTGAGGTTTGTATTATTTAAAATTTTTTTGTTTGCAATAGTATTAAGTAGGACATGATTTGAAAATGAGTTCGTAAGAGAGGCCTTCTTTTGCACTGAGTTAGTAGAAGATCCAACTTCACACGAGGTGAGGCATATTGTAGGAACATCTGATTTTCATTTTAATTATAGCAATTTTTTATAAATACTTACTTCTAGATACAAAAGAATCTCCCTACACGTGGTATAAATCACATTTTTAAATAACATTATTAATTTGAAATGTGCCTAGAGCCGAATAACTGGACAAATATTGAAGTAGTACAAAATATAATTTTGATTGATTTCGACGGCCTCGCTGGCGCAGTGGTGCGAGTACTCGCCTTGCTAGCAGAGGCCCCGGGTTCCATCCCCGGTAGGGCGAACTTAGAAAATTCTATGTGTTCCGGTACGATGTTGTGTAGAAACCGTTAGGGGTATATCGCCTCTCACCCAGATTAGCGCGCTTCCATCTTAGGCTGTATCATCACTTACCATCAGGTGAGTGATGTTACAGTCATCACAGTCAAGCGCTAAACTGTCAGCAATTAAAAATAATTTTTTGATGTTATGCATGAGACAAATGTAAGACTTCACCTATGTCCTGCCAAACGGTAGTCTGCAAATTATTTAAACATCTGATTTGCCACACTGATATACACATTCAGACAATAAAAGATTCCTTACACATATTTAATTGTTTAAATTTCAAGTCACTACATTAAAACATACTTGTCTGGGATATAATACACCTTTGGCCATTATATTAATTTATTAATTAACACAATTCCAATGCAAGACAAACAATTGATAATTACAGAATTGTGTTACTTTTCAATTAACTTTTTATATGTTGTACATTTTTTGAAGTACATTGATGTTTTTGCTTTCGAGACAGCCAATGTACCTTAAAATGTCATACAATATATATCCTTTGATAAAAATAATTAGTTAAAACCTACTTTAGAAGTAACTTGTAAATTTAATCGAGGAGCTTGCATCAAGTCCAAATTCTATTAATGAAAGACAAGACTAATGGACCCTAAGTAGAAACGATCAACTTTCATTTTGCACATATTGAAATTTTTTGTGATCTTGATGATTCTTCTTTTTCTTTGTCAAGTTTGTCGCAGAAGACATGAAGGAAATTGTTTGGACTATAAGAACATCACAAGTTTAATTTGGATCATCTATAAGTAATTGAACTATACTGTTGAACCACCACCAAATAAAAAGAACAGCTCAATATACTAATATTAATAATAAACTTACATTTTACAACTTAATCTTATTACACATATTTATAGATACTACTATATAAAAAAAAAAAAAATATTCTATACTTATTTATATAATCCAAAACAGAGAAACTGTGTCCCAATAAAATATAAATATTTTTTCATATGTCGAAAATGTTTTATGATCAAATAAAAGCACCTCTTTCACAATGTAGGTAAAAGGAGACCAGCTGGAATATTTGTTGATAATTAGGTAATTTGTACTAGGAACCCATGAAAGTATATCTTAAAAATGCGTTTACCTGGCGAGTCGCATTTACTGAATCATCACCTTCTACTTCCTCCTCTTCTTCACCACCTTCCACTTCTTGTTCTTCTTCCATATCCTCATCTTCTTCACCTTCCTGTTGTTTTAGACATATTAATGAAATTCGCAAAATACTGAAAATCCTTATTCCTGAGACTATTATTTTTGTTGCGTTATGTTGTTTGTAAATATATATCTTGTGACGCGAAGTTTAATATATTATATTTTTTCTATTACTTTTTCTTCAAATATAAGAGATTCAAATATATTCTGTATGATCAATTTATACTAATCTCTCTCTATTAATTTCAGAAATTGGATATCTGAAATTGCAAATATTACATCAACTACTCGTAATGTCAGAGAAATTTGCAATTCCTATACAAACATTTATTGCATGGAATAGAATTATAACATTTTTTTTTTGGGATTCTGAGACCAATTACCGTAACTATTATAAATAATAGGATAATCAAAGTAGTATATAGTTCTCATGACATGTTACCGGCCCTAAATATTAAAATACCACGCGTAATCCTACCGGGGGTCCCAAAAGACCCCATTTCATTTAAATGAATATCCAAAACAGTGTCGTCGGAATGTTACGAGCATACCGTTGCGATTCTATGACGGCCGAGCGACATACGCGGCTGTATAAAAAACGAAAATAGTGTCGTACATTCGTCTTGCTCTTTTCTTACGATAGTACCGCGTTTAAATGAGAGATATACCATGACACTAGAAAACTTAAAATTAAACATGCTAATCATATGAATGTAGATGTTGCGTATCTACTATTTCGGTTTCGTGTTATAAAAAAGAAGATATTTAAACGCTATGCTTTTTTTCAACAATAAAAAATAAATAATAGGAAAGGTTACTTTATAACGATTCTATGATTACAACAAACATGGCGATACTCAAGTTAATAAATTGAAACTCATTGATGGAGGATTTCAAATCTCCGCTTCGGGATAGCTAGGTTAATATAATTGGACGGGAATTTTACCCTATACATAGTGCCAGTACAACGCTCGTCATCCTCCTCAGAATCGACTACGATGACGCCCTCGTCGTCTTGATCGCAACGTGAAGATGTTGGCACTTGATACTCCACTTCCACTGAACGCTCGAATCCCTAAAATAATTCATCATTTAATTCACAAACATATGAAATTCAAGCATAAGCTAGAAAATGTTGTATTATAAAACATTTTAGTTCTATTCCCGCAAGATTAGTTCTTGACCTATTGGTTAAGCTGGCGAGATCTACACTTCTCATGGTTTCTAAAAAGCATCGTACCAGAACAGAATTTTTGTGCTAGCAAATCTATACTGCAAACAGAAAATCTATACTGGTAGTGTAGGGATTAGCCGTGGCCGAAGCCTCTTTCCCCAGTCGAAATTCAGACAAAATTAGGAAATGCGATTTCCTAAATTTGCCCTGTCGCTGAAAACGAATCCGGGACCTCCGCTAGCGAAGCGAGTACTCGCATCATTGCGTCAGCGAGGCCGTAAAGCTTACATTGCCGTAAAGCATTTATCAAATATAAGTTATACGTCGTTTAGTAACGATTTTCACTTTTTTTATGGATATTGATTAAGGCTGACCTGAAATGCTAGGATATGTGTTGCTCGTTCGAGTGAAATTGTAAGGGAGCAAGAAAGGTAAACACAATGCGTAAGTGCTAATACTAACTCAGTTATTGTTATACAATACCTTATATAAATTTTTAACTATGTATCTTTCATAAAAATGGCCGTATCCGAGTAAAATAAAAAGCAATTTGAAGCTTGAAGTTAATAAATACGATGAAAAAAAATTGGAATTTTCAATCTTATTTTTGGTGTACGGACTTTTTTTTATAAATTAACCACTATATGTATTAGATAGGCTGTATATTCAGCTTCTGTTTAGTTTTTTATAGGTCTTGATACGACCATTTCTCGTTGAACTATCAGACTTTGACTGAAAATGAATCATTTTCTCTTTGTTCAAGCATTTCTTCGAAACCTAATGGTCGCACAGAAAATCGATGGAGGGTCTTTAAACTCGAATAAATTTTTAACAAGTTCTCAGGATGGGGTTTTAGAAAAAATAATCTCTTTATCCTTAACATGACTTTGAAAAATCATAAAATATAGGGCATTTTGGGGTCTGTTAGAAAATCACATGCAATACTGAGAACATTGGGAAAATGAATAATGTAGTCTTTGCCTTTTTATAACGATTTGAAAAAGGCAAGGACAACATTATTCATTTGGAAAATTATTAAAAATGTAGATTTTTTATAATTAATGTACTTAATTTTTGTAGCAAGTGTAAAAATTTGCAGAGTAATATATACTGTATGAACATGTATAGAATAAAAAAAATAATTGTATTTATACACCTTATTATATTATATATTTTATTACACCTTACCTTGATGAAGTTTTCATATCTCTCGTGCTGTTTTAAGCAAACACTAGATTTTTAAATTCTTAATCATAGTCGTAATTTTTGCCTACGATTTTGCCTTAAACACAAATATATATACATATTATGAAGTGAGACGTATTAAATTTGCCGGCCTTGTAGTCAATTTTAGTCATTGAGCTATTTCTCATCGTTTAAAATTTAAATGTATTTTTAAAACTAACCTGAACTCTAGTACGTTTTGCAGTCAAAGGTCGCTGTTGTAGGCGCCGCTTCGGAGGTCTTGCATCAGGAGGAGCGTGGGAGGTGCTGACGCCTAGTGGTGCTTGCGATGTGCTGACTCCGGGTGCGGCGTGTGATGTACTGACGCCAGGCGCAACGTGAGAGGTGCTGACTCCGGGAGCAGTGTGAGTTGTCGTGACACCTGGGGCTGTGTGCGATGTGCTCACGCCGGGTGCCGTGTGTGATGTACTGACGAGCGGTGCAGCATGAGACGTGCTGACCCCTGAAGCTTGTCCTGTTGCCGATGCTGATGTCGGTCCGGCGCTTACAGCTCCTTATAATAAAAGTTTTCTGTAGAACCACGGCATACAAAAATTTTAAAATTAACATTGTATGTGTCTATGAATATTGATTCCAATAAGTTGTACTCGCGATTTAGTCTGCGTAAATTTCAGAATTGAATGCGGTGAACAATATTAGTTTTACGAGAAATATTGCAACATTGTTTACATTATATATAAAATTCTATTTAGAGGTAAAATGTTATTTGACGCAGCGAGCGCAAAGCTTACTTAACAAGTATTATGTTAAGAAAAAAATCCATTCCATTTCTCCTTTCAATTGAACACAATAGAGAACTTAGCTTCGTCGCTTTCGTTCTATACAAGAGAGAGAGACAGAACGTACTCTACTGTACACCACACACAATAACGAGAAATACATAGGAAGATTTTATTACGCAAAAAATGTAGGTGGTGTCGTAAGAGGTATAACACCTACATGTATATCTTTATACAGACACATACACACGTATGCTAACAGAGATCTGTCAAAGGAAAATGTATAACTACCGGTGGTAGGTGCAACGGGTGCAGGTTGCGACGCGGCACTCGTAACGCTGGCGACTCCCGGTGCTGCAGAGCTAGCAGCCGGCGTCATTACGGGGCTTGAGCTCGCACCACTCGGCTGCTCAATACGCGGCATTACAAGCGCCACAGCCTGTAACAGTTGGATTATTAGCTATCAGCACGACACTACCTAGCATGCGCTATTGGCTTATTGGGAATGTGTCATTAGAAAGCTCCGGGGTACATCAGGAATAACGTTATTTGTCGTGGAGGTATTCATTCACCAGTTTGCGAGGAGTATTTTCCGCCTGGCATATATTTCCACACAACACACACATTTCGACACAACTTGTCTCACACGGAATTGTCATCCAGCAACTGAGAACGGAAAACACTGAGCGTCCCCTGCCTCGAGGGCTCGTGCTGATATAGATGATAACGATGCCTCGGTAATGGTAACACGTGGATCTGACATTAGACATAATCAGGATGGATCCGCTGGCCTCGCCGGCGCCAGCGGGTCCCCATTATATGTTGGAACTATTCATTCATCTCATGACTCCCGAACGAATTAGAACACTATAACTAAGCCAGAATTGTAACATAAAGAAATAAAAATAAAAACAGTGTATTACAGTTGCAGGAGTTGTGAATAGTTTGAATCCGTTTGTATTTAGATCGAGTTTGATTTTTGATGGTTTAATTTCAAGATTAATTTTGAATATCCTTATTATAAAACTTACCTGTTGTGGCGGCTGAGAATGTGAAGAAGATTGAGCTGTATTGTCACTAGAGCCTGAGCTACCCATTCCCGCCTCACTAGTATCCATGTCCTATAATAAAAATAATGTAATGATTTAACCTTGTTAACCAATTTAAAATAAATTCAACTTCGCTGGTGTATTGACAGTTTATATTTTTTTTTTCAAAATCTCGTTGGATGGCCAATTAAAAACCTGCCAAAAATTGCTGCCAAGCCCCTTTGTTACTTTACAACGTAAATGAGTACTAAGATTACCGCATTGCTAAGTGTATATACATCAAAAATATTTTTAAAATAGCTGTTAAATCCGGATCGCGTCTTATTTATTTTATAAATTTGGTATACCAAAACAAAATGTATGTATTTCTAACTACAACCGACACCGCAAGTTCGACAACAGACTAACCGATAAAAATATCTAGCTTAACCGACTTATAATGTGCAAAAGCACACATCTTTCATTACTATGAGACAGTAGCAGAAACGTTTTACATACCACATAACGAAATTTGTGACTAATTTCCTTAAGTATAATATGGTAATTTTGTAAACATTATATTCTTATACTCGTCATTTCAACTTAAAATCCATACATTTTTCAATGACTTCCTATTACCTGTGTAGACTCAGGTGGTGCTGTGGAAGCTGTGGAAGCAGTGGAGGCAAGCGCAGCCCTAGGTAAGGGTCTTGATGATGATGCCGGCATATACTCAGTGCTGTGGGCATCGTGAGGCGCCGTGGGCCCTACTTGTGCCATGGGCCTTATAGAAGCCAGAGGCGTCTCGCCGCCACGACGACTAGCCGACACACTTTGCTGTGCTACTCCTAAGTAATTGCGCAGAACGTAAAATCAAATATCAATGATATATTAGTTATCACTAACAAGTCAGGAAAGTTAGTGATGAATTTTAGGGGTCTCTGTAAACATTACAGATAATGATATCTACAAACATAAGAAAAGAAGAAAAGAACGAGTGTGCGTAAGACCAAATGATTGAAGTAAAACATACAGTGGTGGTTGTTTAATTGGAAATACTAATGGTCTCTGACATCAAGTAAGATACTTCACTGCAGTCGTTTTAATTTTGAAATTAAACGATTAATAGGACAACAATATGTTCAACGATTTATCATTTATTAGAAAAACAATATAAATCTCACTACAAGTGGAGTTTCAATATTAAATTACAGACAAACATTTCAATAAATTCTAAATTATGAAATATAATGCACAACTAATTAGAAACGACAACAAATACGTATAAAAAGCAATATTTTTCAGTATTACTAATTACAAAATAACTACTATCCACAGACTACCAATAGTTATAATTAATATTTAGTGACGTATCCCTTATTTTCAATAACAGAACTGCCGTGACGCAGAATTGATTCAATCAATTTCATACATTTTTTTAAAGAGGATTGAATTCCATTCATCGAGTTTGCGGGCAGGAGTGTAATTGACAAGACAAAGATTTTTCTCTCTGTATTTTTAATTATAAAAGTTAAACAATTTGTTTCTAAATAACTGTATATTGTGCCTTCAGTGCTCCAGTAACGAGCCAACTATATTTATATAAAGTTTCACAGTACTTTCAGTGAGTTTACCTTCATTTTCACTTGTTATTGCTAACATTCAACACCCACCACATGGAGTCCATCAAGCAATCTTTAGCTGAATTATCTGAGCACTTCAATGCAAGAATGGCAAAAATGCAACAAGAAATTATTCTACAGCTATTCCTGCTGCCAATCCAACTTCTAACATAAATTTTTAGTTCAATACGTTCCAGACCTTTGTATTGACCGCTCTGGAAATTCTTCAGCGACAGGTTTGAGATACTTACTAGGCAGCAGGATGCTCTGGAGATGTACTCACGCAAAAATTTTTTATTGGTGCATGGGGTGGGCGAAGACAAATCGGAAGACAATAGTTCATATGTTGTTTCCCTGTCGTCTAATAAGCTTCGGATGGAAAATCTTACAGCTTATGACATCAGTAGATCCCATCGCCTGGGCAGCCCTAACAGTAAGAAGCCTTGCCCCGTTTTAGTGAAGTTTAAACAAATGTCCACGAAAGATAATGCTTGGTTTTCAAAATCTTCGCTAAAAGATACAGGCATAACGATATCAGAATTTTTAACTAAAGCGCGTCATGCGATCTTTAAAGCGGCGCGTCAGAAATTTGGAGTCACAAGGTGTTGGACCAAAAATGGCGGAGATATCGTGGCAACGATGATGTTCGGCACAAAGTTACATCTGTAGCGGAATTAAATGCGATTCCTGAAGTTGCAGCTGGAGGAAGCGTGCCCACAACGGTATCTCCTGTTGTACCAGTGTACCACCTGTGATACCAATATCCGTAAGGATACCAGGTCCAGGAGGTTCATGAAAAAGTAATCAAAGTACCCATGCTCTACGGCATTGCATCAGTTGTTTTCGTGTCAGTTCATATGTGTGTGTGTGTGTGTGTGTGTTGTCTTATGGTTAATCAGATTTATAGTTAATGTATCACAAAATCCCAGACTTGCACTTTAACATGTTATTTATAAAGTTTACTTTCGTGTAGTATAGAACAGAATAGGTAATAGATCAATTGACATTTGTCAACTCATAGATTACATAGATAGTTCTCTTTGTTTGTCTTCTTCTATAATATATTAGCGGTATTGTCAATGTCCGATTGTCTATGATGGGCTTTAAAAGTTTAAAATCTTAACTTGTCCCCTACATTAAATAAATTGTGTTTTTGTTTTAAAATATTTTTATAATTGTTTAAATAATAAATTTACCCATCTGATGTTGATTTTTGTAAAATGCTGGCGGGTTCAGTGTTTAATTATTTACTAATTAATTATTGTGTTATAATTTTAATTAATAGTGTTATAGTTTAATTTCTATCTAGGCTTGCTTCTTTTATAGTATAATAATAGTATAGTATTTATATATATTTATCTATATATATATATATATATTTGTATATTCTCTTTTTTACTATAATATAATGTCGTCGAGCGATGGCAGTTACCACAGTACAATGTTCTCTCCGTTAAATGTAGCACTTAATTCATTTTTCTCAGATTCTATGAAAAATTTTGTCATTCTTATTAATGCACAGAGCATTCCGGCTCACTATCCTGATATGCTTGCAACTTTTGAATCTCGAAATATACACGCTATATTAGAATCCGAATCCTGACTTAAACCATGCCTACCTTCCACCTCTTATTCGTTGCCTGGTTTTCATCCCATTCGAAATAATTGCACTGGTAAAGGAGGCGGGGGAGTAGCAATTTACCTCCGATCTTACATTCTTTCATACATTGTAAGTTTGTCTCCTCAACCGCCTCCTGCTGATACAGCCGAACCTTTGCTTATTGAAATTCTTCTACGTCATAAAATAATGTTACTGGGCGTTTTTTATAGTCCCTCAAACACTGTCAATTACTTCTCTTCTTTTGAAAGCTTACTTGAAAATCTCACCCCCATCTATGTTCATACCATTATCATGGGTGACTTTAACACGTGTCTGATGCGAGGTGACAACCGGTGCAATAAGCTACTTGCAGTTATGAATGCATGCAACATGCATTCCTTACCCTTGAATGAGACTCACAACTTCCCCGGCTGCGTTCCTTCTCTTCTGGACCTGATAATGGTTTCCTCCCCCGATCTCGTAGTTAATCACGGGCAATATTCAGCTGATGCCTTTTCTTATCACGATCTTATTTTCGTTTCGTTTAAAATGCGCCCTCTTAAATTTAAACCCAAAACTCTTCTGCTACGTAATTTTGGAGGAATGGAATTATGTCGTTTGCACGAAGATGCGAACAACCTTGATTGGTCTGCTGTTATTGCTGCGAAAACTATTGATGATAAGGTGGATGTCTTTAACTCACTCATCTGTAATTTATATGACGTACGTGCTCCGATTAATCCTGTTAGAATTAGACATCTTCCAGCACCATGGTTGTCGGAAGACATTAAATCTCTCATTGACAAAAAGAACAGAGCAAAGAGTAAACTAAAATCTAATAACTCTGATACCAATCGCGCTAAATATAATGAATGGCGGAATCGCTGCAATACGTCGTGTAGAGATGCACAACGACGCCATATCCATAAATCAGTCGAGAACGGCGACCCCACTAAAGTTTGGAATTTCTTGAATCGCTTGTAGTTGGTAAATCATCCCATAATATATCTAAACTCTTTAACATTAATATTGAACTCTTAAATAAATATTTTTCGTCTTGTAATGTCCTCAATAATGTCGAAAAACAACGAACCTTGAATCTTCTTTCAATGTTGCCAACTCCTTCTTATCCCCCGTTCAATTTCTCGCCCTTCACTGAAGAAGACCATTCTGTCCTTCTCATCTAATGCCATTTGCACCGACAATGTGAGTCGTAATATGGTTGTCCCCATCCTTGACGTTATTTGTCCTATCCGAACGTATCTCCTTAACGAATCCATTTCATCAGGTGAGTTTCCTCAAGCCTGGAAATGCGCCCAGGTTATCCCTATCCAGAAAAAAAGTAATGTCTCTCAATTTACTGACCTTCGTCCTATTCCCACCAAGATTAGGCTTGCACAGTCTTCACTCCTCTCCATTCTTGATTACGCCGATGCAAGCTATCCTAGTCTGACCGAGGACCAATTAAACAAGCTTGAGCGACTACAAAATCTCTCTATTCGGTTCATATTTGGACTACGCAAATATGACCATGACTCAGAATTTCGAACAAAGCTCAAGTGGCTGCCTATACGATTTCGCCGGAATTTACATATCGTCTCCCTTCTGTACTGTGTGTTATTCAAGCCTGGTATTCCTAGTTATCTCAAAGAATTTTTTTCTTTTTGTGATATGGACAGGAGGTGCTTAAGACCATCACGTATTCTCAAACTTAACATTATTGGTCATAAAACTACGTTCTATGTTCAATCTTTCGCAGTCATAGGCATTAAATTATGGAATGGGCTTCCTCTAAAGATCAGGGAAGCTAAGTCGCTAAACATCTTCAAAAGACAAGTTAGACACTATTACCTTTCTGAGTCACTTTATTGACGACAATTTGATTTGATAATTTGTATTATTATTATATGTTGTCGTTATTATTATTGGTTATTATATATATATATATATATATATATATATATATATAGAGGTTGGTTGAGAGTAGGTAGATTATGTATCTATTTGTTTATGTTAGTATTTATCGTAACCATTAAATGTACGTTTGGATTGGACATCACCTACCCCGTTTGTTTGTTTTTAACATTAACTCTTTTGCTCTGAGGTTGCCTGGTAGAAATCACTAGTAAGCGATAAGTCCGTCTTCATGTATCTACAATTTTTGTTGGTAATTATAATTACTATTTTTATTTTTATTTTGTATATTTTGTGGTGTACAATAAAATATATTCTCTCTCTCTCTCCATGCTTCAACAAATGCTTCATATAGAACATTTTGACTGGTGTTACGTTTTGTTGACCGTCCGAGTAGAGAGCCATTATGTGCTCTAAGATATTTTGTATTGCAATTGATGCACTGTATCTTCAATCTTCCGAACGGGTCCAACTCCACATCCGGGAAAACACCCCCAAACTATAATGTTATGCCACCGTGCTTGACTAAATAAACTTATTATGTATTTATAACTGAAAGCATTGTATATTTTTCGGATGAAATGCGTGATTAGCGTCACGAAGATGAGCAGCGTTTTTTATGCTAATTCGTTTGAAGGTTAGGTAGTTTTAATGTTTACAAATAACACGTTTCATTTTAAATTAATAATTGAGTAGACTATTTTTCATAAAATATAAAAATATTTCATAAATTCTGTTTTCTAAATTTTAAATTCAAAAACAAAATTAAATCAATAATTTCTGACGTCGACAAAAAACAAGTGGCATTTTCATTTACTTTTCGTCATTTGAGATTTCAGTAAATTATTACTATTCATTATCGACAGTTTTAATATTTTAATGGACAATTAAATTCCCAACATATTTCCTTTTCCCCTCCCTCTAAGTGTTGGAAATCTAAGGTGTTAGATTTAGATAAATATAAATAAGACATAAAAATTAGTTTGCCAAAGCATTTTCACTTCTGACATGTGTATTTTATACGCACGGACTTTGAGTTATTACTTTTTGTATCATCAGAAGTTTTGTTTTTTCCCATTCTCATACCGCCCAATTAACATAATTTTAGCGAATAAAAATCGTTTCTCTCTGTGTTGTTTGGTAAGGAGCGGTACCTTTCGAGACGTTCTTCCAAACACATTTATCTTCCCTAATCTTCGGCGTATCAGTCTTGACGAGATGTTTCTTGGGTCATCAGGCGAAAAAACTTCATTTTTAATCTGGTTGAAGCCTTTAAATGGGTCTTTTTTTTTAGAAACACGAACGAGAGGTTTTCTTGAGCCTTCCTAGGAACATATTCAAGAGTTCCTTGTGTTTGATAATGACCAATTGCATTAAACTCTTTCTTAACAAAACGATTTAAATACTTAGCTATTCTTCTGTACGCCCACTTAAAATCTAAATGTAGTTGACGCGTCACAACTTTTATTCTTGCCCACTTTGAACAGAATATAATCCAGATTTCATTTTGAATTGGCGCCAATATTACAAAAAAGCCAAGAAAGAAATGTTAGACTACAATTTAAAAGAAACAACGAGCTATGGATGGTTTTTTAAGAAGTTCCTAATTAGGCGTCTAAACGGCCGGTAACAGAAAATAAACTTCTACATATGTAAGACTCATTTTGTAATTAAAAGTTATATATGTTATGCAGTCAATGAGTTATCTATTTGAGTGGCCATATTTATTGCATGATATTTAATTATTGAATATGTATATTTTTACGAACACTTCTTCGTTGAAGTTATACTTTCTTTATAACTGGACTAATTACTGTTACACGTAGTTATATCATTAATAGTTCCCAGAAGATTTTTTAGCAGAATAACACTATTAGTACAAAAAATTAAGTTAAGCCATTCTTGCTATCAGGACTTCAATTTCAATCATAAAAACATACACTCAAATACTACTAAAGAAATGATAACCAAATAGATATTCATACCTGCCATAGGTTTTATATTCGCTGTTGGTGGATCTGTTGTGGTCTTCTCAGTAGTGGCTTGTTGTTTCGAGCCAGATGTTTGACTCGCTAGCTGTCTCTGTAACATGTTGACTTTTTGCATTAGTGCTTCGACTTCTCTAGTTTTATCTACTTGGGCCTCTCCGCGCTCTTTTTCCAGGCGACTGATGCGTCCTTCATATTGCGATTTTATTAGTTCCAAACGCGCGTCTTGCTCGTCACGAGTACTTTGTTCAATAGTTCCGATTTTATTTCGCGACTCATCTAATTCGCGACTTAAGGTATTTCTTAATTCAGTTAATTGAACTATCTTGCTCTTTGCTTGTTTCAAAACTTGTTTAGCCTTTTCTTCTTTATCCATATTAACAGTCTTGAGCGTTTCAATTTCTTGCTTTAGCTTTTCATTATTAGCTTTTTCAGCCTCTAGTACTTTCTGTACCTCAGTTAATTGATCCTCGATCTTCTTGGTATTTTCTGCTATTGCTGCACCAGCGGCGGCAGCTTCACCTTCCTTCTTTTGCTTATCTTCTTCAACTGTTTTCACCAGCTCCTCGTATTGACCTTTGTATTTTTTAGCAATCTTCCGTATCTGATTTTCTTTATTTCTGATATCCGTAAGAGAAGCATCTTTACTTGTTATTTCTTCCGACAATCTAGTATTTTTGTCAACGGCAGTATTTAATTCCGCTTTAACTTTAGTTAATTCTTCGGTTAATCTTGACAAATCTTCCTTAAGTACTTGTAAGTGTTCATTTAGTTTTTTATTTTCTTCGACAAGAGTGTTTTGTTGACGTGACAGTAATGAGTATTGCTCTTCCAATTTCGATTTTTCAACTTTTAGTGCAGCCAATTCTTCATTAACTTTCCTAAGGTTTTCTTTTTCATTTGTTAGCATTTTCGCAAGAGATTCTCTTTCATTTTGCAATCTCTTCCAATCTTCGGGACTTGTTTTATTAGCACGTTCTACAAGAGCATTCACTCTAGTTCTCCATCTTGTGCAATCTGCTTTTATGGCAGCATTTTCGGAAAGTAAAGTGTCGTTCTTTGATGCATAATCAGCTATTTTTTCTTGAAGGGGATTAAGCTGCTCTTCTAAAGACTTGACAGTCAATCCCAATGCATCTACTCGAGCACTTAATGTGTCTCTTTCTTCACGTAAAATTCTATTACTATCGGTTAATGCATTAAGAGTCTCCACTTTCCTCAAAATATCATTTTGTTTGTTGACTGTCACCATGTCTACTTCTGATTTTTCCCGCTCAGAGGCCAATGTCAATTTACAATCGTCAAGTTGCTTTTCAGTGATCTCTAATTGAGACTTTAACCTCATTGTTTCGGCTTGCAATATGTCGAATTTTGCTACTGATATATCTTTTTCTTTTCTCAATAATTTAACAATTTGTAATAGCTGTTCTGACGGTTTACCATCGTCTTCATTAATAGATATACTGATGTTAGAATCATTACCCGATTCATTAATACTCTCCGAGTGAGATCTAGATGCATGAGAAACGGATAACTGTGTGCCCAATGCTTGTATTTGATCATGAAGTAAAGAATTTTGATTATTAAGGTCCTTCAAACGTTGAGATAATTGCTCATTTTCACTAATTATTATCTTTTCCCTTTCAATTAGTGACAATTTTTCTGCTTCCATTTTCTCTATGGCGCTATTTTTAGAGGCTACCAATTCATTAAGTTGGTTCTGTGCTCGAGACAGATCTTCCTTAACATTGGATAAGGTTTGAATATCTGAAGAATGCAAGATCATTTCATGAGTATATTTTTCTTCAGCGTTTTGAACAGCTTCTGATAACTTTGTGATTTCGTTACGTGCATCTTCTAGTTCAGAGCGACTGTTATCGTAGTTTGCCAAACATGTCTTTAATTCTTCTCTAACGTTTAACAATTCGTTCCTTAAATCAATATTTGTGCTTGTACCATCACCATTTCCTTGAAGTGTAAGTTCAGCTTCTAATTCTGAACATTTATCTTCTAGTTGTTGTATTCTCTTTGAGTTCTCTGCTAGCTTAGCTGTCGTTTCCATTTTATAGTTTTCATATTCGGTGTTAAGATTTTTCAATTCTTTTTCTGCACTCTCAGCTATATCACAATATTGCTTAATATGTTCCTTTGCAGTATTTAGTTGTTCTTGAATAGATTTTCTCTCACTCTCACTGTCTGACAATTTCATTTCAAGATCTTTAATTTTTTTTATGGTTTCAGACGCTCCGTCGATGTTCGGCAATAAAGCAGCTTGAAGTTTTTTTGTTACTTCTTCGTTAGATTTACTTTTCTCTAGTAAATCGTCCCTTAATTGTTGAATTTCTTTTCTCAAAACATCTGCTGCGTCTTTCTCTTCTTGCATACGTAATTTTGCAGTTTGCGTTTGACGTTCTAGATGTGATGCCAATTCTCTAAATCTGTCTTGTTCTTCTTGAAGCCTCCTTCTTAAAGCGGCGCATTCACGAGTAGCTTCATCAAGCCTTGTTTCTATTCTAGCGCGATTTTCAGCTTCAACGCGCTCTAAGCTTGTTTTTATCAATTCTAAATTTTTAAGAAGTAGAGACTGCCCTTGTCGTTCTCTATTTAGTATTTCCTTCTCAGTTTGTAATCGCATTTCTGCATCTTTTAATAATTTGTTTTCTAATTTTAAATTTTCACATTGAATTTCTGCTGCTGCTAATTTTCCTTGAGCTTTTAACATTTCGTCTCGCAAATGTTGCACAGAAACTTCGTGTTTAGCAATTGTAGTGCTATAAAGTTTATTTTTTTCTTCTAATGATGTTACTTGTTTTTTATATGTTGTTACATTAGTTTGCAATATTTTCAATCGTTCACTATTATATTCCGCAGTTGAGGAACATTTACTATTAGCAGATGTTAATTTTGCTATTTCTTGTCGCATGTTATCAATTTGTTCAAATAACATTTTCTCATTAGTAATTTTTTCTTCTTTGTAGGTTTTATATTCTTCTTTCAGAAGCTCAAGTTGTTTCTCTGTTTCTTTGTATTTGATTTCAAAGTTTGAAACTTCAATTACTGGTTTCGAAGATTTTTGCGAAGGCTCACCCTCGGCATTAGAATCAGTCTTCTCTAAATCTGATGTATCTGTAACTGCAGACATTTCATGACGTTTGCCTTTCATATGATCGTGGTAAAGCTTTTTAAACATATCCCTTTGTCTGATAAGGCCATTTACCATTTTAGTTTGTCTATCCTGTGCTTCTGTTAACTCTGTAACTCTTTCTTTTAAAGCATCGATTTTCTTTTCCATTTCTCCACTTTCAAATTGCTCTTTGTGACGTTCCAGTTCTTCTTGTTTATCAGTTAATTCTCGAATCATACGTAAAAGAGTTTGATTATTCTCGTACAACTCCTCGACACTGCCAAAAGTCACTAATGTTTTCGATATAAGTCGTGATGAATTCAATTCTGAAGAATTTGATATGTTACCAGTATTTGACGAATCATGGTCTCCATTAAGAAGCCCAAGTCTATTATGTTCTACCTCTTTGAGTAAAAAGCATACTTGTCTGCCTAAATCGCCTAATTCGCCCTTAAGCTTCGAGTTTTCACGGTTATAATGACTTGAAACTTTAGACAATTCACAGTAGTCATCTCGCAGCTGACCACATTCAATAATCAAAGATTCTATTTGTTGGGTCAATGCTACATTCGTTTCCTTAACTTCAAGATATTCTGCCCTTTGTTTTTGTAATAAGGGTGCCTTTTCTTCTAATTCTTGAACAATCTTATTAATGGTTATGTTTAGTTGCCTATTTTCTTCTTTCTTTTGACTTAACTCATCTGTAACTGATACTAACTGCGAATAAATTTGTGTTAAGGACATTCCTGATTTTAAAAGCTTGCTTGCTGTTGCAGCAGATGGGGCTAAATCACTAAGTGCCATATCAAGGTTTTGAGCTGTTGCAGCTTTTAACAAATCATTAGCATGTTCTAATTCACTCTTCAATGAGGAGATGATTTCATTTTTTTTTTCCATTAGTTCCTCATGATCTATTTCATCCTGTTTATATTTTGTTTCTAAATCACCATATTTTTCTGTAGCTTCATTGAGCAACTTTTGTAATTCTGATATACCTTCAGTCAGTTCTGTAGTTTTAGCCTCTGCGTCATCATGCATAGTTTTAAATAAATCTGATAACTTTGTTTTTGCATCCAATTCTTTTTTGTAATTATCTAACATCTTATTCTCAATTTCCCTCTGCTCCATCAGCCGTTGTGCCAAATTTTCAGCCCGATTATTTAAATTCTGTTTTAATTCATTAAGTTGTTCTATTGTATCATTAGCTGCTTTCAACTCTTCAATTTTTTCTGCAAGCTGTGTTTCCAAACTTACCAATCTGCTAGTATTATTCAATCGTACTGTTTGTAACTCTGATGTTAGCCTATTAACCTCTTCAGACAGGGCAGTTATTTGCGAATTTAGTAATATTCTTTCTTGATCTAAACGTTTTTCACGATATTGCAGGGTAAGTTCTTTACTTTGGATTTCATCATTTAAAGCTAATGCTTCACATTTAGAATCGATTGCTGCTTTGAGTTGTTGAGATAAAGATATTTCGTTGGTTGTTAATCGTTCAATCTCGGCATCACGCCTTTGTAAAATACGTGTTAAGTCATTTCGCTCATCAATAGCAGCATCTCGAGCGCTCTTAAAAGATATTGCTTCATTTTCTAAGCGACATATTTTATCTCGAGCATTTTCTAATTCTGTGTTAAGAGATATAGCTTGTCTCTGGAGTTCTGAAATAGTTTCATCTGAAACCTGCAATTTCTTTATGGCATCTTCATATTTAGCCGTTAATTCGAGAATGGTAGATTCCGTTTCCGAAGTTTTTTCATCTATGGAAATGACAAAGAGCGTGTTAGAACATCTAAATGTATGTTAAATATTTATTCTATTTATTTTAGTTTCACTACTGACAGGTGTTATGGTAAAAAAAATTAAAATTTCAACCAGACTCTGAGCTGAGTTTAGATATAAATGAGATATATATATAGTAAAGTACATATTGTTAGCCTTTCTATAATATGAATACTCTAATCCCCTAAAGCTAAAATGTACACTCTGTCTAGTGACAATACATAACCTAAAACCCTTTTGCAAATGGTTATAATGTTTCTTAAATTTAATTTTTAAGGTCAATTATAAAAATGAATATGTTGCTTATCAATTGTTCAATAAAAAATATGTCTATTAATATTTGAACCAGCAAACTTATACATTACAAGTTGGTTATTTGGCCACCTCGCTATCACCAGTCTTTTATATGGTGACCGAGCACAACACTAATATGCAAAAATTTCGATCCCCCCCCACAGCCGTCTACCAACGCTTCACACATAATACACCTTATAAATATTGTAATGCAGCAACAAAAATAAGCTCATAAGCACGAAATTAATATCTAACAGCCCTTATAGTATTTCCTTTCCTGTAGAAAACGAACCATCGAAATTGGTTGGAGTGATCTTGAGTTATGCGTCCATTTGTCATGCGCATGCTTAATGCAAATTTAAGACTTCTGCTGTTTTCTCATGAATACTGTCATCAGAACTGGACATTTAATTATGGGGCCCTACGACAAGCACCAGCATTCATATAAAAAAAGAATTGACAAAATAGGTTCATCTAGTCGGAAGTTAAAACATATATAAAAATACAGACAAATTGATAATCTCCTCCTTTTTTTAGGCTGGTTAAAAAATAACTTTAATGACTTCAACACAGTTGTATACAGGGTGATTTCAAATAATAGCAATAAAATGATATATCTAAAGCCACAAATCATTTACCTGTTTACATAAACATACCATTTTCAAAATTTGAAACAATTTTTTTTTATATGCACATTAAACAACTATTATTTATTGCTTAAACACTATTTTCAAATAAAACAGTTTTTAGCTATTCTTAAATCTGATCACTATATTCCAAATATCTCATAATTTATGTTTATAGTAGTGGTATTGTTTGTGAATGTGTGTAATTTTATGGTTATTGTTTGCAAAGTAGGATAACTTTACAGTAAAACATCATTCAATTGTTGCTTGTTTTAAATGTTAAAATTCGTTGTAATACATGGTTCCATAGTAATAGCATTATGATTATTATTTCATCAGTTTGGCAACAAGGATAAGAAGGGTCCAGACTGTGTTGGTATCCATAGGTGTGTCAAGCCTGCCATAACCATGAGAAATATGTGTATAGGTAACTGCACCCACACTGGCATGCTGACTTTGCATGGGCACACCAACACTATTGGCTGCTCAGACACCAGATACAATAATTACATGTATATCAAAATTCTTAGTTTACAATGTCTATGCTAGTTTAAAAGTTTATGTAGTTAGTAGTTACTTTTTAAATGTGAATTTTTCCCTTGTAAATTTTACTCACTAGTGTTGTCAGAGCTTTAAGATTATGAAAATGATTTTTTAAATAAATAGGCAGCCTATTCTGAACATATGATTTTCTTTTGTTACCTTTTTTCCATTTTACCCAGCAAAAGTAAAAAAAATTTAATAAATATGTTTCACAATATTGTTTTTATTGTATATCTGTATAGAACATTACACAATTACTATGTATTGGTAAAAGTTTCTTATAAAACACAAGACTATCAATAAAAAAAAAAAAAAAACAATTTTAGTTATTGTTAAACTTCAGCACTTCATACCACATTTTTCATAATTGTATTACTCCATATTCTTAGTTCACAATAGTTTTAATAGTGAAAGTAATAGTGTATCACACTACGTCAGAAATTTCAAATGAGGCTGATTTAGCTAATTATCAAACACAAATAATTCCCGATCTCAAAAATCTCAACCGTGACAGTGTTGTAAGGCATATTAGACAGCCTGCTTAAAGTGTGTTAATAAAATAACTATATTTTTGTTTTTATAATAATACATTCAGATATTAATTAAATATAAATAGCTACATCTTTAAGAGTCACATAATGCTAAATAAAGAAACAGAGTAACTATTTTAGCAAACAAAGCAATTATTATTATATTGAAAATAAAGAAAAACAAACTAATTTTGAATTGCACAATTTCTATAAGAAAGAAACATATTTTTAAATGTCCATATCAAAGAGAAGCGTATATACATACAACTAACTCATTTTTACTGCCTGATGACAGTCAAATTTGTAAAAATTATTTCATAAATACCATTGAGCATCACAAAGCTCACATTCAAAAAAATTCAATGCACCAGAACTGAAAAATCTGATTTATAATACATAACTACATTTGAATACTTTCTAACATTAAAATAGGTATTTATCCTTTAAAAAAACAATTTTAAATACAAAAATAGGCCGGTCCCTTACCTATCTGTGATTTACTGGTCTCGTGTAAAGCCTTAGATGTTAAGTACTCTTCAAATTTTTTATCAATATATGTATTTAGTTTTTCCGCAACTGTATTCGGTAGGCTTGCAATTTCTGTTTCTGATAAAACATCGCGTAAATGATTTTTGTCACCGGCTTCCACACTCGCGGCTTCCATTTTTATCACAGCATAACGCAATGACAGATTAAAATGTTATAAACGCATACCACAGATTAAAATATATATGATTTGTAAAGTATTGATCGATAGGCGTAACCAAAAGGACCATGTGAGACAAACAGTTTTTACAAGAGACCCGCCCTAGCTTCGTACAGGTATCGGAGTATATTATACGTACATGTATTATCTGTCGAAGGATCGTACCATCGCAGTCATATATATGAATTGTTGCATTGCATGCATTAAGTGACAAAAATATTATGTAGATATCATAAACATTAACACAAATTTCACGTGCATTTTTATACAGCATCGATATTTTACCTTATTACTAGGAAAAACGAATCCTGAAGCAAATGAAAAGTAAACAACATATAAATTTGTACAATCACGAAAATGACATACCCTTAGATTTATTTATTTCTGTATTTGCTCTTTGTTCTAATTCTGTTTGTTTTGTTATTTGTCTTACACCCTATTTATTTGTAAATTTAAATTGTAAACAGGGATAAGTACCTTTCAATAATAATAAATAAGCTTATCTTTAATAAGCGGGTGTATAAGTATTTTTTGAAAGCCTATAAAAAGAGATTACGAAGTATTTCGAAGATATGCCCAAGGTGGCTTGGAAATTAAAGCACACACTGCGACGACAATTCCGAGAATTATCATCAAATTTTAATAAATGGTTACAACACCTTGACAAATGCGTTAACCCTCCTTGTAAATTTTATGAAAATCCACCGTGTAGTTTTTTAATTAATTGCAAATAAATAGAGTCGACGGAAGATTTTGTTTTGTAATACTAAATATATGTGTTTTTTGTCTCTAACTAGCAATGTGTGGTGCATCATTTGTTTTCGTCTTATAATAATAATAATTATTATTATTTATTTAAGACTATATAATTTGACCATATGTTCATTTTAAAGGCCTTTTTATTTTTTTTGTACATTTCTCCATTAATTTTAACCTTTACATCTCTGGTTCATTAAACGTCCAGCAATGTCTACCGAGGGTAGATCCTTTCACGGTGCCATCGAAATTTAATGCTTTTAAGCCAGTAGTCAGTACTTAAAAATATATCCAACTTATTTCTAGGCACAGTATTTTAAAACGACTTGAATCCTATGCAACTTACTATCAGGCTCTGGACTATGATCAGGTAGATTCAGTCGATGACACCTGAATAAGCATAAGTCCAAGTGGAGTATATTATTGAGCTGTCTCTACATTTGGTATTTGATTGCCTAACAAAGAGCAGCATCTATTTCAGGTGTCTAAGGATACAGAACGGACCCAAGTACAGACCCTTGTGGTATACTGGCACTGCAGAAAAATATCTTGTGCCATAGAATTTGACTTGACACTTCTGTCACTGAGATAAGACTCCATTAACTGGAAGGAAGATACTTTTTAATTCTGCAATGTAGTTCTCTGTGAAAAATTCGGTCAAAGGTTTATTAAATCCATATCTTATCCAAAGGCTTATTATAATCCATCCATCAAGAAAAGCCGCTGAAGAGTAATCTTACTTTTTCAGGCATTGTCTTATTGCTCTATAGATTAAAATTAAAAGCTAAATTGGTGGTCTGATATTCTGTGATACATATCGATGCAGATAAGATGAAGAAGGGCATTTCATATATTTAGAAAAATTTATTTGATGCTTTCTCAAGCTATATAAGTTCAGTATCTGAGTTGTTACATCGGGTATGTGAAATGGGATAGGTTATTATTACTTACTATTTAATCTGTGTCCTTTATCGGCTACCACTTAATCTGTGATATCGTTATTGTAAATGAAAAACAGTCTGTGTCGAAAAATAGCAATGGACTCAATGGAGGAAGAACAATGTTTACATCAATGTGAAAACTATATTCAAAATCATAACATTCAAGTATTATTAAAAGATTGCATAGTTCAACTTTGTTTACATAAGCCTGAAAATCCCGTTACATTTTTAAGACAATATTTCCAAAAACTAGAACGAGTAAGTTTTGTTTACTTACACGAATGCTCAAAACAGCATAGTATATATTGGGAACGAAAATAGACATTAATTAATGATGCAAATAGTGTTTACGATTCCTCAAAATATTACGGAGGAAAAATATTTGTGGTGGGGACGGGCAGTTTAAATTTGTTTGATACTCGAGTTGACAGCCAACTGAAAATAGAATCGTGAAGATTCCTGAGAAGTGATTTTTACTTAGTCTATAAATATTGGGTTAAAACTAAATTTGATGTCTGCGTGACTTCTTCATATTTCTTTGAAATTGTGATTCTGTATTATGTTTTTGTAGTGCAAATAACTTGAGATTAAAATTTGTTATCGAAATTATAATATACTCTGGAATAGCTTGAAGGATTTTAGCGATGGTGATGTCTATAATATGTATTTTATTAATAGCTTTACCTGATATAAATTTGTAATCCAAGATTTTATACATGTTTATTTAAATGTTTGAATATTCAATTTTAACATTATCTCTTATTTTGAGTAACATTACTATGTAGCTATTTTTATTATTTTTAATAATAATTATATTTGAGCATTTAGTTATGTCATATTTCCATCAATTTTTTAATTTTTGTAAATATATAGTATTTAATTGAGAACTATAATTTTATGCCTTTGATCAATATTGATGTAGAAGTTCTTAGTAGATTATATATGTAGATGACATTGTCCTTTAATAGATGCACAGCTACAAAACACAATAGGTAAATTTAAGTTTATCATAGTGCTAAATTATAGGCTAATAAACTATTTCTTTATATGACTAAGATTTTTAATTACCATATTTTAATTTAATACTTGGGAGTAATTTTATATTGATAATAGCAATGCCCTGCTGTTTCACTCACATAGATACTGATCTTCTGGTAGTGAAAAGTCTACTAAGTCAGACTATAGATTTATTTTTGTTGACATAAAAATTTATTTCACTTAGTTTTTAATTACTTTGTTTCAGATTATTAGATAAACACATTCATAATCTAATCAATATACAGATTTTACTTTATAATGAATATATTTCTAACTAAATATGTAACATATTTTGAGTGAAATATTATGAATGAAGCTTTGAAAGGTAAAGGAATGAAAGTGAATGTAAACAAAACGAAAGTTATGCTTTTTAAACGAGATGAATCTATGATGGATGGCAATATTTTGATAGATGGTGAACAAGTTGAACTGATGAAAAAAGTTGTATACTTGGGATCTAAATTTACAAAAGATGGAACATGTGAAAGTGATATTGAAAGGAGAGTGAATGCAGGGAATATGGTAAATGGTGCTCTATACGCCTTTATGAATAGCCAGATGGTGTCTCAAAGGGCTAGACTGGCAGTGCATGCTGGAGTGTTGGTGCCAACACTTATGTATGGTAGTGAAAGTTGGGTATGGCAGAAGAATCACAAAAGTAAAATAAATGCGGTAGAGATGAGAGCGTTGAGAAGCATGAGTGGATTAAAACTGAGTGACAGAGTGAGAAATAGTGTGATAAGAGAACGTTGTGGTATAAAAGAAGACGTAGTGACTAAAATTGAAAAAGGTATGCTTAGATGGTTTGGGCATGTAGAGAGAATGAATGAAAGGAGACTGACAAAAAGGATTTATGAGTCAAGAGTGAATGCGAAAGTTGGAAGGGGAAGACCGAGGCGAACGTTCCTGGACCAAATCCAGGACATTTTAAATAACGGCCAGGCCAAGAGTACTCTAAACTGACGAACTTGTATGAATGGTTTAATAAGAATGAAAGAAGCGAAGGAGATATGCAAGGATCTTGGCAAGTGGAAGGATGTTGTCTCTGCCTACCCCTATGGGAATGAGGCGTGATGCTATGTATGTATGTATGTATGTATTTTGAGTAGAATGTCCGACATTACCAAATTTAAAAATACTCTACAGGTATTGAAAAACTCTTGATTTCAAGGTGGTAACATGAATTTGAAAGTTAATTATGAGATAACTAGTATTTATATAAGTTTTATTTTGTTACATGTTTAATTAGTAATAGCGAGAAAAATATTTGTACTGATATTCCAATTTATATTTTGTTATGCTTTGCTTATTATTTTTTCCAGCTGTTGCTTATATTAAGCACAATAGATATCATCAAATAAAGAATTGCAATGTGATATTTACAAGAATAAATTCAGATATAAATGATCTTTCCACAAATTATAAGGTCTCCAATCAAAATTATGGTTACAAACAAAATGGAAAACTTTTACAACCTCTTTGAGTTACTTTTTGTCTTTGATTTTCATTTGTTCCAAAGAATATAATTGTGGGGTTGTGTATACACAAAACTCTGAATAAAAGCCTATAAATTGCCATAGCATATTAGTTACTTGTCACAAATTGTTTTAAACTTAAATTTTCGTGGTTTATTAACATATTGACTATTTGAACGGTTTTTATGGGATTATCAGAAATAACCTATTGCCTTGTAAATAGTTCTCTATTTTTTGACATTACTGTTTATCCAATGTACTGTGCAAGTAATATAAAGTTCAAATGAAATATTGTCTTATATCATTATCATTTAAATCTATATCTGCATACATTCACTGCCTGACAATGCAAGAGATCTAATTGCAATGATTTGTACAATATCTGATTATGTGGTGTTTGTAATTATCAGCTAACTGCTATTAGGAGCCCAATGTCCATTGGTTTGTGTAGCTATATTCTATGACTATTACCACTAACTTCATACCTCTTGAGCTATATCAGTAATTTTAGTTCTACAAATATCTTCATCTTGGAAGTGATTTCATGGTGATCCTCAGCTCTGGCCAAGTCCATCGCCCACTGTGTGATCTTAAGCTTTCTTATAATATGCATAGCTATTAGCCACAGCGTACTAATTTTAAATTATATAAATTGCAGGAGCAAGTAAAAGCAGCAGCAGCTGCAGCAGCAACCTCAGAGGGAGAGGCAGATGGCGAACTCTCTCCCTTACCAGTACCAGGTGGGCAATTGCCACGGCGTCGAGGTGGCATTAGTGCTGAACCAGTTACTGAAGAGGATGCTACTAGTTATGTTAAAAAGGTATTTAATATAGTAAACAATATTTATACTGTTATCCATGGAGGGAATTTAAAAAAAATCATTGAAATCATGGAAATCATTATTATTTATAGTTAAAATTTATTTAAAATCTTGTCCAACAAATGATTCACTATATTATGGACATAGTAATTTTGCACCTGAATTTTAGGTTATTTAAATCTTACTATATTATATACTTTCAATAGGTGCTGTACAATTTTTCTCAAAATATATTTATTTCATATTTAAGAAAACACTATTTACATCAAACGTCATCATATTACGTCGTCATATTACATAAAAAGTGCAATTTAAATGAGAATATTTGTACACTAACAGAAAAAATTACAGATCATAAAAAATTATCACACTTGAAACAATTTTTCTAATTGTATTAATATTTTATAAAAAAGAAAACTATTCACATTTGAAAAATAACCCTATTTCTGTCTATATAAAGCATTATTAATTTTAGGTGGTGCCGAAAGACTATAAAACCATGGGGGCTTTGTCTCGTGCTATCGCCTCAAATGTATTATTTACACACTTAGATGAATCTGAGCGAGCAGACATGTTTGATGCCATGTTCCCTGTACAGTGTTTACAGGGAGAGACAGTGATTCAGCAGGGTGATGAAGGAGATAACTTCTACATTATAGATTCGGGTGAAGTAGAGGTTTGAAATAAGCAACATTATTATTAATTTATTAAAATAACTAAGTGACCTGGCAAACATTATTCAGCCGTTTAAACAAGGAATCCAAAAAATTTGAATTTATAAATTAAAATTTTAACAAAAAAAGAACCGACCTAAAAACAAACTGTTACAAAGATGTGCTCTAAATGGTAAAAAAATAATTGCGTATTCTTTTTTAGAGTTTTTCGTATTCGTATATTCGGAGTCGGCGTTAGCCAAGGTATATAGAATATAAGATAAACATTAGATTTTTAGTTAATTTGTACACTAACAAATTTGTCTGAATACGGGTACAACGTGGTACTCAAATGAGACCGCACTGTTTAAATAAAACAGCATTGCAAAGTGAAATTTACATTGATAGCACCACACCCGCGATCGAACCCGCAACCTTATACGTTACAGGTCAGTTATTTGGCCACCCTGCTATCACCAGTCTTTTAAGAAGTAATCGAGCGCAACACTAATATGTAAAAGTTTCCTTCTCCCCCCTTATAATATTGCTATGCAGCAACAAACGTAAGATCATTGCCATTTGATTACAGACAGTTATATGTTTTGCCATAAATCGCGCCCTTACTGTAAGCCATTGAGGAGTTCCAGTGATCTTCATATTTAACTACGACAATTACTTGACCATACCGATGTTACGGTAGGTGACTTAAATCAGTTAATGTCGTTAATTTGTTCCTAAGAATTGAAGAGTTCTGTCACTTTGTCATGGAACCCATCATCAGAACCTAAGCAAACTATCATAAAACAGCCCTTGACGTATATATTTCCCAATAAGAAAAGAATCATCGAAATCGGTTGGCGTGATCTTGAGTTATTCGTTCGTCGCGCACGTGCTTAATGCAAATTTAACACTTATCCGGTTTTCTCATGGATGCCACCATGAGAACTAGATTAAAAAAATGGGAACCACCTTTTATTTAAAAAAAAATCATCATGATCGGTCCACCCATTCGGAGATATGAGGTAACAAACATTTAAAAAAAAATTACAGACAAATTGATAACCTCCTCCTTTTTTGAAGTCGGTTAAAAATTGGAGAAGGGGTATATCTAAACTGTAATTTATAACCTCCAAATTGAACAATGCCTGTAATACGTTGGAAATTTCAATTTATTATATATGCACTTGGATTCTCATGTTTTTTTTTTACAAAATTTTATTGTTTTTATAAATTGTGTTAACTTTTATTCCTTTATTTTACTTTATACTAAATGTTATAACTCATCTTAGGTGAGAAGAGGGAGGAGGTTATGAAACCTTATGTATACTTGGGGTTAGAGATCATTCTTTCCCATAGTTAATGAAAAGTATCTATAGACAATGAGTGAATGACAATTCGCCAAAAAATATGAATGTATAAATTCTAGTAGGCTATATAAAATTAACATCTCATTTAAGGATACCTGTATAAGTTTCTAAACTCACAGAAGATGACCTAGAGATTTAAATCTTTTTTTAAAGAAGTCTGATTGAAAAAATTGTATTGAAATATTACTTAAATAATAAAAACGCGTGGGCGTGAGTGAATTGCTCTATTCTTAATGTGATAAATTAATATTGTACTGTAATGATGTTGGTAAAAAAGATATGCGACTGTTTGTTGTGGGTTCTTCTTAGATCAGGGCACGAAGAGCGTAAATTTAGATTGTAAGTCGTTGTTTCATATCATTATAAGTAATACATTAGAATTATTATGTGGAAAAACTATCCTTGACGATTCAAAAGTGTGCTATTGAAATAAAAAAAATTTGAATTTGTATGAAAAGATACTTTGCACATTAACAGGTGTTAGTTAATGGCGAAATAGTAACAACGATAGGAGAAGGTGGTAGTTTTGGTGAGCTGGCACTGATTTATGGGACACCTCGTGCCGCAACTGTCCGAGCACGTACTCCCCTCAAATTGTGGGGACTAGACCGCGACTCATACCGCCGCATATTGATGGGCTCCACAATTAGAAAGCGTCGAATGTATGACGAGTTTTTGTCACGCGTATCTATATTGGGTATGTCGAAATTAATATTAAACTATTTTTTTTATTCCTACTCATGGTTCGTATTTTCCATGTGAATTTATTTTATTTTTGCATTCAAAATTCTTTGCGCACGCTTGACTTGGGAAGTAAGCCGGTGAATGCCTGACGTGAGCATTACGCAAAGAGACGAATGGTAGTTTAGAGGGAGATATAAGTTAGTAAAGATATAAATACAGAAAATATCGAATATACGACGAACAAAATAAATTTAAATATTTGTAGAAAATTGACATATGACAATGCCCGTCATGTGTTGCAATGCCACACTTGATATGTTTTTGTTTAATGTATAAGTTAGCTTCATATTATAGATTACCCCATACAATGCCCGGCACGTGTTGCAGTGCTACAATGAAAAGAATTTCTAAATTGTACATTTATAAATAAATCTATTATGTTCGCCTCGTCCGATTACTTTTTTCTTAACGTCCACGTCACGCAATGACCAGCTTTCTTGCCAAGTAAAGCGTGCGTAGAAAATATGTACTTAAAAACGAAATTTTCTTTTAAATAGAAAGGCGCGGTAGTTTTTGTAAAAGTTTGTATTTGTTTTAATAGAAAGCTTAGAAAAATGGGAGAGGCTGACGGTGGCTGATGCACTGGAACCGGTATCATTTAACGATGGTGAAACTATCGTGCGACAAGGAGAGCCAGGGAACGATTTTTATATCATTGTTGAAGGTAAGGCTGACATTGGTAGCTATACTTTATATAATATCATACAGCATAACCTTATTATATCGAGCCTGAATTTGCATGAATTAACGAATTTTCAAAATCCGCTAACACTGCCCATAAGAGCAAATGCTAAATTGACCATTACATGTCGGATACTTTTATCTAAATCGTCTTTATAACGAACTTGATCATTGAGGAACGTAAATATCGCCGTTTTTCAATTTATTAACTTTACACTTTTTAATTTCCGGACTGCCTCATTGGTCTAGTGGTTAATATGTTCGACTATAGACATGAGGTCTTGGGTTCGAGTCCCGGGTCGGGCCAATTCAAATATCAATATTGAGCTATTAAGATTTTCTCAATATTTGCTCGAAGTTGGGAAGTTGGTGGAGTGAGCCACCCCCGTGCCTCGGAGAGCACGTTAAGCCGTCGGTTCTGCGCCTGATAACTCTCCGGTCGCGTCGGATTCCCGTCACATTGGACTATGAGAGTGTACTTGTGTACTATGCACTACAGCTTGGTGAGTCTATAGTCTAAAAACCCTCACTCCTCGGAGTGAGGAGGCCTGTGCCCAGCAGTGGGACGTTAATGGGCTGCTACGTTACATAAAGTGGCCCATGAATATGATAATATGGACAAAATTGATTGAAAATTGTATCATGTGTGTTTGATCGGATAGAGTGTTACGTAGCCATTATAGGCAACGTTCCTATTTTTCTATATATTGTGTACTACTACTGTGTATGTGACTGATTTTACCTAACGTACTAACATTTTCTTAGAAATGTTTTTATTGGGTTCAGGTTGATTTAAGAGTTTATATTTACAATTTGATCTGTTTTTCACCCGACCGAACTTGTTGCGGGCTCTTCTTAGACAGTGATATAATTTTATAAGTCTCTAATGTCATCCTTAGTCGTACATAACAAATATTATGAAAACGATATTTGATTGGTTCAAAAATAAATAATGTATGAATGTGAATATTTTCCAATATTTCCACGTGATCAGGAATTACTTGGGTAACACCGCCTGGCTCAGCTTGTAACTATCTAAACTTTCAAGAAACAGATGATCGATGTGAATGAAAATTTCGATGAATATCTTGTTCAATATATCATTTGCAAAATTGGCTGTTAATATATTAGGAAATAAAAGAAAATAGTAGACTAGCAACGCCCTGCGGTTTCACCCGCGTAGATAACGATCTCGTGGCAGTGAAAACTATTAAGTCGGACTATAGATTTATTTTCGTTAACATAAAAGTTTTGTTTCACTTAGTTTTTACCTACTTCCTTTCAAGTTCTTAGATACACACTAACATTCAGAATCTAATGAATATACAGAATTTACTTTACAACGAATATATATCTAACTAATACATTTTTAAATTCGTAACATCATTTCGTAGAATGTACGACGTTAGTCAATTTAAAAATTCTCTACAGGTAATGAAAGAATTTTTTAAATCCGTCCAGTAATTTTTAGCTCGATTATTTTAAATTCTTAAAAATAAAAATTCAACATTCAAATAACTTTCTTCTATTAGAAGAAGATTATAAGAGACATATTTATAATATTTTATTGTCTCAAAGCTTCCCTATACACTACATTTGAGACACTCTGGACTTCGACTCGGAACTCATTATTTTCTTTCATTGAGATTTTTAATATCGATAATCTTTCTTTTTAATGGTACGCCCGATTTTAATCATCTAAAAAATATTTTACAGGTATTGCAACGTTCTTTAATAAAATATATAAATAATAGATCAAAGATTAATGCAAAACTTTTAAAATACAAAAAAGTAGTTACAGTGGTATAACTACAGTAGTTGAACATATGGTGTCGTGGACTTTTTTGTAGACATTACTACGTTCTATAATATTGTTCAGTTATAATGCAGCTTGATGGTGAAAAAAAATTCGAAATCGGTCCTTTAGTTTTCGTGTGAAAACGTTACAAACATACATACATACATAAACACAAATGTAGGAAACATAAGTGTTTTTGTTTATAACATTATTATTGTATATTAAATTAGTATAATATTTTATATGAATAAAGACATTAAAATGTGATTTTGAAATATGCATGTATGCTCTTACATTTTTGACCTAGTAATTTCGTATTATAAAAATCCTAGAAGAAAACCGCCAGAATGATAGGCTGCTACTAAACTTTAATTTATTCATGCATATGATTTACATAACAAATATTTGATTTGACTTGTACCTGGTGGCCTTTAGGGACGGCTGTGGTGTTGCAACAGCGTGGAGGAGGGGGAGGAGGAGGTGCGGGGGACGAGGCCGTGGAGGTGGGCAGGCTTGGACCGTCGGACTACTTCGGAGAGATAGCTTTATTGCTGGATCGACCACGTGCTGCCACTGTCCGGGCTGCCGGGTCACTTAAATGTGTCAAGTTGGACCGTGCAAGGTACGTCCTTAATAATATTCTTATGCAAATGGCATTATAATTGGTTTGTTTTTATGTTCTGTTAACTAAATATAAAAAACTCTCTAACCCTAAGGTTGTCTAGTAGAAATTGAACAATTCTTATTTTCTTTATTTATTTATACTTTATTGCACACATACAATACGAGTTAGAGTTAGAAATAAAACAATGTTTAGGGTAGCTTATATGTTTAGAATAAAACAATTTTAGATAGATAGCAAAAAAGAGAAAATAAAATCACCCTCCAGAATATATCTAGAAGCGTTACTGGGCATATGGAGAACCCACTTTTCGTCTTGATTTTTAGCAGGTAGACGGACGTTACCTTCTCTGATATCTTTTATTCTCTCTGAAATCATACAGTTTCTCTCTTAATACATTCACCGTAAATATAGCAAAACCAGTCTCGTTACTAACTACTCCGTACTTATTTTGTAGAGGTTCAAACAGCGAAAAAAAGATGAAATTTTCGCTCGCTGTTGCCTACATGCAAAGACGCCAAAACCACTTCCCTTCGCCCTCTTGTCTCTCCTTCGAGAAAGATAGAGCGCATAGAGCGACATTAATTGGCCGCGAAAATGAAAAAAGGTTAAATCCTTTCTCAAAAAGCAAAAATGCTCGATTTGTTTATATATATTTGATTTTATTCTCGGAATATATTAAGAAAAACCCATGCAAACATAAAAATATTTTGTTGACCAGCATAAGTTTTTTTTATATAATTTTACTTTAATTACAGGTTCGAGCGAGTACTGGGTCTTTGTGCGGACATCCTCAAGAGAAATATCGCGCAATATAACAGTTTTGTTTCGCTCTCGGTGTAAATATTCTATTTCTAAGTTCCTATAACGAATACTTAACAATAACAGGAATATTTTCATTGCTTTCTTTATTGCAATTTTGTATTGAACTACTTTTATTTATAAAACAAAGTGAACTTATTAGTTTTGTTATTTAAGACTTTCAGGCATTAAGTATCAAAAAATGTTGTTCGATCTGAACGGGGGTACCAAAGGACCCTAGTTTATTTGTATGGAAATTTCATCAAAACATCACATGTATGCGGTTCCTTGAGGCGACCGTGCAAATTTGCGAAATCGAAAAAGTCTCGGACATTTGTCACGCTTTTTCCTTACGGTAGTACCGCCTTTGGCTGAGTGACAAAAATAACATATATCAACTGTTTGAGCTTTTGTTACCAAAAATAATATTTTTAAACGACTTGCGCTTTCTACAAATAAAACCAAGGAAAAGGTTTCTTTATAATGCTTTTATAAATACAAAAAATCTGAAGGTATTACCTCTTCTAATACTCAAGTTATTAAATTAAAACATACATGAGGGATTACAAATATCCTCCCTTGCGCCTGCTTTGATCAACGGAATAATATTTATTACAGTGCTCGCAGTATTTTTCCGAACACACTATATTATATATATAAAAAAATTTAACAACTGAATTCTGTCATAAAATTATTATTAAGTACCATTATAAATAATTGGTGTTATAAATTACTGATGTGTGGTGTTAACTGTATTTTGCATGTGTTACACGATGTCGATGTTCTGTATGTATTAATAATTTTTTTGCGTAAAGAATAATAAGGATAAAACGTATCGCACTTCCTTTTTATTAAGTCAAAGTGCCAAAACTGTTAAATTTAATATAATTGATAAAATGGTTACTTACACCTGCGTATTACCATCCGTAATTTGTAAAAAGTAAATTGTAATGACACCAGTGGTGTAGTTAGGTAACCTGGGGCAAAAATTAAACTATGGCCACTACTATTTAAAATAATTTGTACCGAATTCGGCTTATTCCAGATATGTTGTACTAGCAATTATATTGATAAACCAGCCTGAATACAGGAAAGTTCCTCGCAAGCCTGAAACAAAGATGTTGAAAATTCCCCTGTATTCTGTCAAATAAGTTGCTCTTATTAAAGTCACGTTCCTGGAACACTGAGTAAGACATTTTAATTTTAATAAAGATTAAATTTCACAAGAGGCATGTAAATTTTCGATTTATCTAATGCTCATTATGTTGTTTCTTTTCAATTAAAAAAAATAAGTGCTGAAGCCATTTTAATTATTTTATACTGCGGGAATTAGTTCACAAAATAGAAATTAAATCAGTTCATATTATAAAATATTTGTGAATTCAGTTTTTTTCACGACATCATTAGTGCCATATTAAAAATAAATCTATTTGATACGAATAGCAATAAAAAAGACGCACACAATTGAATTATATATCACCTCTTTTCTTCAATTACGCTATGAGATCCAAAATAGTTTTTTTTTAATTTCGTAAATACAACTAGCGAAATCACTTAATAGCGAATAAAAAAATATTGACGATAGAAATTAAAAACATCTATGTAATACATGAATAATTTTATACAAATATCAAATCAATATTATGTTATTTATTTCATTATCTCCATTCAATTATATATTTTAAATAATTTGAAACAAAGGTAAATAGTATCGAATAAAATACGTGAATAATTCTAAACAGATACAAAATCAAAAATAAGCGTTCCAAATTCAAATAAACAAAACGTAACTCGCTTTCTTTTTATCTTCCCCAACTTATACCTCTTAAACTTCCCGTTCACCTAGCCTGAACGCTCGTAAAAAAGTTTTAACTTCAAAAACTTTCTTTTTACAAATTATTTAACACAAATATTTATTGAAAGTATTACAAGATCAATTTTGTAGATAACACATTTAATTTAAGATGCGATATGTACACAGAATTCAAAATAGCATAGATATCTAAATAAGAGCTTTATAAAATTAAAACGTACTCTTTGTAATAATATGAAAGCTTTGTTACACGTGAATAAAATATTTTAATTTCATATTTATTACAAAATATATGCGTGATCTTTACAACGGAAAATAAAATTACTTCATAAGTAGGTGAATATTAGGAACTTTATTGGTAGTCATAAACCTACTTAACGCTGATAACTAATTATTATGCTTACAATAGTATTTCATTCGTTGATGCAAATATAAAATATTAATTAAAAATAATTTAATAATTTGTTTTATACGTTACAGCGGCTACATTTAAGTTAGTGTTGATTTTATTAAATTATTATTGGTTTAAAATATAAATATAATTTCTGTTATGCAGTTCAATTTTGTTTTATTACACCTACTAGATATATATCGTTCGCCCTAACTATAAAGAGCCAACTCGCATTTTAGAACGTTTTACTGTTTAAAAATTTGGATGACTATACGGTTCTATTTATCAACCTATGATTTCGTTTTTTCATCATATAGCTTAAGACATATCATTAGTATAGTAATAAATAATATACTTTTACAACACTTTCTTATAAAAGTAAAATATATACTTGACTCTTTGTATGTAACGGCCGTCGATATTGTAGCTATGGATAGGTCTACTAGCACATTAAGACTGACTTTTTAAATTATAAGAATTTATTTCGTTGTTACGTTGTTCAATACAATATGTTAATGCTTAAAGGTGATTATACAGTACACGATGGTAGCGCGCTAACTTAAGTAAAAGTAATTTGCCTCAACCTTTTCGACCCCGAATATAAAAGAATTACGCGTGATCCGGACGGGGTACCCAAAAGACTCCAGGTCAATTGCATGGAAATCTGAAACCGTCATCGAAACATCACGTGTATATTATACATATAACCGGACGTCCAAATCGACGAAAACAAAAACAGGTTCGTTCATTTGTCTCACTTTCTCCTTACGGCGGTACCACGTTTGTTTGAGAGAAATAACATATCAACTAATAGGATTATTTGTTATCATATTCAGCTTTTTAAACGATTTGCGCTATCCGCAATAAAAAAACGAAAGTTTATTCCTCATGCTATTATGATTACAAAAAAATTTAAAGAAAGTAGCTCTTCGAGTGACTCGAAGTTATTAAATTAAAACTCATAAGTGATTTTAAATCTTCAAACGCGAATTATTGATTGGCGGTACGCGCTGGTAAGATAATAAATAGCCACAGCCGAAGCCTCCTCTATCAATCTGGACAAATTGGAAAAGTCAATTATCAAAAATGTTCTGGTGGAATTCGACTTCTGGTAACGGAGCGTATCGCATCATCATGCCAACGTGGCTGTCTAAATGAAGTCATTAACTGGATTCGATCTAAAACAGGCATCAATTAATTCTCGTCTTTCGTTCTTAAAATTCATTATTGATATTTCGGTGACAGGGTCACAACGAGAACAATAATGAGTGTAAGTCTCTCGTCGATTGTAACCTGGCCAGTGTCGGACTGGCCATATAGTCGAGGTGGCATTTGCCATCCGAACCCCGGCTTGCGCGGGCTCCCCATGGACGTGGCTGGCTGCGGCAACCGTAGAAGAGTTTGATTTAGGTACTAGCTTTTGCGACCTAAATGGAAAACTAGATCAAATAGTTTGTTCACACAATGAACGTAAAAAAAGTAAGTAGCAGCCCATTAAGGTCCCACTGCCGCGCACAGGCCCCCTCACTCATAGAATAGAGGGTTTTTAGAGCATAGACCCACCACGCTGCTTCAGTGCGAATTAGCAGGCATAGTACACAAGTGCACTCTCATAGTCCGATGTGACAGGAATCCGATAAGACCGGAGAGAGATCAAGCGCAGGATCGAAGGCTTAAAGTGCTCTCTGAGACACGGGGGTGGATCACGCCGCCAACTTCCCAACATAAAAAGAATAAATTAATATATTAAATACGGTAAAATTTAATTTAAATTTTCATTTGAATAATTTGTTGGGTGGCAATCTTAACTATACCATAAAAGTCTTCATGTAGATGCGAACGCCAAAATCTACATCGTCCCCATACTATAGCTGGAAAATTAGGCGATTGTATTCCTTGAAATATCCTTGCAATACTTCGGCCAGTAAATTTACAATCTTTGTAAGAAGCTATCAATGCCCTAACATCTGATTCAACTTGCTCTATATTTAATGGTCTCTCTTGTAGGACTAAGTCTTCAGGTAAACAATTTTGTCTTGAAAAGTAATTGTTTATTATTAATTTTAATTTGTTAGAATTTTGGTCTAGCGTTTCTTCAGAAAAAGTAATTTTATCCCAAGAATTATTGCATAGTTCAATGAATGCTTTATTTATTTCTTCTAACTGATATAACATAATTTTTTCTTGATTCTGCACAATTTTATGCAGATCATCCAATATATTATCTAATTCGGATCCAGATAAGTCACCTGGAGCTTTCAATTTAAATCCAAGTGTATTAAATTCAACTTTCAAATGTGATCTTTTGGTAAATCCATCTTTATTTATCCATTCCAAATTTTTTAAATGATATTTTGTCATTCCACTTTCCCATCCAATAGCTGCTGATACTTCAATAACATTAAATTCTATTACACTTTTTTCCGTTATATTAGCATTTTTTTTCCCCTCTATTAAATAAGCCATTGCAAGTGGATGACAAGTCTTAGCTGCTTCTAAAATTTGAATTGGTCCACCATAAGATGAAATTGTACACATAGTATAAGCATTATTTAAGACTTTTATATAGTGTTTATGGTGGAGTTCTATATAACATAGCAATGTAGCTATGTTTTCTGCTGGTAAATCTAGTTCTTCAACTGTACCATCAATTGGAATGCTTACTTCATGACCGCCGCATCTTGATTCATATCCTGCATGTAAAGAACTTTTAGAAGACATGCATTTACATGGGACAAAAACTTTCTCCAGAAGTTTTCTTATAATTGGTCTATCAATTGAATTAGAATAAATATGTTTTAGCAATTCATCTTTATCACAATTGCTATTGCTCATAAACACATGACAGAATGCAGGCTGACCATCTCTTCCAGCTCTCCCAACTTCTTGCACATATGATTCAAAGCTAGGGGGCATGTTATAGTGGATAATACAGCGAATATCTGATTTATTAATACCCATCCCAAAAGCAACTGTTGCAACAATAACTTTTAGTGTACCATCCATAAAATGGTTTTGAATCTTCCTCCTTTGAGCTGCTGACATGCCAGCATGATAGGCCTCAGCTATGTAAGACATTCTTTTACGTTTTTTACCTTGCTCCATATTGATTTTGCCAGGTTGTGAAAGGCATGCTCTTATTACTGCAGCAACCCTTTCACATTCATTTCTTCTAATGCAATATACTATAATTGAATTAAAGGAATTTATTCTGTGTGATGCTAAAAGGGCAACTAATGCTCTATCTTTGTCATTTTCTAAGGAAATAGATAAGTACAGATTATTTGGTAGAGCTGGATTAGTTAAAACACCACCCAAACCATCTGGAACATTTATATGTTCGATTACACTTTTTATTGTTGCCTGACTTGCTGTGGCTGTCAAGCCAAGTATACATTTCACCTTTAACTTCTCTCTTAAAACTCTGCAAATCATTAGGTAACTAGGGCGAAAATTGTGGCTCCATTGGGAAACACAATGAGCCTCGTCAATACATGCAAATGCAATTTGGGGTAAGGATTTGAATAAACCTGCAAAGCCATTAGATGTGTCACCAGCAATGAGAGCCTCAGGTGAAATAAGTAGAATATTTATTTCACCATTTTTTAAGCATTGAATAATTTTACTTCTTTGTGTAGGAGGCTGGTTAGTATGTAAACAACCAGCTTTTAGAAACTCTGGCATACTTAACACTTGGTCTTCCATTAATGAAACAAGAGGTGATATCACCAGAGTTATGCACTTATAATGTAGACTGTAAATATATGCAGGAAGTTGATAACATAGTGACTTACCACTTCCAGTGGATAATATAAGTAAAGTAGACAATCCTGATAAAATTCGTTTTATGGCTCGTTCCTGTCCAGGTCGGAAGGAGCCATGTCCAAATTTAGTTAAGACATTGTATATTTCTGTAGAATTTTCTTCAGATGTATTGTATATTGGTTTTATTTCACCTGACCCTGTAGGTGTATCAGCTAATAATTGCATGAACTCGTCAGGTACTTTACTAGCTTGATGTATTAAGGAGCTCAATTGTTGTTCCAATGTCACATCAGACCTTTTATTATTGTCATTGACGATATTTTGCATATCTTCTAATGTTGGGCTTTCAGTTTCATCTACTTGATTTAAGGGCAATAGAGAGTTTTCCTTATGTGCTGTGCAATAGCGAGCCATATGACCCTTTGATCCACATTTAAAACATGTTATTTTCCCACCTTCTGGAAAATCCATTCCTGCATGAAGTGCTTTCTTATCTTTCCACTGCTGCTTCTTATATTTTGAGTAACTGATACCTTTTTTTCCTCTTACAAAAACTTTTTTTTCTATATTGATTTTCACAAAGTTATCATTTAATGTACCACTTTGAATTTTTTTTTCCATTTTATCACCATCTCCTAAATTATTTAAAGGCCTAGAGTCTGTTAATGATAATTTTACAGTTTCAAGAACATCTGATACATTGGGATGCCTTGGATTAATTTTTTCATTCAAACCAAATGGTAAATATTCAGCAATATCAGGTGGTTCCTCAATATAATCATTATTTTTATTTGCCAATCTCTTATTTTTTTTAACTGAGTTAAGAGATTTGTTCCCTTTTTTCATAATATTTTTCTCTTTTTGAATGTCCTCACCACTCAGATGGTCACTATGTCTACTTTCAACTTTTAAGATATTAAGTTCAGTATTGAGTCTTTGTTTTTTAAGAGCTGGTTTCAGTTTACTTATGGTAACATCATCATCAGAATCACTGTTTTCAACAACATCATTTACATTATTTGTCAAATGTATATTGCTTAATCCAAATTTTTCCACTTGCTCAAATGAATGTTCTCTATAAATGCTTTCATTTTTGAAGCCTGTGGCTCTTTCAAGCCAACCTGTATTTATTTGTCTAACTGGATTGTTTTTTACATCATCTTTAATAACGGTAGGTGTACTAAGTAAGGATTTGGATTTAATTTGTGTTTTGTTTAACGTTTCATGGTTTAACTGCTTAATTTTGAAATCTGAACTCAAAATTTGTTCCATATTTTCAAAATTATTAGATGGCACTTCATCTTTACTTTCAGGTGTATTCATATGTTTATTAATATCTTTCGATAACTCCTGACTTATATTTCTATTATTTGATAATTTTCTTGGATTTCTTATAGAGAATTTCCTGTTATGAAACAACTTTTTTGACAAATTGTCTGTGATAGGGTTAATTTTTGGGCTTGATAACAATCTACCAAGCTCTGAACCGCTTGGTAAGTCGGGTAAAATTGGTTCTGGCGGATTTTCAACATCAGGGGCACTATCTATAGGTAATACTATTTCTGGAGACAAAATAGGGTCTTCATTATAATCACATATAGATAGTGAATTTTCAAGAACACTGCTTTTTAATTGAAAGTATTTTTTATACGCGTATTTTATTTTGGAAGGGGCTTCCTTTATATCAAACTTTGAAGGCGTACGCGAGTGTTTCAGTTTAAAATCTTTTTCCCAATTTTTAACAGTTTGCTTACATTTTAAGTAAGCCTTATCGTTTTTAATTGATTCTATTAAATCCATAACTAACTAACTTGAGCGAAATCATTAAATGTAATTATACTGAAATAATATTTCGCGCCTATAGCGAAATGGCAGTTGGCACATGCATGACATTTGTCAAAAACTCCGATTTCTTTTCTTAGACAAGGCAAAATATTTACATCATACAGCCTCAACTTCAGTATTAATCATCTTATATAATATGAAAGTGGACTGCACTAATCTTAACTATAAAATTCTAATGATGATGATAAAAGAAAATATACGACTGAGTTTATTACGGGTTCTTCTCAGAACATGGCGCAAACAAACTTTTGCAATCTTAGCCCAAACATTCTTAAATGTCATCACCAATCGTCGTCGCTTCAACCGATGGACGTCCACTGCTGGACATAGGTCTCACGTAATCACGTCCACAAGGCCCGATCCCGAGACCGGCGATAAAAAAACTATATTTCACGATTCAAAGTGTCTAACTATATTTGACGATTCAAAGTGTCTAATTTGGATAAGGAAGTCTGGATTAGATTTGAATGAAAATAAAATAAATAACTATTATTACCCCCTGGAATAAATTTCTAGATGCTCGAGTAAACCACGGGGTCGACATTGATAGTGACCACTACCTGGTTGTTGCCCGAATCGGTGGCACCACAGAAAAAAGGAAACCTCGAGCATTCTTGAACAAATAAAAGTGGAGAGATTGCAAGAAGAGGATGTTAGAGAAGAATATCTGAAATATTTGAGTCGGCGATTCAAGAGTGAAGACGAAGGAAATGAGCTTTAAAGTTTATGGAATAAATTTAAAGATGGAGTGGTTGGTGCTGCTATTGATGTATGTGGAGTGTCTAAAAGTAGGAAAGGTAAAAAAGAGAAGAATTTATGGATGGACAAAAATGTTCAGTCAGCTGTGTGTGAAAAGAAGAAAGCGTGGTCCGATTGGTTGGCTACAAAAGCTAACCAACAAATGCAAAAGGCAACGAAAGATGATGTAAAAAAGGCAAGAATGGAATACAAAAGGTTGAAAGTAATCGTGAAAGAAGCTGTAAGAAAGAAAAAAGAAGAATACAGTGATATGTATGATAGGAGACTTTCTGATGATTTTCAGTCAAACAAAAAGTTTTTCTGGAAATCAATATAGATTGCCCGAGGGAGATCTACTACCTCGGAGCTTTGTAAAATCAGAAGTTTAGATGGAAATTAAATTACGACTTGGTTTGGAAGATTGAATAGCTGTAAAACTGTTACCAAGGAAAATCCGATAAAGAAGGAATAAATAATTGTATCGAGATGAGTATGGCATTGCTTATACAATATTTTGGTTTAAATGGATTTACTTTTTCTTACAATTGGATTCACTGCCATCACAGTGTTACGCGCCCTTGGATCCAGCGTAAGCAGCGGAGTGCGATAGTTATTATATTGACGGACAAGTGGGCAGACGGTATGCAGAGCGCCAAAGAGGATTTATGCTTAGTTCGGTGGTCGGCGCGATGGTACTGGCAAGCACGGCTGGAATTACGTTCCGTATTGAAAATTAGAAGAAAGTGATTTTGGTTTGAATTACGACTTCGTATGGAAGATTAAATGGCTGTAAACCTGTTACTAAAGAAAATTTGATAAAGAAGGAATGCATAATTGTACGGTTTGCCGACGACGTGGTCATTATAGCAGAAACTCTGGAAGATCTCAATGCAATGCTCGATGGCCTCAGCAGAGCTTCTCGACAGGTGGGCCTATAAATAAACATGGACAAGACGAAAGTTATGTCCAATATCTATGTTCCGCTCCACCCAGTTATCGTTGAGAACTCAGCACTCCAAATTGTAGACGAGTACACACTGCATACCTGGGACATATAGTCCAACTAGGTAGGTCCAATTTTGGACAAAGAGGTTAACCGCCGAATCCAACTCGGTTGGGCAGCGTTCGGGAAACTACGGCACATCCTTTCGTCCAATAGCCCTCAGTGCTTGAAGACAAAACTCTTCGAACAGTGCGTGTTGCTAGTGATGACCTACGGCTCCGAAACGTGGTCGCTGACTATGGGCCTCATACGAAAGCTTAGAGTCACTCGGCGTGCGATGGAGAGGGCTATGCTCGGAGTTTCTCTACGCGATCAAATCAGAAATGAGGAGATCCGTAGCAGAAGCAAAGTCACCGACATAGCCCTACGAATCGCAAACCTGAAGTGGCAATGGGCGGGGCACATATTGCGACGGACCGATGGACTTTGGTTTCCGACGGTGCTGGAGTGGCGACTCCGCACCAGGCGGCGCAGTGTAGGGAGACCTCCCAAAAGGTGGACCGACGATATAAAGAGGGTCGCCGGTAGCCGCTGGAGCCAGGCGGCGCAAGATCTGGCCTTGTGGATGTCATTACGTGAGACCTATGTCTAGCAGTGGACGTCCATCGCTTGAAGCGAGAGCTTGGAGAGCACTTACAGAAATACATTTACCATTAGGGCTTACATAAAATTGCAGAGAATGCAATGCTCATTAAAGCACATTCCTAATTACAAGTGCACACATTATCCTTGTGCTAACTTTAATAATTAACCATATAATAAGGTATAAAAAAGTGCACATAATTTAATTTCATTTAATTGTGCACAAGGTGTTATATAAGGTAAGTAGCAGCGTATTAATGTCCCACGGCTGGGTACAGGCCTCCTCGCCCATACGTGAGGAGTTATATATTACGGGTTAGTTATAAAATTAAGTGATTCTATTTTAATGATTTGGCGATACATTTTTATATTTATCAGTCTCTTTTTATATAACTCTGAGACCGTAGTTACTCTTAGAAAGTGTATTTAATAACAGAAGGATAATAGATAATACAATATAAAAAAGTAATAAATAAAACAATTTACTAAAAACCTTTTTTGTCATATAAACCAATAAATCTTAACATTATCCATTGCTAGTTAAAAATCAGTGAAAATGGTCAATATTGACATTATAATAGTGTTATGTACCATGTATTTCTAAATAGCAAAGTATTGTAAATGATTATTTAACAAAATATTAATATAATGTATTTTAATCTCATACTATCTGTATGTAACACCGTTATCCTACTAGAAAAATTAAATGTAAGAAGTCATTGTCATTGTTTTTATAATAGCAATTGTTGTTTTTCTTGCCCTTATCCCACTAGGTGGGGTAGGCACAGCGTGTTTCCTTTCGCCACTTCACTCTACCGCTGTCATTTCTAAATTCACACCCTTTATACATATATCCTCTTTCACACAATTCATCCACACTTTTTTGGTCGCCCTCTCCCGGTCCTGCCGCTTACCATCATATTTAGGACCCTGTTGCATACATGGCTATCCTCCCTTCTCATTACATGTCCATACCAGACTAACCTTAAAAGCAATGACTCCATAAAAATATATAATATATCAAGTTGCCTTTAATAATATATACTTATACATATGTTACGCGCCCTTGGATCCAGCTTAAGCAGCGGAGTGCGATAGCTATTATATTATATTGACGGACAAGTGGGTAGACGGTATGCAGAGCGCCAAAGAGGATTTATGCTTAGTTCAGTGGTCGGCGCGTTGGTACGAGCAACTGGCAAGCAAGCCTGAAATTATGTTCCGTATTGAAAATTAGAAGAAAGTGATTTATGTTTGAATTACGACTTCGTATGGAAGATTGAATGGCTGTACAATGGTTGCTAACTAAGGAAAATCTGATAAAGAAGGAATAAATATTGTATCGAGACGAGTATGGCTTTGCTTTCACACATACTTAAATAGTTTCAGGCTATCCAATAAATTATCTATTTATTATGGGCTTATAATGAAAGGGCTTATGGGCTTATAAGGTTTTATAATGAAAATATCAGTTTTTAACTGCTTTTTCCCAAATCACGTTAACTTCATCATGTTTTGACCTATATATTGAAAAAAGAATGATACATGTTAAAAATTTTTAATAATACAGTAGCGAAATAGAAAACTGACCCACACAAATTACTTGAATTCTGAAATAACTGCACTCCAAAATATTTACAATGTTTTATGTCAATGGACAGTCTTCTTTTACATAAAATAAAATAATTTTGATAACACTGCTACAAGTGTCAATTATGTATTTTGAACATTTTTTATGTTACAAACAATGTATATAATTAAAACTACCTTAACACTTATCACACAATTTCATCGCAGTACTGACCATTAAGAAAGTTAAGTTGGCCGCCTATAAATATCCTATATACAGCTCTGAGAGGGTTTTTTTACTTTTATTATCATAAAGCTCATTAGTTTTGAGTATCCGATTTTTAAAATCAGTAAAAATTGTACATGCATGCTGTGACAACTTTTAATAAAATGTAAATTAACCACAACTTTGTTTATGTATTTTTTAAATGTAGAAATGTGATATTTGTTAGTTATTTTTAATAAATAAATAAAATTTTAAATATTGCAGAATGGCGCCCAGGATATGCAGGTTTTTTCACAGAAATGCACAAAGTCAGACTTTATACTGCAAGAATGCCTCCATTGGATTAAGAGTCAGCAACATTTTTTCACATGATTTACCACTGGTTTATAATGCCTTCCACTAAACATATTCACTACAAATAATATATGGTACTGAACAATACTCACTGCATATTCTTTTGGACCAAAACAAGAAAAAATGTTTCAACAATTCTAACATAGATGCCAACAATTACAAACACATTTAAAAAAAAACCAACATTAGTTCTTCATCAAAATATAATTTTTTGTCATATTCTTTTTAATCTACCAGTTTCTTTATCTACTTTACCGACAGAGCCTTTTGGATCTGGGGAATGTGAACTCCATTCAGATGTAATGCATTTTTGAAATTTGTATTTACCACAAGTCACTTTATTTATATTACTATCATCATAATATAAAATACATGATCCCAAAATGTTATAAAATTCTACACTTAAACTGTCTATCCATTCAATCAAATCATTATCAATTCTTTTGATGTTCGCTCTAGATATTTCGGTCATCAATAATCTATCTGCATATGTTGGTAAAAATTGTGATGATTGTGTAATACTTATATTTTTATAAGAATTCTGCGAACCACTGTGTATCAGGTTTGCCTCCTGATGAGTTATCTCCTTCCCTGAGAAATATTCTAATGGTGTTATAAAAAATTTTGTAACAGCAATTGGATTTTTTTTATCAATAATACCAACTTTCCAAACACCGGGTAGCAGAGGTTTTTTTATATTAGGTTTTATGAAACTAGTTAGATTATTCTCATCTCTTAACACCACACTAAAGTCAGCTATAACACCAGCAGGATCAAGCCATAGTACAGTCAAATTTCCAATATTTTTATCAATCTGCGGTGAAAACTGATATAGAAGCACTGGTTCTGTAAAAGGTCCCATTATGTTTCCTAGATTTCTAAAAGTCATCTCTTTTTGATCATAATCGGAACTGACTTTAAAAATTTTGATATAACCAGGATCTTTATTGCCTAAATTTAAGTCTGAATAATGTTTTGGCTTATACCACGTCTCCAATGTAGCTTCTTTATCATCATTGATCAAAACTTTGTGTGTAATCAAGTTGCCTTTATAGACATCAGCATATTTATAAATACTAACTTCAATGATTTCATTTGGTTGAATTATACAACCTTCTTCTGCAAGTATTTTAGAATTATGGCGTACAACACTGTTCGCATGTGTGAGTAAAGTGTCATCGGTACTAGCAGTTAAATCTTGAATATCATAAATATTCTGCCAGTAAGCTTCCAAGTTTGGAATTAAGTGATGGTCTGTTATTCCTATATATTGTTCTACTCTTGTTATAATTTCTTGATTGATAATGGGCTCAAACTTTCTCGCAAAGAACAGTTGCCTGTTTTGTGTATTTTGTATTCGCGGCCAATCTTCTGTTCTGAAGTCATTAGGAGAACATCCACACCAATCAACAACATGTTTGTATTGACACTTGCAACCCAACTTTCTCTTCCAGTTCGTGACATGCAAGTTGTTATCGACATATGTATTACAGAAACGGGAATTGCGTAGTGCAGTGTGAAAAAAGGACTCGGCTGGTAAAAGAGTATGCTTAAATATGACATCTAGTCCTGTTAGTAATTCGTCGTGTTCTTCAATTACGTAAGAAACAAATTCTGGTGATAGTGCTATCCAATCACTGCCACCATCTATCACAATACCTTGGGGTAGTTTTCTTTCACCAACTCTCCACATATGAGTTTCGCATTCTATAAAAGTTTTATCTAGACCCTGTTTCTTAATAAAACGTTGAACCTCCCTCCCATGGGATTTAACAAAATTATATCCTTTATTTGCAGATAGAAATCTTTCTAGTTCCTCTAGAGATTTTATTGGAAAGTCACTTTCACTTAAATTGATAACGTAGTCCCATTTCCAATTCAATTTTATTAAATCTTTCATGGAGTTGAGTAACATTTCAAGAAGCGAAGCTCCTCCCCATATAGTTGAGTATCTTTTTGTTGCTAACTTTATATTAGAAAACTGACTTTCTAACTTAGATAACTTACGATGGAGGTAGTCTTGTCTCTGCAATATAAAAAATCATGTTTTTTATATTATTACCATTAACTACCAAGCTTAATTTAAAATGTATTTTACACAAGTGTTTTACACAATAGAAATATGCTGTATTTTGTAGATTTTGACCACCATTTACTGCAGTTAGATTGTGACCACCATCCATGTAACTAAAATATTGACCAACTACAGCATATTTCCATTATAGTATGTGCCTATAAATACCTTGCAAACTATGAACATTTTAATTCAGAACATATACCCCTTCATTATATAATAAGGTTTCACTCTAGTGGATGTCATACACTCTAAACGAAGGACTAATGTTAAAGTCACGCACCATTTCATTTCCGGTCTAAAATTTTATAAGCAATAACCGCTTTATTTTGACGTTAGAATGGTTTTGCGTATTGACTTTTGTATGTGAAAAATTAACTGAAAATGGATAATATTGTTGACGTTATTGGTAGTTATGAAATACATCCAATACTTGGGTCGGCAACCTTTTCTTAATACGGTGTGGGCTACATTTCATCTAATAAACACAATTTTTTTTAGGCAAATCTAGTTTTGCATTTTTAAACATATTGATAGCTACTGTTATTTTTATGCTTGCAGGCCCCTCATTGACGTCCCTTGATCTAATAAACTGCGACACCGAAAAAATCACGTCGCTTTTCACAGGGGGTCGTCAACCAGCGACCCGTAAGCCACTACAATGCAGCCAGTAGGCATAAAATAAGAGTAACAAAAGGTCTTGCAGCGCCGCACTCCATGCTACAGTTGGATAGACCCTGTGCTTTAATCCGACATTGTGGCGTTTTCGTACAAGCACTTCAACACGGATGTGTATCGGTGGTCAATTCGGCTTCTCTGTAGAAATCACAATTCGGCCCATGTTTCCACCGAATCGAAGGCTTTTCCAGTCTCTGAAGGACTTTAAGAATGGGGTTTCCACCCGCCTTCAGGAGTTCCGCTGTGATTCCGTCATTACCCGGTGCCTTGCTGTTCTTCATCTGTTTGAGAGCCACACTAATCTTGTCCAGACTGAGGTCCTTGTCTTCATTGTAGTGTCAGGTTAGTTTGGCTCTGGGATATGTACCCACACTGTTAATAGGCTTGATAGTCCATGAGATGCCATTACTGGGCTTCAGCCGCGTAAGCTGGTTCTGACTAACAGACACGTCTCTTGCGAAAGCTTTGGAGCCCTTCTTGCATTTAATACCTTATTTGATGCGCTCCGTATTGAAGGTTTGCAGGTTATGTTTTTGTGACTTGGAGATCTATATTTTGATATGCCGGTAACAGGAGCTATTCGATGTAAAGTCATTGTCATCTTTGGTCCATGAGATTAAGAGTTTAGTCATAGAATCTCTTGGGTTTCATTTTAAGGGCTCGTGGACTCAACCAGATCCATTTTCGAAGCGGCTGTTTCCTGAAAAAGGAGTTCATCATGGAGAGGCCCTCCTTTTTCATGAAATCATGTTGGTCGCCAGAGCCTTGGCGATAGAAGCAGGGTGCAGGAGGTATTTGGAGAATCTGACTGGGATGCGTTTCTCCCTTACACCCCTGTGTTAAATGAATTTTCAGCATCAATATACCATTTGGAGTCCCCTTCTAAAGAAAAGAATACAGACCCATATAGTAATGGATTGATTTGACATTTATAATAAGTAAGCAAAGGTCTAAGGTTAAATAGGGAACTAGCTAGTCTTAGTTTAGTCCATTTTCAACCCACTTCAAAGACAGGAGGAGGCTATTTATAAAAAGAAACATTATAAAAAGTTAGTGGTAACATTAAAATCAGAATTTCAAGCATATTGACTGCCACTATGTATAAAAAGTCAAGTATAAAATCTTAATTTTGCAAGACAGTGTTTCAATGATAAAATATTTAAAACTACTTTTTTTACATGATTTGTACTAAGGATATGTTTTTAAAAACCGTCATGTTTAATTGAAATTACATATATGTCTAAAATGCAAATTGACTTTATATATACAGGGACCATCAATATAAGCATGAAATTATCCATCATTTCGTTTAAAAAATTATATAGTTTTATACAAACACTCACTTGATCAACATGTATATAAAAATAGTGATTTGTTCGATATAAAGCATTAATTATTCTCTGAACTTGCCGTAATGCTCTACCATTTAATGTCAATAGAAAAACTATTTGAACAGAAACTTCATTATTATTAGAATTTTTTGGTACTTGTGGCACGAATTCTGAAATGATAAAGAGTGTTACAATAAAATTTCTTTGAATTCTCAATTTATGTAGTTAATAAAAATATAGTGAAATTAATTCTAGTAAATTGTTCTGCATTTATACATATTAAGTGGAAAATAAAAAATGGTTTGATATCAATTTTTTTTTGTTCCGCTTAATATGCTGGTGTGTACATTTGAAAATTAAATTAATAATAACAAACAATAACAACAACAGGAGCTTCAATAATGATGTCAAATAAACCAGTTGTTTGAATTTTGAAAAATATGTAACTAATTAAATATTTAAATTTATACAAACACTGCCATGCCACTCTGATAGTATGTATGAAAAAAAAACTGCATATTGTGTAATTATTCCTGTCTGCTATTATAATAAATTAAATATACATATAAATGATTTTGTTGTGGGTTCTTCTTTAAACAGTGTGTGAATGAACCCCCGTAACTTTAAAGTTTGAGGTGTTCTTTGATATCCTAAACAATTATAAAATGAGTTGTAAATGTCTATTTGACAAAAGAATTTTGGATTTTCACTATAGTTTTCCATCAAGCCCTCTTCCTTTTTATTATCTTTTAATAAAGTCAGCTTTTTTAAGATGGACATGGACATGGACATAAGTAAAAAATATGTCATAATATTTTTATATAGTAGCATATAATGAACCTACCCTAACATTCAATATTTAAGTTTGGATTACAATTTAAAAAGAGTGATAGTTGGTACAGTAGGAACATTTCAAAAATTTCAGAAAAATCTATATCTAATAAATAATGTTTATAACTTACTATCTATTCCAGTTTCAAAAATATTCATAGTGAAGTAGCCTCCACAAATTTTAGATGGATCACCAGGACAATTCATATCGCAAAGCTCTTCTGAAGTTTTAGATGAGGAAGGGGGTGTACTTTCTCCACAAAAACACTCTGATCTGGTACAAATGTTAGCAATGATATAAAATTAATAGTTATTTATTGTACCTTATTGTGTAACCAAAAATTATACATAATTCCATATAACTAAAGTTTATTTCAATTAGAATGCTAACAATCATCTATCTGTTAATCTTGTATTAAAAATAAATTGTTTTCTTCTTTATTAAAAATAAATCTTCTTTTATTACAAAAGGCTCAATCATCTCATAGCAGGGCAAATGTTAAAAAACTTGTTTATGTATACATTAAAATTAATTTCATCAGCAGTAGAATATGATAGAAATAAAAATATATGAGACTAAAAATAATCTTGCTTTAATGCATAAAAATTCTGAGTATAAGTTATTTCTTACTTTTATACTTTACATAATTTGTGATAAACATATGAAATTTCAATTACTAATAAGACAGTAAGCATAAAGTAAAAGTGCAAAATTTAATAATAATAATGATAAATTTATTTCACTTACGAATATTGCACTCCAGCAAATGGAAATCCAGCTTGCACACATATATCTAAACAGTATGTAGGTGAATTAATATTAGCATAATTACCATAATAGCTAGAAAGCAACCGTAATTTTTTTTCGTCTAAGTAACATCCTAAATGCCGTCCATAAGCCATTGTCTTAGATATACAGTAATTAGGCAAACGTTTAGGATAAAAATTGTTACTTTGTATTAAACAAGTTTTATTAACAATTTGTTGTTTACAAAGTTGAGTTTTAGCACGATGAATAGCTGAAATTGCTTCTCTACTTTTAATTTCACACACTGGCTTAAAATCTAACTCTTCTAATCTTAATTGAGGCGCCACTTTATTTTGATGTTGATGTTGAACTCTTACAGAGAAATCTTCGTCATCTTCGATTCCGGGGGCGAGTTTTCTAGCCGACACATCGTTTATATCTGCTTTAGATGATGAGCTATAACGGTTCTTCTTCAACAAATTATCATGAACGGAAGGGAAAAAACTTAACGAAATAATTATTTGAGCAAAGAAAGTTGTTAGAACAATTATCGCTAAGCATTTCGCATATTTATAGAAAATCCTTCTAACACTGGCCATTTTATGTAATTAACCATATCAAATTAAGTTTTAAATTAAACATTTCTATACTTATATTCTAACACTAAATTTATATAACAAAATTTAAAAAGCTTTTAAATCATTTTTAAAATGTAAATAAAATGTCAAATGTATAGATTAAACTTATATACTGTTATGTCAAATATTCAATATATAGATTACAAGATATAGTATTTTTGCTTGTATGTTTAAACGATAAATTCACAGGTAAATATTGCGACCAAAGCTTCTCCGAAGAGAACTGGGGAAAAAGTCCCAAGGTCATGCCAGGAATGCTATTCCAATAGGTTGGACCACGATTTAGTGCAGCTATAAAGATGACTCCAAGGTACTTCACATTTTTATCTAAAAAGCTTTGAATATAAAATTATGCATTCATCGCCATTGGTCTATAAAAATATATGATTGAGCTTTTGTCAGGGTTCTCCTTTTGAGAACTATAACTATAATATTGCTACCCCATATATTTAAGGAACACTGTTGTTATTATAACAGGATTATCTACTTGATCTATTGTTACCCCATTTGAATCTCACTCACTGACTCACTCACTCACTTTATCTGATGGACGTCCATTGCTGGACATATGTCTCACCTAATGATGCCTACTGTGGCCGATCTTCTGATCTGGCCGATCACTGTAACCGCCTGGCTCCAGCGGCTACCGGCAACTCACCTTATGTCGTTGGTCCACCTTGTGAAGGATCTCCCTACATTGCACCGCCCCGTGCGGTGTCGGCAATCCAGCAACTTCGGGTCCCAACGTCCACTTCAACTTCGTGATTCTTAGGATTATGTCGGTGACTTTGTTTCTTCTACGGATCTCCTCATTTTTGATTTGATCGCATAGAGAATCTCCAAACACTAGCCAAGTAGTAACCCAGAGGGTACTTAGTTAGATAACATGTCCGGTCACTAAATTAAGCATGCGGGCAAGCGACCTAAATGGCAAAGACCGATAACAGGCAGCAGCGTTATCGGTGCGAGAGGATCAGTACCTGCGGTCACCAATCCACTTGCCAAGCGTGGTGATTACTGGCACAACCACCTAAATGATGAACACTATGCAGCAACGGCCCCCATTTGAATAGGAGATTGTTATTGGGAAACATTACTTTTTAGTTTTTACGCATTTTGGTTTGAACCATAGACAAAATGAAGTTTGAATATTTTTCGGGGCTTTACGGGTTGGAACTCAGGGCGATTAAACAAGATGATAAAAAAATCAACATTATTTATTTTGTTGGTTACAAACGTACCTTTTTTTAGATTTGAAATTATAAGTTTTAGTTTTAATATATAATTGATTTGCCCTTAACATATTATAAAGTGAATTAAGTTCTGAATTTGGAAATTCAAGAGTGTCTGTGTCCTACTTTAAAAATATAAAAATGGATTCATTATTCACGCATAGTAAATATGAAGATACTTTACAATGCTTTTTTTTCTCTACTGTAAAATTATGTAAAATAGAATGGGAAGAGTTATGCGAGTCATTAAATAAAACAATAACATCATTGTCGAAAGATTATATTTGGCACAGAGATGCTGTCAAGATAGTCTTGCCGGTTACAACTGAAGTAACAAATGGTAAGTGTGAAGCAAAACTGAAAAAGCCGTGATGTCCTAGTGATGGGACTCTTGGATTCGAATCCTGGGTAGACATCGTTAAATTTCTTTATATTAAAATAAAACATATGTGGTTGATTGTTCTTTTCAATCAATTGTGCTTCTCAGTGATTGAAAACATTGTAAGAAGGCCTGCATGCTCCGGGTGCCATGATAAGGTATGTGTAGCTTGTTAATTCACAGTGGAGCAGCTTGGTGGGTTTATGGCCTAAAACCTTGCCTCTTATGACTGAGGAGGCCTGTGCTCAGCAGTGGGATGTTAATGGGCTGCTAATACTCTCACTATAGCTAAACTACGATTTATTAAAAACTGTTTTCTAATATGGGTATTCCAATAAATTTAGACTGCATTATGTATCTGTTAAATTTTGTTTTATTCATTGTATTGCATGGTGTTTCATGTATTCATTATAGGTTTGACAGTATTCTATAATTCTTAGATTGCTTTTCAAATTCTTATAAAATATTTATTCTAGTAGCATTAAACAGCAGTTTTGAATCATCAATTTTTTTTTTCACACACTAATTCTAATGTACAGCTGTTGATGGTATTAAAGAATGACTTAAAGTTTAGAGTTATGAGGGTTCCTTCCCTCCTCTTCAAAAGAGCCTACAACAATCAAACAATCACAGTTAGACATTTTGTATTTTTTACCCTCACTATTATGTTATTTTTAAATTAAAGCAATTTGTTTATTACTATCCCACCTTAAGTATTTTGATTTAATTTGTAATATCTCAGTAATTCTTCATATTACAGTAAGGTTTTTCAATTAATTTTCTTTGAACAAAGGATTTGAATTTATTCAGCAACATATCTAGAACATCTTCAGGGAGTTTCCTATAGAACTTTTATGAATTATATGTAAATTTTCTAGATACACCCACTCATCTTGTGAGTACAACATGTTTTGGGGACAATATTGAGGATGAATGGTTCATAGTTTATCTTATGTTGGAGATAACAAAAGAATATAAACATTTGATTATTCAAATGGAAGATAGTGATGGTGATTTCTTACTCATAGAATCTGCTAAATATTTACCAGCTTGGGCTAATCCAGAAACAACTATAAATAGGGTAAGCAATTGATATGTGATTGGGCAGTACTACATAAATAATATGGTTATTGTAGATAACTTCAATGCCCTGCTCTGGATGATTGTGAGGATGGAATGGTTCTTTTCTGGTTGGATTTTCTCACTTTTTTTGCAGTAGGTATTTTAAGTATATAGGAAGACTTGTGTTTGAAGAGTATATAAACAATCCTAGTACCAAAAAAGTTCATTCCATTATTTCAATCTCCCATCACTCGGCAGATTGTAGATAGGTATATAATATTAATTATCATCAAAAATAAATCCCATTGCTTGCAATCTATGCAAATATTTTTAAATTGAATATTATTAAATTCTGTATTATTTACTAATAATACTTTGTATTATTAGTAAATATTATGTGCTAATAAGATCCAAAATATCAATATATATCAAAATGAATAACTGTTTGTTAATCTTGCTAAAACATAAGAATGGCTGGACTGACTTGGCAAATTTTGGTTTTGAATTGTCTGTGGGAGCCCAGGGATGGTTTAAAAATGAGTAAATATGAAAAAAATTCTTGTTATATGGTAAAAAAAAAGTTGCACTCCCTTTGCAACTATTTCTACCTGTCAAAAAATTTATGTTCTTTTTTTTGTTTAGAAATCAATTACATTTTATAAACCCATTGACAACAATAATTTTCTGATTGCAACTATAATATATTTTGGTATATTATATTATATTATATTAATAATTATGGAGAATATAACAGGTATAAACTGTTTCCTATCGCAAACAAAATTAAAAGGTATGTTTATGTTTCTTTACAGGTATTTATATATAATCAACATGCACATTTAATACCACAAACAATAGTATCTACTGAGTCACCTTTGGCATTAGCTGATGCATTGAGTATGATATCTCAAAAACCAGAAGAAACAAGACTACCTTTGGAAGCTGAACAGGCAATTATGAAAAGGATTGGTAAATATCCAGAAAAAATTAGAGAAAATTGTCATACTGCAATATTAACACTTCCAATTGAAATTGCCACTGTATTGGCACTAAAGCCATCACTTATATCACCTCTTGTCAGTACTTATTGCAGTCTTGATGCACTTGATTTTAAACATTTTAAAGATATCAAATTTGAAGACTGTATTAATGTAGAAGTAACATTCACCAAGTATTTGTATGCCATGCTTTTTCAGTCTGATGTTCCTATATATCTTAAGAGGTACAACCTAACAAGAGAGAAAAAGACAGAACTTGGAAGCAAACTGACTTATGCATATAGAATTATAATGAGTAGGTTAGTTAAGGATATTTCCTGCACCCCAGAATTTAAAAAGTTTCTTAACAATTTGACCAAAAATGGATACTTTAAAAATAATATAAAGGATTCACAAGAATATTCGGAGTTATTGGAAAAGGCTAAGATATACTTTTTAGATATGGAATGTTCAACAAGTTTATATGTTAGTAATTTAATAAATGAATTAATATTATGTGGTAAATTTAATGAAACTAGAGATTTAGTTATTAAAAAAAGTGAGACAGGTGTCTTGAAAGAGGATGATGATAAATGGTTAAATGTGGACCCCAAACAATTGAATGACTTTTTAAACAAGCGTTATGGTAAAGATATTAAACTAAAAAACAATGATACTATGACACTGCATACTTTAACATCAACTTTATCAAATTATCTCAAGGGCACATCAGATTTTGAAGGTGTGGAGCATAGGAATGAAATTTCGGAAGATGAGTCAATTGATTTTGATCCTGATGAATTTGTTAAATGTTTAGAGAAAACATTAACTTTGATAATCAGTAAAACTCAACCTGAAAGTGACTCTGATGATGACAATGTAGACATTTGTGAAAGTAAAGAAAGTTTGGGTCCTTTAGATATAGAACTGACTTCCAAATTAATATCAGATGAAAATACTTGTTTTTCTTCTGATTCTAATATTGAAGAAAAGGTTTTAAGAAATTTATCACAAAGTATGAAAGAAGAAGGTTTAACTGGTCCTGCTAGTACATTGCTTAGACAAATCGGCTTTGAAAAGAGTAATATTCTAGATTCTGATGATGATGATGATGATAGCTAATTATAAGATACTAAAATATTGTAAAAAAAATTTTTATTACATACTAGCTGACCTAGCAAAAGTCATACCACCTCAGAATCAATGAATAAAAAAGGTGAATGATAATTACAGAATGTTTCAACAGTAAGAAATGTGATCAAAACTTTAAGGAAGGAAAATAAATCGTAATCAAAAAATACGACCTTTACGCCCATATTCCAGCCAAAAAAAATATTATACCAGAAATTGTTAGTTGAAAATGTCAAATGTTAAAAATGAATGAAAAAAAACAAAGACTCTTTTAAATTCCGTTTAATTTCTGAACGACAGGACGAATATGAAACGGTTGACATTCAATTTCCCTTTTGTATTAAATTTGATTTCTAAACGAAACATCATGTTTGACAGGTAGAAATAATTTCTAAGGGAACGCGATATTTTTTATATATTCCAAGCATTTTTTAAAATGTATACTCACTTTTTGAACTGCCCATTAGACTTCACAAATACTTCAAAACTAAAATCAGCTAAATCAATTCAGCCGTTCTGGAGTTTTAGCGAGAAACAGCAATTGATTTTTATACATACAGATAGACTAACCTTTAATGCTAGAATTCATTAAATCAAACTTTATAAAAATCACAATTTCAAAACAGCAACAATGGCCTAAGGCTATCAGAATGTAATACTAGTGTAATTTTAATTTGGCTATGGTAAATCAGTGTGCCTGCCTCTGGTCTAGTGGTTAGCATGTTCGACTACAGACATGAGGTCCTGGGTTCGAGTCCCGGGTCGGGCCTATTCAAAATCAATATTGAGTTATCTATTAAGATTTTCTCAATATTTGCCCGAAGTTGGGAAGTTGGCGGTGTGATCCACCCCCGTGCCTCGGAGAGCACGTTAAGCCGTCGGTCCTGCGCCTGATCTCTCTCCGGTCGTGTCGGATTCCCGTCACATCACGGACTATGAGAGTGAAGGAATAGGGAGTGCACTTGTGTACTATGCCTGCCAATCCGCAGTGGAGCAGTGTGGTGGGTCTTTGCTCTAACCCTCGCTCCTAGGAGTAAGGAGGCCTGTGTACCCAGCAGTGGGACGTTAATGGGCTGCTACCTTTTAAATCAGTGTGTGTTGGTTAGTCTTTATTTGCTATGTGTATGCAGGTTTTTTCACTTCTTGTAAGGCAGTGTGCTTATTCTCGAAAGTAGTAAGCCCATAATTAATTATACCATCTCCATAGATTTATAACTGTGATTTGAGGAAAAAATTAAAGGAAGTTTATCTTTTATGCTTTGAAAACATAATATTTTATTTAAAACAAATCCTTCACAATCAAATTAGTAACATGAGAATTCTTATCACTTGAAATACACCAGTCTGAGTCTCTTCATACTTTTAAACTACTCCCACTATTTATCAAATCATTCATAAGAAATTTTTATTGGCATATTTTTATTATATATATAAATTAAATTTATTTTTATTTCTGTAACTTATACAGTCATTTTAAGTAATATTTCTAATTGGTTTCCTTTTTGTCGCGTCACATAATTTCTTTTACTTAGTTTCCCTAACCCAAAGGTTGTCAGTTAAGAGTTTACTTATGCAATAAGACCGCCTTCGCAAGCTGTAGTTCCTAAACTATTTAAGTTTTCCTGTAATTTCGTAATTTTGTTTGTATAAAAAATATTTATCTATCTATCATTGGAAATATGGGAACTTTTATTTCGGTTAGTAAAATAACAAAGTAACTTTTCCTATCAATACCTATAGCCTAAGGCTTTTTGATTTATATTAAATTCTTTGATTTTGATCGGTTTTTTGACGATTATCCGGTGTTTTCAAAATTTCCTTTGCGGCCACGCTATGTGCGTTAAATAGCCCTGTGCATCAGGCAAAACACCATAGGTGCTGAAAACAAAACCCGAGACTTCTGCTAATAAAGCGAAGCTTTGCATGCTTACGCCAGATTGGCCACCTAGTCTAGCAGTTTATACATTTATGTACAAGTAGTAAAAATTCAGTTATAGTTCATAAAATATGTTTTGAAAATTTTCTGTGATGTAATGTCAGATATGTCTAACTGTATACAAATGCATCATCTTAATATATTTTCACTGATTTTAGATTTTGAATAGTTTTATGAACTGAAATGTTGGATATCGCTATTTTTATGCATAATGCAGTAAAAAAATACACAAGATATATCAATAGTATTTCATTCAATTGTAAAATTAAAAACACATTTATTAAGTCGTGATATACATAAAACATTAAGTGAAAGGACAATCATCTTTAACAAAACAAGCCTTTTTAGTAAACAAATCTAACTTAATAATTGACGTTATTGCTTGTAGACACTTAATTTATAACAATGACCATCATTACTCAGTTTTTTTAATATTGTTAACTTTCTGTTATTGAAAATAATAAACCACCAAATGTAACCAAAAGCCACCATATTTTACAGTCCCTCAATATAATAGTAATTTTTTTGCTTCCATTATCAAGGTCAATTATTTCAATATAATTGCCGAAGAATTTCGAAATTAATTATTCTTTATTTCGCTTATCTAACAATTGCAAATTCTTGAACAGTTTTCACTGCCAAATACTGGCGTATTCACTGCCGTAACATTATCAAAAATTAAATATCATAGGAGTTCTAATATTAACATAAAGTAAATGCTTTATAATTTCGAAATAGCGATATCGATAAGACGATACGATGGACTTTAACACTAAACCTTAACTGGATATCACAATACTTGAAATTATTGGAAGCTCTTAAGAGTGTTAACGCCCCACGTGTGCTTCAAACCAACGTCAATGCATTAAACCAGGGATCGGAAACCGGCGGCTCGTAAACCACTACAGGCATATAAATGAGAGTAAATAGATACTGTTAAAAATTAAAAAATTAATTTTGTCTATTAAACTGAAATGTGACCCGAACCTGTATCCCCATAACATTTATAGCCCTTCTATAAGATAATAAGATAAGGTTTTTAACCCGTACATTAACCATTAACTATTTTCTTTAAAGTCCTTTAGATTCTAATAACCGTCGCCTATACGATATTCCCTTGAAAATTTTAAAGGTGTGCATATGTTCCACCAGCAACTATAAGAGTTTCCCCAGTCATGTAGCTGGAGTCGTCTGATACTAAAAATGCAACCGCCGCAGCAATTTCCGAAGGTTTTCCAAACCTTTTCATGGGTACAATTGACAGAGATTTCTCAACTGCCATATCAGAACTGGTTATCTGAAAAATAAAATTTCTAGTTTGTTTCATAGAGTTGATAGTTATTTGCAAATCTTCCAACACTTATGTATCTGTGAACTTTGTTGTTATGTTGGTCTATGATTAGACCTTAGTCTGTAATAGAAATAATCACTGCCCAATATCAAGCTTCGGCGCGAGGGCGGAAGACGCTAACGAAGGCGTCCGATACGAGTAATACAATAAGGATTAATTGAAATATATGAAGACAACTCTATGCCCAAATAACGAGATTATAATTTATTTACACAAACCAATATGTGTTTATTACATTAGTATTCTTAATTTTGAAAGTGGTATTGCTTAGATTTCAACCATGGATTTTTAATTATCACTAGCTGATTCTGGCGACGTCACCTACTTTCCGATCTAATGAAAAAATGGAAAATCCCGAACCAAAACCCTACGTATAAATTGTCAACTTGCATTTTAGACTTTTTTATAATTTTGATGTTTATATCTACTTATTTATCAGCGTTTTTATTAAACACATTAACTATTAAAAAGTATGTGTAAAAAAATAATGCAAAAGGTGGTATAGTAATAAATAATTTAGCTTTGAAAAACGGTTTTATAAAACGATTTTATAACTGACGTTTTATGCGTAGAGGCCGTTGCATTATTTATTGGAATCGGATTGGTAAAAATCGAATGTCTGAATCATTCTTGAACACAGGTCCAGGCGTTTAGGAGTTCAATATTCATTTGTATACACCAGTACAGAAAAATGGCGTATATAAAAATGTGCATTTATTAAGTGCCGACATTACAACTGGTCTAAATTACTTGTTATTTTGTATTATTTGAAATAGCTACGAAAATTCAAATCATGCAGATGCATTAGTTTTGATAATATTTTTTTAAGGACACATCGAAAATACTACTGTACAACGCTTATTTTAAGTGCTTCATTATAATTTTAAGAGTAACCCTATAATTATATCTCTTTCACTATACTTACTGCAGAAGCAAATTTTGTTGCAACGATTCCTGGAGCTACGCAATTGACTCTAATATTGTCGCTGGTAACTTCATAAGCAATTGCCTTTGTTAAACCAAGAAGAGTTGTTTTGCTTATACTATAAGGACCCAATGGCTGTAAAAGAGTTTCAATGTTGTAAAAAACCATGTTCTTTTGTAAAATATTACTCTGTTACGAGAATACCTTACAAAATAGTTTAAATTGATTTAGATTTTGAAAGAACAATAAATGTCAACAAGGGTTTTAAATAGAATAATAAAAATTTATGTTGGAATAAATCTTTTTTAGAAAACTTGAATTTGGTTTTTGCACGAATAAATATTTTAAGACTATAATTTGACATTTCACACGAATTTCCAAACTTTGTAGAAGCATTAGAGATATGGTCATAAATTACATGATGTCGTAAAGTACATGTTGACTTCAAATATTGGTGGCCACAAAAATTATGGCGCCTCTGAAATTTATTACAGACCTAAGCCTAAGTCCGTGACTGATAAATGAATATGGTATGGTGAATAGGAAAAGATATTCTTTTTAATACCTCCATAGGCTGGTAACCTGCTATAGAAGACACAAACACAATGTTGCCTCCACCACGCTTCACTAATTCTGGATAGGCCTCCTTTGCCAAGAGCCAAGCACACTTAACATTCACATCAAATATTTTATCCCACACCTTTTCATCTGTCTGTGAATGTAATTATTATTTTATTTATTTTGTGCATTTCAAACTCGTTTTCTTAAAACTTCATATAAAAACAAATTATTCTAGAACGAAACCAACCTCGAGTACAGGCGAGACGGAAGGATTTACAGCAGCATTAGAAACCAGGATATCAATGCCACCATATTTACTATTTGCCTGTAAATGCCTCATTGATATAATGAAGGTAAATGCAATAAAATTGTAATATAAAATTTTATATATATCTATGTATTGTTATGACTCGATACGTACGAAATTAAAAAGATTTTTTCTGTGTTCTGCATTGCTGACATGGCATACTAGCCCTTCTGCATCAATGCCATCTTTGCGGAGGCTTTCAATGGCTTTTTTTACATTATCTTCTTTCCGGCTACTTATAATAACTGATGCGCCTTCATCTCCTAGTCTCTTAGCAATAGCGTAGCCTATACTGTTAATGATAAATTACATTTAAGTTTGTTAATGAACTGATTGCTATATATTTATCTAATATGCTACACATCTATATAGTGTTTATATAAAATCGTCGTAATTATATGAAGAATACAATATTTACCTAAATGGAACTTTGGCCTAATAAATAACAAAAGTTGATGCACTTTTGAAGGGCATTTGCAAAAATATTTTTATTACGGTATTTCAAGATAATATATTTAAAATGTGGGAAGTCTTACAATTACAAGTTAGTAGAGTAAAATATTGATCCTTCGTAACTGGATGTGACAACTAATAACAACTACTAAATTCTAACTTACTATTATTTCTGAGTTAGTCAAAAGATACCATTTTATTTTATAATTAACGGATTTCAAACGTAACATTTTTCTTGTCCTAATTAATTTTTGATGTTAAAAATATATTATTTGAACTCGCTAAACGTTTTAAGAACGGATATTTATTTTGAATTCCAATAAGTATCTTAAAATAAGATCGCATATTGATTATATATGCTTTATACAACACATAGTTGTATATATAACCAAATTAATATAAAAGAGAAAATTGATTTTTTTAGGTATACGGCTTTAAAATGGCGTTTTTTTCAGCAGTAAGTTTACAATGTCCGATATGTGTTTAAAGTCAACTTTGGTCCAAGCCGAAGCTCGATCTCGCAGCAGATGCCCTTGAAGCAGCGTTTCCATGAGAGCTTGCCCTTTCTAGTGCACGCACTCGAAAAGTGACGAGGCTCCCTAAGAGCTCGTCCTTCTCTCCTGCTACGCTACAGAAGCCAGTCGGGCTAACAGCTAAAGACACTCCGAACAAAAAAAGCAAGTTTAAATGTTAAGTAACGTTTTTTTAAATTTGTTATAAGCGATAAATGTTTTTCAAATACATATTTCTTTAATTGCTCTATACTTTGAACCTGCGCGAATTTATGTCAAAAATACCAATTTAGCTTCAATTTTAATTTTCGCCTTTGAAAATAAATGAACAATCTGCATTTTAAACACTATTATATTTATTGGTTATTAAAAAAACAAGTTAACAACGTGTTCATGCATTTTTAGGATCGAATTAAAATCGCATTAGTTTTATTTCAGCTAACTTACCCATCAGTAGATGCAGTTACTATAGCAACTTTTCCGGTAAGCCTACTACTGTGAAAATTATTAGCACTGGTCATTTGAGCGAAAAATTTGGGCCCACGGCGTGCAGAAAATATTTTAGAAATAGGAACCATTTTAGCACCTTGAAATCAATTAAAGAATATATTTGATTGTCCTGGGTTCAATGTTCATAGCATCGATTACGAAACTTTTACAATAACTTGATATACATAATCGTTATCGTTGTTCGTCAACTACCTTATTGGCTAAAATCGAGTTTTATGACAACTAAGCAAAAAATATTATGATTGCGACATGTGATAAGCCTGATTAGAGTGGAACTACTCTTGTCACTTGCTGGTAGTACAGGGCTGCCAGTATAATTTTTTAAAGTAATTTTAGCTAATATGAAGAATTCTTCAGCGTAAGATAACAGCTAGACATACATTATACGTATATATACCGTTTATGCCCGATTTTTTTATTACTATACCCTTATTTCCGTTTTTAATGAATCGATAATTTAAAATAACATTCAAAAGGCTGTTATCTTTTACTGTTAATTTGTTATAATATTGAAAAAAGGTTGTAAACATAATTTGAAGTATTGGTATAAAATGACGCTATGACAAAGCTTTCAGATATCTATTTATTTTCATAAATTCATAAGGGGTAAAGACAACATTTAGGTATTATATAAAATGGTGGTGTTCTATTTTGAATATTATGAGTAAATGTTTTTTTTTTACAATTATCTTAATACAATTTCAAGAGTGATTCAATTTCAACATAGTTTTTTTATTTTTTTTATTTATTTATTGTTAAAAAAGAAAAAAATACATTTATATTCTTATGTCTATTAGCATAAAATTTGATTTGTAAAGTATGCTAACAAGGAGGTAATAATCTAGGTAAGCCAGCAAAACGATTGCCCGTTGAACAAACTTATATATTATAAGAGGTGACTTAAAAAGTAAGTTTTCAGTTTTTTTTTAATGTTGTGGGGATTAATATGGTCCCGTACGTTGGTAGGTAGTTCATTAAGCAGGCGAGGAACTAGGTAAGCATTCGTGCGCTCGCCGTATCTATTGAGCGCTCGCGTAATACATAACCGGTTTTGAGTGGCAGAACGCGTAAATACAGGATGTTGTACTTTGTTCCAATATATATCATTGAAGAAGTTTTCTTTTAAAATCAAATATTTAACTTGTAGCTGTACGGGTAGAGTTTTACTCTCTTTGAATAGTTCAGTATCTGAGTAGTCGCAGTGGTTTTTGTTAAGGATTAGTTTTAATATTCTTTTTTGTAGTTTAAATATTTCATTTAAATAACAGTTATATGTACGTCCATAGCTGCTTAAACCATACTGAATATATGATTGCGCTAGGGAATTATATAGCATTAGTTTTATTTTAAAGGGAATACGGTTCCTTAGAATCGATATATTAGCTAAAAGTTGTCTAAGCTTATTGCTTAGTTAAGACGAATGAAGTCAACACATGACGAACAACGGCACGAATGACAATTTTTTTTTTTAACAGCGATTTATCCATATTCTTTTAACACTAATACAAACTATTTGGCTATTATATAACGCGGTATACGAATATGTAACATGATATTTATTAGCTTATTGTTCACCTAATTTCCAAATCAATATCGATCTGTATATTCAATACAAAATTAATATAATTAATATTTTTTAGATTTCTACTCTGACCTGATACACAGTGGAGCAGCGTGTTGGGGCTATGTTCAAAAAACCTCTCGTATGAATGAGGAGGCCTGTGGCCAGCCGCGGGACGATAATCATGCCGCAACGGTCCGCGACGGCATTCTCAGGACTATAGGTTTAGTATATACACATTTTAAGCTCGGAACAGATGAGTGCTACTTATTTTTTTTCTGTGGCGAATTATGAGTAAATCTACGTATTGTATACATACGTATCTGTGGTATAATGTAATCTGTGATTTATGTCGTCTTACATTATTTCATCTTTGTACATAATTATAGCCAAGTGGCCATTGGAGGACAATAATATTTTATAATAGTGAACAAAGACTATTGGGAGACTCATTAGTTATTTTTCTAATGTCTAAATCTGGATTATCCTACATTTCCGAGTACGGCGACGGCGAGAACACCGACTCTGAAGAAGACGAATACGATCACCAGAAAGAGGACTGTGTTAGGTATCTATTGATAATATTTTTATATTGGATAACTGCTTTTTATTTCTGACGTGTTAGCGCGTGACTGTGATCTCACCAATTTAATCTAAAATGGAAGCGCGGTAGTCTGCTGTCTGCTAAGGCAGTTTACCTCTAATGGTTTACAGCATTGTATCGGAAAACGAATCTCTTTATTTGGCGGTACTTCCTTGCTGGTAGGGTAGAAACTAGCGACGGGCGAAGCCTCTCACCATTTCAGACTTAGTCAAACTAGAAAATGCAAATTCCTTAATGCGCCCTGCCGGGGATCGAGGCTGGGACCTCTACTAGCACTAAGGAAACATAAACCATTTCACCAACGACGCCGTTAGGTATATTTTTTTCTTATTAATTATTTGCAATCAGACTAGATTATAAGCAGATGTGTTGTAGGCAGTTGTCATGTCATATTTACTGAAAATCTTTTTATTGCATAATAAAGACTTTCAGGTTAACATTACCACGGCCAAATTTAGGTGGAGTGTCTGTAGTACAATTTGAGGAGCATATTGATGACTCTGGACTTCATGGGGGCAGAGTTCGCTCCTTTCCACATATAAGAGGAAACTGGCCTTCTTATGTTTATATTGAATGTAAGTTATTTGAGAGATTCACTGTAAGTAGCAGCCTCTCAAAATTCCACTGCAAGGCACAAGTCTCCACAATAAAAAGAAAGAGTGTTTAGATATGTTCATACTTTCCAAGATGGCAGGCTACACATATCAAAAATTGAAAGTTTAGAATTACTTTAGGGATATGCAAGTTGCCTCATGATGTATTTCATCACTAACAAGCACAATGATGAATTTTACTCAACAATTGCATTACTTTTACAAATACATAATTTTATAAAAAAAACACACACACTAGAATCTGTGACAGTTAACAAGATTTCATTTGTATATTACATTGGGCCCATGAATTCACTTAATGTTTATCTAAACTAACATTATAGAGGAAAAATTTGTGCTTTTGTATGTAAGTATGTATGTATGTTTGCTATGTTTTCACACAAAAAGTACTGGACTGAATTTGAAATTTTTTTCACAGAAAGCTATATTTTCATTGAGCAACATAGGCTATATTACTTTCTCAATAAAAATAGGGATCCTTCATAAAAATGCAATAATGTGACCCAAGATGTGAAAAAATTGGTCACATAAAACATGTCATCATGTGTGCTCAGAATACTATTGAAGATGGAACAAAAAAAATGTTCTACACTATTATAAAAGAAAAAAATAGTGTAATAAAAAAGAAATAAGTTAATAATAGTGCCGGCAATAATCAAACCATATTATTCATACCTTTGTATTAATCCTTATCCTATTATATTTTTTTATTAAAGACCATTTCAATACCTGTATATTAATATGTTGTAAATCATTTAAATCGGACATTCCATCCAGAAGATATAACAAATTTAAAAATGTCAATCTCAATAAAATAATGTATCCTGAGTCAAACTTCAGATTGTCAAATATAATGTATAAGGAAGTTCTGAGAGAATAAAGTATTACAAATAAATCTTTAATATTATAGAAGAGAGTTTGAAGGTTTGTTGATACTTTTAACAAAATATAATATTCAAGCTAAAAATAAATGATCCGATCAAAAAAATTCTTTAAATACCTGTGGAGTATTTTTAATTTACTAATGACAAATATTCTATGTAAATGTTTTCATGAATTTTAAATGTATTAGTTAGACATATATTGATTGTAAAATAAATCTCTTTATTGATTAGATTATGAATGTAAGTGTATATCTAATAATCTGAAAAAAGTGAATCAAAATAAAAAGTTTTATTTCACTTAGTTTACAATCAAAATAGTTAATGAAAATCACTCTATAGTCCGACTTAGTACCTTCCACTGCCAAGAGATCAGTATCTATGCAGGTGAAACCGCGGGGCTTTGCTAGTATCAGAATAAAAAAATATTTTATGTACTATTTCTACAATATCTAATTCACAGAAGTTATAGACTGTCTTTTTCTTTTTAGATCCACACATAGAAAATTTATCAAAGGTTATTTTTACATTAACAAGTCTAGTAAAATCCATTGATGATTCATTCTTGAAGTGTGATGATATCCATATAAGTTTATCAAAAACATTTGCATTGAAATACCATATGATCAATACATTCACATCTTCTATACAGGAAGTCTTTAATAATCTAGAAAGGTATGGAAATCATGTATAAATGTGACTTCAGATGAAACTGCAGATGATCTTTTTATTGTGACGATCTGCAGTCTGTAATAGTTAATGTTTATATCATCATTTATATTATCATCATATATAATATAATGCATTATATAATACCTCATTTTCACAGAAATATTCTTGTCCTATAAAATGTATGCATGACCTATAAATATTGCAATTTATGTCTATGAAGAGTGTTGGATATATAGTACCAGCAGACATTTTAAGACCTAAAGAACTTACATAGTTTAAATATATGTTTTTCTTATTTAAATTTTACAGAGAAAACCTTCTACTTTATGGTACATAGTCAAGTTGACTACTAAAATGTATATTACATATAGGTCACTTGGGAGTCATGTAACATTTATAATTAAATGTAATTATATTTGTTGGCCTAATTTTGACAACAATCCTTTTTACAGTTTTGAACTGAGCTTTGAATCTGTTGATGTGTATTGTAATGAAGAAAAAACAAGAACTTTCATAGCCCTTAAAGTGGACTTTTATGCTAGTAGATATTTGCTTGATATTACTAAGAAGATTGACAAACTTTTAGAAGAATTTAGATTGCCTAAATTTTATCATGTAAGTTTATTTTAATTATTAACATATTGCTGTTTTGGAAGAATAGCAGCACAATTGAAACAAAGCTAAGTTGTGGTACACAGCTTAATTTTTGAAAACAAAGACTTCTACAGGCTTTAACTATAAATTAACAAGATAATTAAAAATCAATTAGTAAATCTACTTCTAGACCTTCTTTCACTGAAGCAATTTTGGTCATCCATTTATGAGGAAATTCAGTTTTAATTAACTAAAAAAAATGATTTCATAGACTTACAAAAGTGCCACACCTATTTTAAGCCTTAGCTAGAACAAAGCTGGGGATTTTAAATCCCCATATACGAGTTTCATTTTAGTAACTTGAATATTACATTAGTATTGACAATAGACATGTTATCTGTCTGACTTAAAGAAACGTTATACCACCATAAGGAAAGAGACAGACGAATACATGTTTTCGTTTCCGCCGATTTGTACGGCCTCATATGTCGCTCATTTGCCTCATGGAAGCACAACAGTATGCGATGTTCCAATGTGTTACAGATTTCTATCCAAATGAACTTGGGGTTTTTTTGATAGCCCCGTTCGGATCACGCGTAATTTGATAATTCACGATGAAAAGTGTCATGCTGTACGATAAGTTAATATATTTTTTTCAATATTACTTTACAGGATCCATCTTTTCATATGAGCGTTCTTAGTGTCAACGGAAACAAGAAAGAGCAGATTTTAAATATTTTAGGACAATTGAATGAACAATTTTTTCACCAAGACGAGAGAGTGCTAGAAACAGTTATTATAAATAAAGTTAATTGCAAAATTGGAAATAAATATTATCAATATTATTTAAAATAATTACAATGGAGCATAATAAAGTGTATATAAACCCAAACTTTAAGAGAATTGATTCAAACAACTGGATGACAGACCCTTCTAAGACTACATATTTTAACAGACATTACCTTGAAGAAATGCCTAACAGAGTGGAAAATACAAGAAACAATAGAAAAATATATGTCAATCCTAATTTTATAAGAGGGAATGATGCTTCACAAAATATTAGTCACATTAAAAAAGCAACTACAAAACATAATGAATTGATTGAAAATATGAACAATGTAACAAATGTGCAAGTTTTGTACAAATCAAAATATTCATTAGTGCAAAATCCTCAGGATAACTTTTCAAATAAAAACAACACAGGGAACATTTATGATCAAATAATAAACAGCAATACTGTTAATGGTACCAGTGAAATATTAGGTACTAAAGAGCCAGTAGGCAAACAAGGCCTTGCTTTGACTAGATCCAGATATTGCATTATCAGAAATAAAAAAAAAGGAACAGATAACATTAATAAAAACAATCTAACAGTGAAATTACCTGATAATTGCCCTATATCTGGAGCAAAATCAAAAGCTTTCACTTGTTTCACAAATATTGAAAAAGTTAAAACCATTGAAAAAAGTAAAGAACATTTTCAAACACCTGATAAAGTGATGAAAATTAAATTAAACAAGTACAAAACAGTACCTGTCAGTTATTTACGAAAAAATACTGTTGTGGAGAACAAACATAAATCAGCCTCATATTTATTAAAACCATATATGAAAAGTAAATTATGTAAATTAAATTCAACAATGAGATATACTAAAAATCGTTTTAAATTCATCAAAACAAGTACACCTAAAAAATCAAATACAACTCTTAATGTATCAACCACATGTATTATAACAAGAGTTCTACAACAATCTGAAAGTACATCCATAAATTGTGGTAAAACAAAATTATCAAAGTTCAAAATTAATAATGTACCTTGCAGATTGTTTAAAAAGTATGGAAAATGTTTGAGACAAGAACGGGGCAATTGTAAATATTTGCATGATAGAAAACATGTATCCTTGTGCAGGTTGTTCCTAAAGGGTATTTGTCACAACAAAGAGTGCACTCTATCACATGAACTTACATCTAAAAAGATGCCAACCTGCTCTTTTTATCTTAAAGGAATGTGTAATAAGGAAAACTGCCCATATTTGCATGTAAAACTGAGTGACAAAACTAAAGTTTGTCAAGAATTTTTAAAGGGTTACTGTGAGAATGGTGAAATATGTCCATATAGACATGTTAAGATTGATGAAATAAAAAAATTAAGAAAAACTGCTGCAAATAATTCAAAATGCTCATTGAAGAAAATATCAAAGTCAAATGAAATGAAACTTGAAAGTAACATTGATAAAGTTACTAAAAAGTCGAAGAACTCCGAAAATATGCTGAAGATAGATGATAATGATAAAGACTGTAGATATTATAAAGAATTAGAAGATAATGATGCCAGTTTTGAGACTATAAAACCAACAAGATGTAGATTAGGCAATCTACCTTCGTTTATAAAGTTGTAATTTCTTTTTGAAGTAAAACCTCTTTACATATGCTTGGCTTGGGGAGTAAGCTGGTATTTGCAAGGCGAATACAATAAATTTAAATATATGTAGTCAAAAGCGCATTCGTTTCTCTATTGTGTTCAGGTTAGCCTTGATGGCGTAATGGTGACTATTCTTGCTTCGATAGCAGAGATCTTGGGTTCGATTCCCAATTTGTTTGAGTCTGGTCTAACTTAGACTGTATCATCAGGTGATATCACAGTCAAGCGCTCACCATCAATAAAAAAAACCTCACATAAGACAGTATAAGCTGGTTACACTTGTCTGGTAAGAAATAATTTACCTCTCATAAGTGCTAGTCTCATAGTACTATATATAATATATAAATTCATACTTACTCTTTGATAAATTGTTTTTATATACCATAAATGTTACAGCTGTGTTAAATAAATATTATAATTTTTTAATTTTCAATAAAATTCTTTCTCATATCTTTGTTTTATTTATCAATACGAAAAGGATGTGATTACCGGACTACCCTTTTACATCGATTTTATCTGCTAATTTGAATATCTAAATTAAATACAAATAAAAAAGATTTCTAGCCGCTTTCTTTTCAGCGAAATTAATTTTGCGGTTTGGAAAACTTAGATTTGTTACAAACTGACATATTACTTGATATTCGAGCCTTCTTTAATAAAGAATAGTTAGATTTTAATACAAATGCTTACTTTATCACTCGCTGATTGTAAATGTATTCAGTCTGGTTTCTAGTAGTGTCAAGGATTTACTGTACTTTTCGACGCAATATAGCCGAGGTAAAATGAAACAACATCTCATTTATAAACACCTGTATAATAAATTACATACATATATTAACTGCATCACTAGTTCCCTTGAGCATAATATTGATTTTTTATTACATTCATCTATTTTGTTATTTTTTAAACCATTTTGGTACTTTGCTCTGCTTGGATGTTGATGAACCAGGGGTCGGCTTTTGCAAATTCTCCGACGCATCTTCCAGTTTTCTTCGGTTAGGTGCACTGAAAAATGTTTTTGAAGTCAACATTTTACACGCGCTGTGCACAATATTTTGTAAGTATTGATGAGATAGTTGTAACGCTCGTTTGAGTAAAGTCTGGTCTTGTTGACTAAGAATATTTTTCACCTATTATATTATATATATATATGGTGGAGTAGAAATAATAGCTGTTACAATAAAATATATTAATAATTCTCACAGTTCCGTCTTAATATATATTGAATAAGATTATATATATCCGTGAAAATATGCAGTAAGAGGAGTGAAACACAGGATTTTAATACAAGAAATAAAACAAACTTGTAATGCCATATTTCAGAGTGAAAACGGTCTAGAAATCATTTGTCGGGTTAAGCATACGCATTTTTAATAAGATACCCGAATCACTGTTGGGTTTTGTCTCCACATAGTTTTAAGAAATATGCAATAACGTCCTATTACAAAAGGCATATTATAATGATGATTATTTAAGCGACAGAGCTGTTTGGACTTGATTCCAGTTGCATGTGAAAGCTAAACAAATTGTAACCCACTAAAACTATGTTTTAAGGAGTAAACGATGTGTTTTTTGCCGGTTTCTTCTCTGCGGAATCAACTTTCTGAACCGGTGGTAGATTTGTTACCAACAGACAGACTACTGACGACTCAGAAGTGCTTTTTGAGACTACTTGAATAAAGGATATTTTGATTTTATAAAGAATTCTGATACCAGATAGATACAATATTTTTTAAAATTAACGTTCTTTATGCATGCTTGACCTGGGGAGTAAGCTGGGAGTATGTGACGAGTACGTTACGAAAAGTGTGATCGATTTAAAATATTTGCGCTTTCGGCAATAAAAAATGTTTCTTTAAAATACATTTATGGTTCTAAAAGATATGAAAAATATAACGTCTAATTTATTTATTTAGTTATTTATAATTAAAATAAAATCAAAAATCTACAGAGTCGTAACTAATTCATAGAAAGAAAAACAAATCTTATGCCAATTACAGATTTTTCTTATGTTAAAAATGCTTTATACACAATCACAGGAGATACTTCGTGCGTGTAAATTTGCATTTGTGTGAGATTTGTTATATTATTAAATTAGAGACAAATTAATATCCAGAACTCTATTTTTAACGAATTTCTTTAACCTATTTTGGAACGTAGAGAAGATATTTCTTATAATTATTTAGGAGTCTATTATTTAGGAGTATTATTATTTATTGTTACAGTTTAAGATGAAATTTAACAAAACAGTTTGAGTGAGCTTTAAAACTGTCTCGTTATGATTTTATTTATCTAAGTAAAAAAAGTAAGTAGCAGCCAAATAACGTCCCACTGCTGGGCACAGGCCTCCTCACCCCGAGGAGCGAGGGTTTTTAGAGCATAGATCCACCACGCTGCTCCAGTGCGGATTGGCAGGTATAGTACACTAGTGCACTCTCTATTCCTTCACTCTCATAGTCCGATGTGACGCCAATCCACCGGAGAGAGATCAGGCGCAGGACCGATGGCTTAACGTGCTCTCCTAGGCACGCGGGTGGATCACACCGCCAACTTCCCAACTTCGGGCAATTATTGAGAAAATCTTAACAGAAACCTCAATATTGATTTTTTGAATTGGCCCGACCTGGGACTCGAACCCAGGACCTCATGTCTGTAGTCGAACATAATAACCACTAGACCAATGGGGCAGTTTATTTATCTATTATGTCTATTATATATCTTTTAGAGCGTTAGGTAATTTATTAATGGAGACAGTTGCACTCATAGGCCAGTATGTAAAAATCTGTGTTGATTTACCGATATTTAGAAGCCAGAATGCTCGCTGCATCGCTCGATGTTATCTTTCCGTATATTTCCTGCTTCAAATAAGGTGGTGTGGTGTTCTCTTCTAACCACTTAAAGTGCATGTGAACACAGGGCACGAACTTTGCCTCCAATAAAGTCATCTTGGAGTCTAAAATTTCCTTTAGTGGAGTTGTAACTGCAATAATTAAAGATGTGATGTAAAGATGTGCAGCGATATACTATTTATCATAAAATATTTCATAAATTCTCTTTTCTAAATATTAAATTCAAAAACAAAATTTAATTAATATTCTATCATTGCCAAAAAACACGTGGCATTTTTATTTATAATTCGTCATTTGAGATTTTAATAAATTAATGGTATTAATTTTCGACACTTAATACTTTAATGACAATTAAATTCAGTAAATTCCTAACATATCTTCCTTTTTCCCTGCCTCCAAGTCTCGGAAATCTAAAGTTTTAGATTTGTATAAATCTAAAACTTTAGATTCATAAATATTTAAATCAAGATTTAAATATTTGTTTGCCAAAGAAGTTTCACTTCTGACATGTGTACTTTTTACACACGCACTTTTAATTGTAAAAAAAAAAATATGTGGCCGCCTATTAACTTTGCACTATCGGGCAGAAGCCTCCGACTCATATCCCAGAATTAAAGTATAGCAGGTTTCCTCACCAAAATTTTTTTCATCGAAAAACACTTATAACCTATATAAGTTTTATAAGAACTAATGGTGTCTGCCCAGGATTCGAATCTGTGACTCTAAACAAGAGACCATGTATCTATTAGGCCATCATGTTTAATTTTTTGTATAATTGTTTTTTAAAGCAAAAGCATGATTCGGTCTCAATACAATCATTTATAACTTCTTTATCACACTTTTCCTAGTTAGAACCAATTTTCACAGCCGTCAAATCTGTAAAGTCCATTCGTTTGGGTATAGAGTTGTTTTCTTCATGTATTTCAATTAATTATCACATATCAATAATTGTTACTCGTATCGTTTTGACCACCTGCCATTGTAGCGTATGTCCCCCGCCCCCGCGCCGAAGCTTGAGAAAAGGTAGGGATAGGCTTTATTGCAGACTAACTACAAAGCTCACGGATACATAACAAAATCTTCTAAGAGAAGAAGTAATTCGAACATAAATCGCCGCAATCGTCGCTTCAACCGCTGGACGTCAACTGCTGGACGTAGGTCTCACGTAATGACGTCTACAGAGCTTGCGCCGCCTGGCTCCAGCGGCTACCAGCGACCCTCTTTATATCATCGATCCACCTTGTGGGGGGTCTGCCTACACTGCGCCGTACAGTGTGGGGTCGCCACTCCAGCACCTTCGGCCCCCAACATTCATCCGTCCTTCGGACTATGTGCCCCGCCCATTGCCACTTTAGGCTCGCGATTCGTAGGACTATGTCGGTGATTCTGGTTCTACTACGGATCTCTTCGTTTCTGATTCGATCACGTAGAGAAACTCCGAGCATAGCCCTCTCCATCGCACGCTGAGTGACTCTGAGCTTCCGCATGAGGCCCATAGTCAGCGACCACGTCTCAGAACCGTAGGTCATCACTGGCAACACACACTGTTCGAAGACTTTAGTCTTCAGGCACTGAGGGATATCCGACGAAACATAAATCATTTTCTTCTAATTTTCAATACGGAACGTAATTCCAGCCTTCCTTGCCATTATCAACGCACCGACCACTAATGAACTAAGCATAAATCCTCTTGTTCGTCAAAATAATAACTATCGCACTCTGGTACTAAGGTTAGATCCAAGTATGTATGTCGAAATTTAATAGAACTACCGTTTCTACTTCGAACACTGAACGGTTTTCTGTATTCTTTATGTATAATTTGATTTATATAAAATTTCACAAATTTTTATTGTTAGACAATACAAGAAGAAATTATAAAGGAACACCGTTTTTTATGTAATATAAATATTCTAGATTTTGTGATGTAAGATTCTATAAGAGGAAGGGGTGTGGCAGTTTCGAGAAAGCAAATTCTTATGTGTACATCACAATCATGCTTACGTAAATACTTGAATGGTAAATTTATTGATTGACTTACAAATGTGAAAGGGTTTGTTTGGACTGTGTAAATGCTCCTTTACAAAGTTTTGCACGTCTCCTATCGTGTCGTCTGGTGTAAACACCCCTTGAAGTATCACATTGTCTGGGAATTGTATCCGGACAACAACGTTCTTGTAGGTATTCAACTTTTGTACAGATACCTGGAGAATTAAAAGGTAAGATAAGCAACAACCTATTAACGTCGCACTCCTGGGTACATACCTCCTCAATAATAGGAGAGAGGGTTTTACTCTGTTCCACTACGGGTTAGCAGACTAAACATATTTCAAAATTACTACCGGAATATGCAGTTTTCCGCACGATGTTTTCTTTATCGAAAAACAATGATAAATTGTAAAGAAAACTCAATCCAGAATCGCGTCTTACTACTAGGCCATCAAGGTTTTGAAGAATTTAAAAGATGAAACCTATTTCTTACTACTATTTAAGTAAGTAAAAGTAAGTAGCAGCCCTTTAACGTCCCACTGCTGGGCACAGGCCTCCTCGCTCCGAGGAGCGAGGGTTTTTAGAGCATACACCCACCACGCTGCTCCAGTACGGATTGGCAGGCATAGTACACAAGTGCACTCTCTATTCCTTAACTCTCATAGTCCGATGTGACGGGAGAATCCGACACGACCGGAGAGAGATCAGGCGCAGGACCGACGGCTTAACGTGCTCTCCGAGGCACGGAGGTGGATCACACCGCCAACTTCCCAACTTCGGGCAAATATTGAGAAAATCTTAATAGAAAACTCAATATTGATATTTGAATTGGCCCGACCCGGGACTCGAACCCAGGACCTCATGTCTGGAGTCGAACATGCTAACCACTAGACCAATGAGGCAGTTGCTCACTACAATTTTCAAGTTAACTATTATCTTACCAGATGATGAGTATAATTCGTATGGATGCTAACCTGTTGAGTTATTATACCAGTTAATTATCTCTACAGAGCATCGTAACAGAATGCAATTCGCTAAAGTAGGTTACTAACACGTTCGAAGCCTCCCATTAGACACAAATTTTATAATACAATTTTGTATATTTGCCATGACGGGAATTTTATTCGAGTCATATGGCAACGAGGCCGACAAATTAGTAGTAAAATATAACTAACACCGTGAAAGTAGAACATGGCTATATTACAGTACAAGACAATATAATAAAATGATACTTTTGAAAACAGATATATCGCTAGTCCCATTTGCGCCTGATACATGGGCCAAGTTTTAGAGATCAAATTTTAAAAATTGGAGACTCTCCTGAACAGTTGTGCTTTTGTAGATTGAACTTAATAGTAACCAGCTATATATTTGTTCTTTCATAAGACAGAACGGCTTGAATATAGGTTCAATCAATTTATTTTATAATTAAACGACATTACATAAATTATTGTAATAGATTTTCTAGGTAGAATCATATTTCAGAACCATCAAAAAATCGACTTGACGATTCGTAAGTGCATGTTTTATCTTTTTAGAATTACACCGGGACACAAAAAAAGCTCGCTGAATACGAAATTCAGGTCAGTTTAGGACATCCAGCCTTCAATTTTAAATAAATAGTAAAAAAAACTCCACAAATAGCGAAAATTCGATGTTTTGGCAGGAAAAAATTATATAACTGTTTTCTGAGACTTAACAACTGATGAAACATTGGGGTACTGTGTTTTACTTCTATTCGACGAAGTAACAAAGGCAATTCAAGTCATACAGAAGTAACAGTTATGTGAACTAATTCGTGAAGTCCAGATCATGGGAATTGTAAATTTCAAGTACACTCAGTTTTCGGCTTTTTCCCAACGTGGCAACATAATATTACATAGACTACAAACACAGTGTGGGGCCCAGACTGAATCCAAGTTTGTAATTTGAATGCAAAACATTCTTCGTAATTTCGTTTTAATCTATCTGAAAACGTTCTGCGGTTTTTTACCGGCTCAAACTTCCTACAAACGTAACAAATAAGATCAGGGCTCTTATTACACTAGATGTAACTTTTTTCGAGGGTATTGTACTGTTAAATTCATTTGAGAATGAAACGGTACAATAACCTCGAATTTTTTTTTGCCAAAACTAAATTGAAAGCTGGACGGCCTAAACTGACTTTAAACTCCTGTCCGAGGGTGTCTTCACTGTTTCCAGTGGGTACGGGCGTCGAGGCTAAGCCTCATTACCCGGGCCGGTGCTCTCGCACATCATAGATGTACGGATAAATTTAGCCCTTAGGACTTTAAACTCGTATTCAGCTGTCAAAAAACATGCCCGTAGACAGGTGCCGCCCGGTGTATAGATATTAATTTTTTTGCATGCTGGTGTTATTAAAAATATAACTGAGGAAATTTCGCTATTCGCTAAAATTCGCCATCTAGCATGAACCTCTTAATTTTATTACATCGAAAAAATCCTTTCACGTGAACTGTCAATAGAAGGCGCTGTAATATTGTCTCGCTAAGTAAAATCGATTAATAAATTGATGATATGAAAATCTTAACATCAAGTCTCATCATAATCATTATTTTAATTTGAGAGGATGGAGAAATATTTAATGGATAAAAATTTAATCAAGATGTATGTATAAGGGCAATGTCAAGTAATAGTAGAATTTAATGATGTATAGTTTAACTTAATAGTTTTCTGACCTGCTGTTCAAGTTCCTCTCTTTTGGCGCTCGTCAACATAGGAGTGTTCTCGAGTTCAATTCGGCGTTGTTGCAATTCATGATACATTTTTCTAACCTCTTCTATTGTCAACTCGTAGAAATCATCAGGCAGGTCGGACAATTCATCCTCAGCCACATCCGGCTGAGTGAAGGCTATAGCTTTTTGAGATCCCACCTGTCATAAGAATCAGTCAGTATATGGCTGTTTGGTAGACTAGTGACAGAATTCAATAAAGCTCATTTTACGGGAGTGCTGCTTGAAAATTGATTAATTGAAATAATGAATCATTGATAGTTTATTGTATCACATCAACATTTTCGAAGATTTGTATACGAGTTTTTAAGGCAACTTAACCACGGTTATTTTCTCTCAATTTGGTCTCTTATCTTTTGTGTTAAAAGAACATCATATAGATCATTCAGGGCTATGCTGTACTGCTAACGTTTTTTTGGTCAGGTGGAAGGTTACGGCCGTTTTTTTTGACGCTGCGAAATCTTCGTGGATACCTGGAAAACTCGGGAGGGTGTTCCAGGTAATGTCGAACTCATACCGGACAAAACCCCGCAGTGCTCCTACATTACTCGGAGATGGGATCACAAGTACGCGATTGACAGACATTCGCAACCCCGCCATTAATGTGACCAAAAATTTCAATTCAATTATGGAACAAAATTATAATTATTAAGTGGGTATAATTGACAGGATATGTTAAGTAAAACTTGTAAATTAAAAAACGTGCAGGGCTAGAGGATTTAGAACTATTCGTTAAATTTCGGAGTTCGTTATATTATATACACTACAGTGAGAGTCAAATGTAATATAACTTACAAAGGTTACTTCGTCTTCAATCCTAAGCCGCCTTTCTAGGTTTTCTTGTGTCATTAAATGCTTATGCGGTTCACAAGGTATTGCTATGGGTGAATCACCGTGACTTATTATTTTCATTGATTTTTCATCATCTGTCTCAACCGTTTCTTGCATAATATCTTTGTTGTGAAGTGTGGGAAGGACTTTACTTTCTTTTTGCTTTTTAGCTTCTTGTAACAATTTTATTGGATCAAGTGGTTTAAACGTATCTTTGTCTTTGTATACACCGGATGGACCTGGTGTCGACTTCTCATATGCAGATGGAAATTCTAATTTATTTAAATGTGTTTGATCAACTGGTGAAACGTTTTCTAATTTATCAGGTTGCACCCGACGATACACTGATGATACATTTGCTTGGCTATAATAAATAAATTACATTGGAATTTTAGGCTCCTTGAATATATGTTGAAGAGATTATTTCAAGTTTCCAAATAAAAATGTTTATTAAAACCAAAATAATAACTGTGCTTAAATCTAGAATGGTAATACTTCACCTTAATCTCAAATGATAAAAGTGTAACGAAATTTTTATGAAAAGTTAACAATGTCATTGTTATTATTTTATGAAATTGCAATGTAATTATTACAAGTATGGATGAAATATGTCCTCAGGAAAATGTTAGAATTATTGTTTTTCAGTGGAAAAGCATAGAAGGCAAATAGAGGATAGATTTATTAAACAACAAAAGCTTAAAACAGTTTATATAAAAATTTATCATTACATTTACAATAATTTCACAACATTGCCAGCTTTATTTTTTATATGTGGGTATTTCATCATATTAAAGCTACTACATTATAGGCACAATAATAAAAAGAAAATAGTATTTGATGTAAGAATTTCCTTTTAATCAATACCCTATTTCAATTCATGTTATATATTCATTCGAACTATTAACAAAACAAAAATACTTACTCAGGGTCAGGAGATTTGTCTAAAAGCCGAAGGATGGCTCTTCCTGCTATTAAGCCCAAATGCCTTAAAGTCCTTTCTTTTAATGCAGCGATACCTATTACTTCTTGTCTCATATATAAAATTGTTGGATTTTTCAATGAGTGCAGTTCATTTGGAGCCAGAGATATAATTAAGTCGTAAAGTGATGTGTTTGGTGCAAAATCTCCCATTATTCGCTCACCTATTATTTTTAAGTATAATTAGCATAATAAGCCAAAACAATTATTTAACATGGTAGTCAATTGACAAAATATAGTAATCCTATTAGTTTCATACTAAATTATATTCTATGATAATTTGTTATTTTAAAATGATATAAATATATGATATAATACTTTTAATACATTCAGATGGTCAAATCCAAGACAGGTATGTCATATTTTGTTTATAAAAAACTTTATTTGTGATGTTTATAATTTATAAAGTCTCAAAATCCATGATCCATTGGATCCAAGAGAAACTTATGAAAATACAAAGTGTCATGAGACTTTATTTAAAATTAATATGCAATTACTTGATATATCTTTTAAAATGTTCAATTTTGGCAAGTGAAACAACTTCAAAGTTATGTAAGCAAATAAGTATATTTCCTCTTTATTTAAAATGTGACAAGTCTAAAAAAACATATCTTTTAATGCATCAATAAAACTGCCCTTTGCAGAAAGATGTGGTACATATTTTCAATTTTAATTGTGATTACATGAAAAAAATTTTTTTAGCATCATGTTTTAACAGCTATATGAGATGAATAAAAAGAAATACCCAGATTCATAAATGGATGACACAATCATCAGAATTATAAAAATGTTAAAATCTCCCAAGTGCAAGTTGACTCTTTATGTAAAGGGATCATCAAATACATTGACAATAAAAATTATTGTTCTGTTTGACAAAAATATGTTTGAAGACAACACTTTAAACAAGTAGAGGTGATATATATACTATTTTCTAATTTTAAAGTTTGTAATGTTTATTTTCCTTCAAGGCATAGTATAGAGATCATCAAATACATTGAAAATAAAAAGATTGTTCACTTTGACAAAAATATGTTTCGAAGACAACACATAAATTTAGAAGAGGTGATATGTCTATATACTAGTTTCTAATTTGATACTTTGAAATGTTTTCAACAGAATATTAAGACTTTAAAAAATACATAGCCTAGAGCTAAAATAGCATATTTTACCATCATTCAACATCAATCCAATTGTGACATTTGATTCTATTCTCTTCTTTTCAGCTTCAACCATTTCTAGAATAGCTTTATTTGGTAAATTACAAAATCTCACTGTTGTTGTCAAGTCCAATATATGGTTATGGTGTTTTAAATCATAATCTGTTGAAGGAATACCTTGTTTGGCACATACATCTTCTAGAAGCTAAAACATTTAATAAAATGGAATTATTAATATATATAACTGAAGACTATAAAAACAAAATTGCTTAAGCCCAAAACTGTAATTTATGTTTAAATGTTAAATAGCACCCCAGAATTGTATCGAGGTATAAATCCATTTCATATGACAGAAGTATATAATTGAATAATGTTAATCTTAGTCAGCTAGTTGGTAGATACTTGATTTAATAATGAAATTAAATATGAAAATAGGCGTCAGTTAGAACCACTCATTAAGGAATACTACGGTTAGAAGTGGAGATAAAATATATTTATAAAACTAGTATACAGTAGTGATCCAAGGCACGAATTATTGTAATATTTGTTTCATTTTACCTGTAAAATACTTGTATCGGCTGTGCAATGAACTTTAATTCTCCGCCCGCTTGGTACAAGAACAGTGATATCTCTTGACATTTTTATGGCTATATAAAAAGGATAACCTGAAGAATGTATAAGAAAATTAAAAACCGGCAAAATTGATTTTTAACGAAACTGAAAATCCTAGAACTAAAGTTATTATTTGTCATATTGACAGTTCGACAGAATTGTCAGATGCTATTGTCAAAATGTGTTGTGTCATATTCGCGACAGAATATTATAATTAAAACAGATAAAAAATAATTGATATTCTATTTAAAGTTTTAAGCATATCTATCATACTTTTTTTTAGTCGCCGGGAAATGCATTTACGCACCCCGACTAAAGGTCGGGAGTGTGGGACTCCGCGAGGGTAGGAACTCGCAATACCCACTAAAACCCAGCGGGACAGCCATCAACCATGAGTGGGGAGCCAGAGGTTGGTTGAGGCATTCCTCTCTGGCCCCTCGGTTGCAGCTCACAGATATTCTACAGGGGGAGGAGTTGTACGAATCTCCGCCTCCTGTTTCTTGCACCCCTTCGTAGGGGCTGGAGTGCTTCGGCGGCATTCACCCTCTCCCTTTTTATCCATTATACTTGCATGCTTTAATAAAAATCTATTAAAGTAAAAAAAAAAACTTAAGAATTGGTGTGTTAATAATTCGATAGACATTAAAAAAAAGACCTTTTATTTTCTACTTCTACACTCCTCTGCACATTTAAACACAAACTACGTTTTTAACCACTGTGTATGTTATATGTGTCATACACAGTAATTATTACAGAAAAGTGTGTTGCCGAAAACAGGCACACCGCTCAGCTGTTTTTGGGTGTCAACCAAACGCTGGTTTTCAGCGGCGAATCGGGTGATATGCATAGTATTACTGAATACTACACACATCCTGAAATATAATATAACACAATATATTAAATATTGTATACAATACAAAACAGTGCGACAAATACGGAAATACCCAGCAAACCATTAGGTGGGTCCAGCTTTTGCTGCGCGAGGCTGCTTTCTATGTGTAGACGTGCCTCGGTCGTGGTGAGCGGTCCTGACGCCTCGGCCGAGCGACTGAGCCACCAAGTGTCGGTTTTTTGTATTGCTCAAATGCTCCTCGGTTGTTTTCCACGCCCACTCTGTACGCATGCGTTTCTGTTTCGTGCCTCGCTCGAGCATAATAATTATGGATAACGATTGGTGTTTGATATTAATATCTCTCTACATTTTCAAACTAGATTGTTACGAGATGCGCAAGAGATATTGCAAACTGGTATAAGAATCTCATGTCGTTAAGAACCGTAATGTTAAATGTAGCTTTTCGACACCAGTTCGTACATTTCTCCGAAGTTTACTTTGCAAATGTGAACATAATAGACCTAACTTCTCTGTATTACTATGTGCAAAATTTTTCTCCACTCCATCATTTATTAATTCTTGTTACAGTTCATTTCTATAAGAAAATCAGCTCTTGTATGATGTCTGGATCCAATATTGTCTTCGTTTAAATTTTTTATATTCTCTTTTTTATTATCCTATTTATAAGAATAAAATCAACACCTCCCACTACAACACGTACGTGTGGTACCATGATGTTTTAACTCTCAACAAAACGGCCAAACAAATTGGGTCGGGTTTGTCGTGCGCAGCACCTTGGCGATGTTACCGAGGCTGCCGCGCTCATTCGGGGACCGTTTTCTGACGCGGCAAGTTCCTCGCGAGGTGCGTGCTATGTGTAGACCCGCTTATTGAACAATCTAAATTGTTTACACTAGTAGCTTTAGGTGTCTTTAAAAGGGCCTCAACTTTTCTTGAACTAATTTTTATTTCTCTAACCACTATAACATTATTCAAGGTACCCAAGGAATGCTTAAAATGGTACCCTTGCTGGCCTACAGCCCTTCAGGTCTCAAATTCTAGTTAGCTCAAGTTAGCTTTAATCTCCTATAAAAGATACGAGAAATGTTTGACGTTTACGTTAGAAGCGTTGGACAGTTGTTTATTTGCCTTTTTCCGATAAATTATAGTTATAAGCATGTCTAAAGTTATAAGTTTATGTCTAAAGTTATAAACCGAAATCAGGGCTAGAGACTATATATAGTTTACATAATTATCTTTATAATAAAAATACAAACCAACACGTGAAGCCCAAGATTCTGCAACGTTATACTCCATGGTTTTTAAAAACCATCATTAATATTTGTTATCAATAAATTGTTTCATTTTATTAAATATGATCACATTGCCAGTATTATTAAATGTAATAAAATATTTTGAGTCTTTATTTAATTAATCACTTGAGTAATAATTGATTATTAAATTTTTATGTAAAATTATTGGTTATTTCTTGAACGGTGCCTCTGATTTCTGTTATTTTGCCATTTAAGGTTATCGTATTTTTTGTTAGAAGGGGGAAATCACTAATAAAGTCACAATATTGTCCAAAAAATATATTTTATTGTAGTAGACAACACGAGGACGCGCGCCCGGCGCCCAGCCCGCCCCGCGCGCGCTTCCCACAACAACGCTTCGCTATCTACGTCCATCTCTCTGTTTTAATAATTGGAATATTTTATTTAATAATTACAACGCTTTTTTATCTGTCCATATTTTTAACATTAGATATACCTAACTTCGTCTTGTATAACTTGGTGTAAGAACAGCCTTGAGGAATTGAAATAGGGTGGCGCAATACGCGCCTCACAGCACTGTTTCCATTTCTACCCGCGTCCGCTCTCTGAAATAGAAAGACGATATTTATTTGAAATTCGCAATCCTACGAGTATCAATCCAAAAAAATGTATGATTAAAGATTTAACAATTATAGCTAAATAGTTACACTATCAAATAAGGAGGAGTCTTAAAGTCATTAAAATTAAAAGCCTCGTCCTTTTTGTAAAACGAGCACCTCTTCTTGTATTCTATTCATTTATAATATCAACGCAGCGCAGCTTATATTTTATAGTAACTGGTACTGATAAAGACGTATTAAGTAAAAAAGAGCAGAAGGCTTTAATGAATCAAATTTTATGATCTGCAACACGTCTTTGCTGGTTGGGTGGTAACTAGCCACGGCCGAAGCTTGTCACCGATCATTTGCTCCGACAAATTATTACAAAAATAAAGGTGTATGCATAATTTACGTTGACTAATGTAAACTTCATACTTATGTATTATTATGAGATTACAGTAAACAGATAAAGACATAATTCTCCTCGCCGTACGCAGAACAAATAAAACTGTAAATGCGTTACCAATTAAAAAGGCTATGTAACGCCAGTACTTTCTTATTGTACCGTCTATTCTTCTGATCCTTTTATTATAGCAACATGATGTTGCTACTTTTTACTGGCGTTCTATTAAATTTCGATACTTCTCCGGTCGAGTCGAGGTAATTGAGGTAAACTCAACTGGGGTTCACGACTTAATTGAAATTAATACACAAAAAACGACTACAAACGCACATAAAGATTAATGCATGGTCTCCATGCATGCGTTTATGCTGAAATTCCCAAGAGATGGCACTGCTTCGTTGCGTGGTAGCTTTAAATACGTTGCAACTAAGTGTTGGAATAACCTACCACCTCCATTACGTACTTTAGTGTCAGTATATAGTTTTAGACTTAAATATAAGCACTATCTATTAAATTCACAATTCCTCACTTAGTTTAGAACAATTAGAATTATCAGGTCTTTTAGAGTAGCTTCCCTTGTAAGATATGTGTAGGTAAGGTAGGACAGGAATGGCCCCAGAGAGATGCACGGATTTAATATGTTAACACGTATATTCGTATAATTGATACTTCAATAATTCATATTTTATTTGTAATTTTTTTTCTCATTACATATTTATTTTAAATTTGGCTATTCCACCGCATACAATTGAATGTAATAACTTAATGTTAGTAGTAGAGTAGTTAAGAGTTTTATTAAGATTAGTATTTAAATGTTTTGTTAGTCGGCTGATGATCTGTCCGTGACGTCAGAGCTGGCTATAGGGCTGCAGCTGAAAATCGGCACCGTGTGTCAGGTTTATGGCACACGGCAATGCCGAGCTGTTCTGCCTTTTCGGGGCTATGTGGAAGTTGCACAACATCTCCACTTATATATTTCATTAATGTATATATTTATACATTAATGAAATAAGATATTAATAAACTATAAGTTTATAATTGTACCACACATTATGCACCGAATAAAGATTTTTCTTTCTTTCTTTCTTCCACGAGTTACCTATGGGCTCCTCTTGTCGGTAACGTCGTAAGTACCAGTAGAGCAGTGATAATCAACTTTTTTTTACACTACTATTTAAAATTTTACATATCAAATTATTATCTAACTTGTCGGTATATAAATAGCAGAGGAAAACTAATTTTGAAAACGTATAATGAAATGACTGCTATTACATGCACAACCAATTTAATCAGCGTGCTCTCAATTTTTCGAATGGACGCTAAATTCTAAATGGTTTCATTTCAGATGGACCAACTATAAAAAACTAGCGAGCCACAGGCAGCCAAAACGATACATTATAATGATAATAAGAAAGTACGTGCGTACAAAGTACACATGTCATAAGTGAAACTTCTTTGACAAACAAATTTTTATTTATACAATCTAAAACTTTAGATTTCCGAGACTTAGAGGGAGGGAAAAAGGAAGATATGTTAGAAATGTAATGAATTGAATTGTCATTAAAATATTAAAAGTGTCGAAAAGTGTTGTGTTCTTGTCAATATTAGAAATTATCAGTGATTTTTTTTTAAATTTAAATTTTATAATAGAGTTTATGACATGTTTTTATAAATATATTATATTATTTAAAAAAAAAATAGTATATCAAATGTCGAGTAGCAAATTAAGATGTCACATGTTATTTAATCAAAGTAAATATCAAAACTACCTAATCTTCTTACGATCTACCCTCATGCGCCCAAAGAAGTTGCACTTCAATAAATAGCATAATATATTATAGAAAAAGGTGTAACCTGGCGCGCAAATCGCCGCAGGAGAGCGGACGGTCGAGGTCGGGCAGTAGATCGGCGGGCGCGTGTAGTGTGCGCGGCCGTGTGGCGTCGTGAGCGCGCCCCGCCGCCAGTAGCGCTGCAGCCGAGGCCAGGCGGCGCGGCGGCGGTTGCAGCCCGTGCGCCGCCAGCGCCGCGGCCAGCTGTCGAGCGCGCGCCACAGCCGCGTCACGTTCGTGCCGCGCCCGCCAAACCTTAGGCATAAATTTAATGATGGCAAGGATTTTTTTACTGCCTCATTGGTCTAGTAGTTAGCATATTCGGCTACAGACATGAGGTCCCGGGTTCGAGTCCCGGGTCGGGCCAATAAAGAAAAATGGGTACTGAGTTCTTAATATTTGCCCGAAGCTGGGAAGTTGTCGGTGTAATCCACCCCCATGCATTGGAGAGCACGTTAAGCCGTCGGTCTTGTGCTTGATCTCTTTCCAGTGGTGTCGGATTATGGGAGTGAATGAATAGCGAGTACACTTGTGTACCATGCCTACCAACCTGCAGTGGAGCAGCGTGGTGGGTTTGTGCTCTAAAAACCCTATCTCCTATGAGTTCATCAGTTTCAATGGCAGTAAGTCTCGCTCTTCCCGTTTATAATTCAAATTAAATATAATTTTATTACCAAAATTATGTATTTATATTAATATAATCAGCTTTAATTAACTTCAAATTTATAATTATTAAAATGTATGTATTATTTACGTTACCATGAAACCATTCATTCACGGTGTGTAAGTTTATGCGGGGGGGTATGGATATGTGTTAGGATTATAATTTAATAGAAATTATTATAAGTGCATAGAGGGTAAGCTTTTGGCATATTATGATTGGATGCTTTTTTTTTAATATTGCTTTGTTGCCAATATTTGGTGCTTTTATTTCACATTACAGACTAGCATAGCACGGGAAATAACTAAATTCCGCGTTTGTATTTAAAATTGATGGAGGACAAAAATGAAATAGTAATAAATTGACAGCTCAGTGTCTTACGACATTGAGGATCGAATTTAAAATCGTTAAAGCGATTTCCTATTGATTTGATATTTATTTTGATTTTATATATGTAATTTAAAGTTATGCGTGCTTCAAGAAAGGGGTAATTTGCTTCTTTAATATATATAGTTTACATCGCTTGTAATAATACCAAAAAGAATAATGTTTGCTTTATTTTCACAGTTACCGCAATGCCCTTTCAAACTAATGACATCATCACTGTATAACCCTGACGTGGTCGCGGCTTGGTTTTGTTAGAATTCCATAACAAGTGGCACATTTCCCGAGGCCTATTGCAATATATCCTGGCGTCCAAACTTAGCTATAGTTAGTTTAGTGCTTTTAGTTTCTTTGTTAGGTTATAGGATTAGTTGTAGGTTTAGATAGTAATAATAATAAATCATATTGCACTCAAAAGTAATATTGTTAGAAAAACCCTTTACAAATAGCACCTAACGGTAAAATTTATGGGTTTAACGGGTGCCTAACTTTTAATTTAGTATTTTATTAATTATCTACATGTGTAGTTAATTAAAGTAGTGTATACATGAACAATTACTTTAAGATTACCTATTATTTACAGTTCCTGTGCCAAAACTTTTCATTTTATTTACTAATAATATGGTTTATAATTTAATAGTTTGGTTAATTTCTTATAAAAATGAATTATGCTGATCTATTCGATTTCGTAGCACTGGAATAGTAAGTCAAATCGATTAATTAACTAATTATTTAGTACAGTATTGCTGACGTCCAACCATATATTGAGCATCCAGGCAGCCTTAGAGTCAAGGGTGACATCAACCAAACGAGACGAAATTTCCTTTAAAAGGTTTTGTGTCGCAGAACCCCACGGTCCCAACTGTTCCACACTATAAGGCGCAAATCTATAAACTGTCCGTATAATAAATTTTGTGAGTGTATTCAGCTTAAAACAATACCTGGGCTGCACAAACGGCAGACCGGCAATGGCCCCGTTTTCCGGGACCAAAACCCCGAGCCGCTGCTTCAACAACTGCGCCATGGAATGTTAACGATTGTCCTATTTGAGAAAAAGGAAAACTCATTGTCACAAGTGATTACGTACGTGATCACAAAAGTATACGGCATATGAATGTTTTCGAGTACAAAAACATATACTTGAAACGAAAAACTGGAGATTGCTGGAATTTTTTGCAGTTTTTCCCCTTTTTCATTTAGGCCTAGCTGGCATAACTGTGCGAGTACTCGTTTATGTTATGGTGCGGGCCACATTTCATCATATAAACACAATTCTTTTAGTAATTTTTCCAGTAAGTTCTTATTTTAATGCCCGTGGGCTACACCATGAATTGATTAATTAAATTATATATATACTTGAAAAACTATAAATGAAGTATCACACACTACAAAATTTATAAAATATATTTGAATTTAAGTGGATGAATAAAAAAGTTTTTTTTTAATTTGAACAAGATAAAGATATTTAGGACATGTGTGAGCTACTAGTAGAAATTGGAATAAAATAAATTATTAGAAGCAACAAATAAGTACAGTTAAGAAAAATATTTTACCCATCGATAAGGATACCAGGGCACAGCAGGAGCTCGCACTAGAAGCGGCCAGGTGTTCCCGCATGTAGCGGAAGTATACATGCTCGAGGAGCAACAGAAGCGCTGCTAACAAGATACCCGCCATCAGCAGAAGGAACGCAGAGAGGAACTGTTCCAACGCTAGCGGGTCCGAAGACTTGTGCTCCTGTTTGTTTGGTTTACACGTCCCTGTCATCCAGTATCTATAATAAAAAAACATGTTAAACTTTAAACAGGCTTTAACAACATTTTTGAATGGTCAAATACATTTTTCCCCTTTGTTATTTCCATGTACGATTGATTAATGATGATATTAAAGAACGATATAGAATCTAAAGTTACGGGGGTAAGTTCACACCTTGTTCTAAGAAGAGTTCAGTCGGGTGTCTTTTTCTCAGCACCATTACAATATATTTTTTTTATTTATTTTACTTCGTTTAGAGTAATTCATTCCAATGCTTTTTTATCGACTAAGTAATCCTTCAAATCATAGTCGATTTCTCAATTAGCTATCTTTTAATTAAACCATTAAATTTATTTAGAACATCTTATGACATTTTTAGAATGTCTTTCGGGAGTTTGTTATGGAATAAAAACATTTCGATAATTTTACTTCGTTTCATGAAACATAAAAAAAATTATGCGGTTATACGTAAACCATAATGCGTGTGATATTTCACATGTAATAGCTAATGCAAGCCATGGGCGCCGCCATATTGGCCTTGGTTGTTCTGTCAAGTGCATTTCGTTTTAACTAAATTCCACGGCCTACTGTAATGCGACGTGTGTTATAAGGACAAAAAATTGACGCGATGTAAAAAAAGCTCACTTTAAAAATAATTCATCATGACATTTTTATACATGTAATAGCTTCCTCCGCCTGTGTCCAGTTACCAATTTTCCAATTTAAACAAATTTTAAATCTACCCGAACACACAAAACTTCTTCAAAATCAGTCCAGCGGTTTAAAAGGAGATATACTCATATACCTACGCAGTTGCGTATTCATTTTAATCAATTACAAATTTTGTATAGCCCACTAGAATTGGTGACAAATTTTTTCTTACTTTCTTCTTCTTATTATATATATAGTGTGAACTGTTATTAATTCCAGCACCCGAAATCTTTCTTTTTGCCACCTTGGCCCCGTATTGTATATCGAACGAACAGACCTTTTCAACAGCATTATGCCATAATAGAATATTTTGCATAAGTATAACAAAATAAGTGCAAAAATTATTTATTAAGAATTAAGTTACAATGAGGCCAAAATTTTTTTTTATATAGAAATAGAAATAAAATACAGGCTATATGTATAGGGAAATGGTTAATCATATATATTAAAGATTGCAAATTCTAATGTGTATAAAAATCCAATTGTTTTACGCCTATGTGTTGGAGTAGAAATATTGCAACTATTATCTATATAACAGAGGAAGTCTATAAGCAAAGAAGTAAAGCATACCTGCGCAACCGCTCTAGGTCGCCATTCGAGCGTAAGTCAAGTAACCTCTTATTAAACATGCTAAGATATTTAGAATTTCGGGTAAACGCTAATCCATAGCCAGACATTGCGTACCACGAGCCTACAGTTAGCAATCGGCAGTCCTCATCCTACAAAAGATTAATGCTAATATTAGTGATGCACTACAAATATAATACAAAGTAGAAGTAATTAGTATGTTATACATTTTATAAACTTACCTGCGAAACGAGATAATCCAAAACGGTGCCGTCATAAATGAAGGCATCGAGATCTCCTGTAAGAACACTTGTTACGCCTGCACTCACTGTGCTCCTGTTATACCTGTATTTTATATGAAACCATATCGTATCGAATTTGTTTAAGCAAAATAAAATAATAAATCACGCGTTGTTATAGCTAAGGCTATTATATCTATATACCAGGGCCGAATTTAGAATTTAAGTCTGAAGGCTACATAGCATAAAGGCAACTGAGGGCGTCCCTTGGCCACGTAATATTTTCGAAATAAAATCACCGTTTTTCCGTCGAGATTTTAATAAAACAATTTATTGTAAAAATTAGTAAAAGGTTTTTTTTAACACTTAACTAACTTATATAAATATAATTATGAACAAGAATTCCAAGAACAATTGTAATTATGAACAAATTAAAATATCGGAAAAGGCGGAGAAAACTTATAAAATGAATGTTATTAACATTCGAGTCGGCAATCTTTATTGTATTGTACACACGAACATACAAATATCTTTTACAGATAATTTATTGAAATCACATCCATTATCTTAAAGATTATATCAGATTGAGATTTCCATATTCGAAAATGTCAATTATTTCCATTTTTTAATTAGCTTCCAAGTCTCTACGGTGGTGGGCCCTTTCTTATGGAGTAGTGTCCCAAAATAAGCTTTCTCGTCCAAATAAAACAGTGAGATTTCTTTCTTAAATGCCCAATAAAAAAAATAGGTTGATTAATAAGCTATGCCACAGGTCGGCAACCTTCTCTTAAAAACAGGCCACCAACAGGTACGGATTATATTTAATAAACCCGGTGTTTTAGATAAAAAATCTTTGGCATTTTTAACAATATTTACCGTTACCCTCATTTGCATCCCTGCAGGCCGCACCGTAGTGGTTTACGGGTCGCTGCTTGCCGACCCCTATAGCTATAGCATACTTACGGAGTCATATAGGCGTGTGGTTCTTGAAAATATTTGGCGAGAGTAGCATCTGTATGTGACCATGGTACAGTGCCGAATTTCAGAGCGGGGCGATTTGACAGTGGCCGTGCAATCCGTGGGTCGTCTAAACCGCTCAACTCATGGAATTCTTCCCTCGTGATCATAAATGCAGCAAGGTTAGCTGTGTATATCGCGAGAAATACCACAGCAAACATCGCCCACATATTCGTCATAAATCGAGCTGTGAAGCCTCGTGGTGAATCGACATGGACTGAGGCCTGTTAATTATTATGGTTTTTCAATTCTTACTACTAGTTCACACTTTTTCTATATATATTTTGTTGAAATGCCCAATCATTAATATAATACTGTATTATTAATCCAATTAAGTTTAAATAGATTTTTGTAAATCATGTAGTGGATAACACTCATATATTTTTTAAATTAACCACATTTTGCGACAAAATTTACAGAGCCATCTATTGAAACGTACGTATTTAAAACGTACCGCCAAACAAAGAAATTTGTGTTCCGGTACGATGCTGTGTAGAAACCGTGTAAGGGGTATATCGCCTCTTAACAGATTAGCGCGCTTCCATCTTAGACTGTATCATCACTTACCATCAGGTGAGATCACAGTCTGGAAGGATTATTTTTTCTATGCAAGTTTAAAAATTTCGTGCTAGATAGATGGATTTTTATTGAACGCCAAAAATACGCACTATATATATATAAATCAAACAAATGGTATCCTAATTACTGATGAAATACTTGGATAAACTAAGTAATATTGTAGTACATAAAAGTAATCTACGGGCTTTCTTTAAATTATTACTTATTTAGGAAAGTATTAAATAAGATTTCAAATATATCTCACCTGAAACAATACAGCCCATACAATCCAATAAGTACGACATAGAGAAAATCTGTTCTGCGGTGCGCGTTTTGAGTTAAGACCCGTTGAGCAATCAAAACCACTTGGTGAGAGCCATTCAAAGAAAAAAATTGAAAACGTCGCTGCTTGGATAGCAACAGCTCCTACGAGCATCCAAGAGGCTGTGTCGAAGGGTTCGAGAAATGCAGTCGGTGATATAATCCCCGTACGTTTCGCAACAACAATAGCGACACCCGTTTCCATGAATGGTACGCTAAAATCCACGACGGACTCACGATCGGAGTTTATTATTAACGATGTTAAAACCTTCAAATGAAAAAGAAAACAGTCAATAAATGTTTATGTATTTAAAGTCAATTAATGCACGCGTATCCTTTTCTTATAGAAGGGCCATAAATAGTATGAGAATATTGCGCGAGCTACAAATGTTATGAGAATAGTAATGAGTGCCGGCCACAAATTTTATGAATACATTGGTGCAGGCTGCTCACTGTATGAGCATATTGGCACAATACAATTACTATTTAGGCATTTTTAACCTTATTTGCCTGTATGTTTAAAACTCGACTATAATTATTTGTTAAATAATGATATTAACTTACCATGTCTGTTTTTTTATTAACAAGTTCTGCGATCAGACCGTTCCATTTCCCATGATATAGTGTTCCCCATCGACCATCTTCTACTCGTACGAGTTCATATGTAAATCCCAAATGTTCCGCAAGTTGTTGTAACAGATCTATGCAGAAACCACTACAGCACTGATAAAGAGAACTGTTTCTGTGCGCTGTACCTGCTTCTAGCCTATTAATCATAAAATTATGCTTTAATTGCAACTATTATAAGAATTTTAAAAAAATGTTTATTTTCAGAGCATTACAAAATATTTATTTACCCGGCGACTTCAACTTCAGGCGCTACACGGCAGATAACACCTCGATCTAAAGAGCATCTTCCGCTGACGGGATCTGGTGGAGCTAGATTAATGTATGGTGGTTCTTCTAGAAATGTTATACGCATATGAAATTTCTCTGGCACCCCTTGAGGGGGCGTGTGTAAGCCTCCAGGCCACACTATATCTTTTATTACCAATCGTTCTTTTGGGTAGGAGTTCCATGTACCAATTTCTTCCCAAACAAGCTAAAAACAGAACATATTATAATGACAGACTCATTTCTATAATTTTAATAACATATGCGAATTTTAAGTAAGGCAAAGTTTTTACATCAAATAAAAAGAGATCATATTAATATGGTGTCTTGTTTGTTTAAAGAACTAACTTATGAAATGAATATATTATAATAATACTAATTCTGTCTGTAAAATGCTTCCCGCACTTTACAGACAGAATTAATAAATTGCTTCTAAAAATATAATAGTACATGAAACTAATAACAAAAATAATTACCTGATCTCCAAGGGTTGGCCTTAAGTTCATGATTTTAAGTTCAGTTGCTCTAAGTTCGCCGTCTGGTGTAAATTCAATATTAGGTTTGCCGCCTTCGCTTTCTACACTGACATTGCGTAAATGTCTGTAAAATCTTTCACCAGTGGACCACCGTGCTTCACCGGTACCCTCTCCACTGCACGAAAGCCTAGTTCCAAGAGGATAACGAACATTTTCAGGTTCTGAAATGTACGACTCCACGCCATATGCAAACACCTTCACTGCCGTTGCTATTTCAGCAATAATTGAAGAACTCAATGTATCAAAGTGTACACCTAAAAATGTTATGATTAAATAGATGTAATTAATAATAACAGCAAGTAAAATAAATTGATTTCTAATAAACTCTTGTAGAAATCAAATATAATGCTTTTTGAAAGGTAAAATGTTTACCTACCTAGCATACCCACAGGAAACTTATTAGGTAGCTGCATTGATCCAAGAACACTTTGTGTAACAATCCACACGAAATTTTCTCCAGTTAGATGTAGGTCTCCAGCTGATAATAATATATCAGCTGCTTCTTCCCTTGTGGCGTACAAGAGCATGACTCGAGCTTCACTTGTGACTAATTCATTTAAATCAGCTGCCTTTTTAACAACTACGGCATTAAGTATGGTAAATTTGAATCGATCCTAAAACATAACATTAGACTAGATATATTTAAGCAACAATTTGAAATTTATGTACAAAATTATTTTTAATAAACCGTACTTGAAGCGCTGTGACTCTCTCGCGCACAGCTTGTATAAAATCGTCGTGACCAGCGATAGCTGAAGTGACAACACTAAATTGATGCCACTTATACCTTTCCAGTATTGATAACATTGCAGCTGTCTGGTGTTCAATAGTTGGAGCTAATTGAAGTCGTAAAGATGCATGGGATGCGTGTTTTTCTAGGCCGCTGTTGTCTGCATTCCATGCAATGACCTGAAGGAAAAAAAATAGATTAAGTAGTCGGGTGTAAATTACACTTGAAGCCAAGCGAAAGGTTGTAAAAGAATAGATCTCGCACAAAGTCATAGTGAGCTTTACCGGTATGCCAAGATATCCGGCGAGTTGTAGAAAGTATTGTGCAGAGGCAGTTGACCGCCCATATTGTTCATGATTCATAAGATAGAGTATAGCAGACACGTTGACTGCTAAAAATTCTTTACATAGCGAGTCCAAGATAGCTGAAAGCAGTTAACATAAAACTTTATTATATATTTTATATTATTGTTTATATATCGTTCCATGCATCTACACGTTTAAAGGTTCGTTAATTTATTCTTGTTTATTTCCATTACAATTTCACAGTGGTTAAAATTAAAAATATAGTTAATACAGAAGAAAAAGATAAAAATCAATAGTATAATACAGGTCATGCATTTCCTTGGCAACTTATTCATCTAATTCACTAAGAAGAAGTTCAGAAGCGGTAACACTACTTTTTCATAATCGTCGGCACTTACACATAGGACTAGGCGTAAGGCCCTGCATAGAAAGCGTAATGTTTAGGCGCACTTGTGAGAAAAGTTTAAGTTTTCGCGGCAGTTTTGACAGAGCCGCCTTTTCAGCTCTCGTGTAATCGCGTGCACCGAAGGCCTTGTGGGGGACGACAAGGGCGGCAGTAATGACGGAAGGGCCGCGAGGCGCTTGTGGAGTGGGCGAGGTGCGCGGGCGCCACAACCCGTCGACCCCGATGCGCACCCCGCCGCCGCGCGCCCCTTCTCGGCCGCCAGCACCCGTGGCGCCGCCGCCCACTTTGATGCCGCCACCGCGCTCCGCCGCCGCGCCAGCCGCTGTCAGCGCAAGCGCTACCAACGCCATCAGCGCGGCTCGCGCCTGCATCTCCACTTTTGATGCTGTTGACATAAGCAGACAGTCCATTTTCAGAGCGATACTTTTATGTGATAGTCTAAAATTAGGCAATTGACAATATAAAATATTATCATAAAGAAATTCAATTGAGAAAAAACCATCAAGCAGCATAAGATCTTGCATCTATGCATAATTTTGCGGTTTAATATGTGCAGCTAGTTACAAGTCATAGTAATGGAGAAAACTGCCGGAATATGAGGACTAGGAAGAAGGAAGAACAAAATTGCTTGTTTGTAAAGTCGGTTTACGGACGATAATTTTACATTATAACGCCATTAGAAAACATTAATGAAGAATTGTTGTTGTAATAAACATTAGAATTAGGGCGATCACCCTCTCTATCGTTTGAATGTTCGACAAAGGCGGAATGAATCGTGCTTTTTTCTTGCGTGCAGCCGGCGTTCACCGACTTATAAAACGTTGTCACATCAAAAATAGTGCACTTTCATTTCACTTCATCGAGAAAATTTGATGACATCAGTACGGAACGGTCATTAATATGGTTTGTTCTCTTTCTTACTTTAAAAAAATAATTCGTAATTAAATGACAGTTGGTCTGCATGCAGAAATGCTACATTGATTGTTGTGTATTGGAATCTAAAATTGTGATTCTTTAGTTATAAACAGTCACATTACGTAACAGTATCGCATTTATATTAAAAAAATTATATATGCTTATGTCTATGTTCTACCGATCCTTGGAAGAAAATGATATGAACTAGGCTTGATGACAAAATATCGATATATTGATATTGTCTTTTCAATGTTTCGATATTTTTGAGTGATATTTAATATCTTGATATGTCGAGGTATCGATATAAAATTTCAGGTACGTTTATAAATTTTAAGATTTAAAAAATCCTAAAAGGAAATAATTTTCTCTACTCAGTCTTTTTAACGAATTATATTTTACGTATTTTTTATTTATGGTCGACTCGATTTGCTGTTTAATAATTTGGTTTTTACGTTGGCAGCTCTGTCAATTTTAACTTGCTGAGATATTGTTTGATTTTATGGTTCTTTCCTGTGCCAGACTGGAATATTCTCTTGTAAATCATATCGATATATAGATATTTTTGAATAAAAATATTAATATCGATTTTAATATTTTCAAAAAATGTCCATATAATATTATTTCCGACATCCCTAATATGAACCAAAATTGTATAACATGTAATTCCGAACAACTTCGATTATAACCACTTCTCGTGTAAAGTTGAAGATAAGCGAATTATTGAATATACAAAACGTCACTGATTTGAAGAAAAAAGGACAGTGCGGGTATGTTTCTTATTTGTAAAACAATTTGTGTAAAGTAATGAAAAACATTCCACGCAGACGAAGTCGCGAGTTCAGCTAGTTAATTATAATTTTTTAATTTCATTTTATAAATGACATAATTTTATTTCTTACATTTTATTTCTAATTTTAATCCGGATCTTTAATTTTAATTTCGATGTTTAATTTTAATGCTTAAGTTTAAGTTTAATATTAATTTTTACTAAAACTTTATGGATCTTTGTCGTCTGAACTAAATAAATTATTATTATTAGATGGTAATACAAATTTTCAGATATTAATTCATTAATTCAATTTATTTTGCGAAAAATTATATACGTCTATCGAAAGCTTACAAGAACCTTTCAATAATCTACAAACTGACTTTATTTTATTATGTCACTTTGTTTTATAACAATACTAGATATACTAGAGGACTTGTCATCCAACAATAAATACTATTATCGTGGTAACAAAAGTTATTTACGGCATTGCTGCCGTAATGATACGAGTACATGCTGCAGGTCAGATGCTATCTAAACCATGAAGAGGTAAATTTCATTTTTTTCTATATGGTTATCACTTTATAACAGGATCCATCTACCGTTTAGAATGTTTAAGTAATCAAAATGTTTCATCGTATAAATTACGTAAAGTATTTATTCTACTCTCAAGAATGGAGTTTAAATTATTTGTTTTAATAAATCTCTATAAGCTTTTGCGTCGTTAATAGCAAACATATTTATTTCAATGTTCATCCAAATAGTGCTAATAACCATCAAGTATAAGCTATGTAGGTGTATAAAGTCATATGCAGACATAAAGAGATACGCACTGCTACTAAATAAAAAAATTCCTAGCGCACACTACAAGACTACTATTCATACCAATTTTCGTCAAAATGACTCAATTTTATGATCTGTGAGAATGTTGTGTTCAAAGTTGTTCTTTAAACACTCTGTGGATTCTTCTCAAAACAGATTATTCTTACAAGATTTTAACTCCCCTATCAACATCATCAGTGTCGCGAAAGAACTGATTCAAATTAAATAATTTTTGATTTGATTTTGTCACAGGAAAAATTATATATTGCATAAGGTCAGATAATAAATACTAAAGCATATTTTTTTATTGCTAACAGATTGACGCCTGACTGTGATCTCATCTGATAGTAAGTGATGATAACTATTATGGTTTCTACACATCATCGTTCAGGAACACAAATTTCTTTATTTGGTGGTACGTCTTTCTTGGCAGGGTGTAACTATCTACAGGGCCAAAGCCTCCCACCAGTCCAGACTCAAGACTAATTAGAAAAAAAAGCAATTTTCTGAATTCGCCCTACGGGGGATCGAATCCGGGACCTCTATTAGCAAAGCGAGTACCTGCACCGCTGCGCCAGCGAGGCCGTCAAATTATTTCATATAATGGGTGCGATATTATATTGTACAAGTTAATTGTACCTTGTCAGAAAGCAGTATGATGACCCTTAACAACCGATTTTTTAACTCAATATACTCCTCAAATTTATAATCACTGTAATTAAAAGAATTAAATATAGATTTATCTTAGAATCTGCTTCTTACAAAGGACATCAATAAATGAATAAATTGGCATTCGCTGTACAACATTTTGACAGAGATCATTGTTGCATGTCTCTGTTAAAAATATTTCTGTAGTGTATATAACATTTTGTTTTCATTTTTATACTTTGTTCTAAGAAGATATAGACTATTCTGGATTCTGCTATGTCCTTAATTAGAATTTTGATAATTTTGAAATGTGTAATTATTCATCTACAGCAGCGATGTTAAACTGACTGCTTGATGTATCTGTGCGACGTATCGCTGAACTATTGGGTGTTACCGTAGACGTATGTAAGAAATTAAAGACATATGAGGGTAGTTTGTTGTTAAGATGATAACTAAGAGTGCTAAGGTGATATGATAATTCGATTAGATGATAGTGAAACGTCGGAATTTAACTGGCACGCAGAACTATGTAGTGATATGTCTTTTAGAAATAGAGCCTTTGTCAATTAACTAGCCATTCAGATGTAGGTATATTTGTGGTTTTCGTTGATGTGCTTGTTGTTGGGACATTAGTTAATCTGATAAGAGATAAGTATCCCTTATCCGATCCCTAATCATTTACATTTAATAGTTTTTAACTATCCTTATTTGATGAGACTATTCCCACTTACAGCTCTGATTATTACCTATATACAACGACATGCCAACGTAGACAAGAACGTAGTATACAAGTACTGTTTAAATGATCCTTTGCTTAGACATAATCATTAAACTCTTCTTTTAATTTGTACTGTAGAAACACTTATGTTCTCTTCGTATCTATATAAATTCCTTCGTAAATGATATATTCTTAATAATTCGGAGAAATATTTAATAAATATCCTTTTTACAAATTTATAATTAAATATTGAATAAATATCCACTATAACCGAATACAAAACGGAATAGGTATATAAAATAAGGTAAAGTACATTGTCTATATGACGATAACCACCCTGTAGCACTTAGACATAAAAATAATGGAGAGGACGCGGTGAAAAGGAAGCGCGGTTATTGCCATTCACTTGGAGTCGCCAGTGACACATTACAAATCTATATATATATATATATATAGGCGTGTAGAAAGAGTCTATGTAATTGCCTTTCTTTTAATTTATAATAAAAACTGTTTCGAAGGTAAGGTCTTTTTGAGGTATAAACCCGTGTTGCTATTAAATTTATTTACAGAAAGTGACTTTAGACAGATCACAGAATTAATATTTTCGTAGCAGCATATCGCAAAGAATTTTCTACTAGGAACAGTTATTAAAATATGTTCTATTTAATTTATGTAATAATTGTAAAATCGATAAATTCAAATAGTCATTTTAGTGGACTTTAATTCTGTGGGGTTCTTGTAGATATGTCTCATATGTATAGGTACGTGATAATAGATACCTATAAGCGCGGTAAGCCGTGGTGGCACTGGCAGCGGCGGCGGCGCGGCAGCGTGCTTTGATCTATCCACATATATCACGAAGGCGGCTGGCCGACATGGGGTCGTTCTGGGACGGACAGTGGCGTGGCCGCCGCAGCGGGAGTACCACGCGTGTTTACGTAAGCGCCACGCCCCGAGCCACGCTCTGGCGGTAAGGGGCGCGGCGCAAAGCGCGAAGCACCTCCGGTCGCCGAGCGCCGACTGACGCACCCTCATCCCTTGCGCGCAGACTCTACCGCGCTTGCGTCTCACAGTTACAATCTCCACGCCTCCTGTTACATAATGACACTAAACGTCTACAAAGCCCCGTTAAATTGGGCACAGACGACTCGTTTGTGACAACAAGAATCTGCGATTAGAGACATTATTCCATTAATAAGTTCAAGTCAAAAGAGCAACCACAATTTATTAAATAAATTTACAATATATCTTCTTCTCTTATACTTATCTATCTCCTGAGTGACTTGAGCACCTAAAGGACCCAATTCTTAATTGGGTCAAGGCTAACATTGAATTCATAGCTCAATGTTAGTTCAACAAATTTAATGAAGACTTTTTTGATGTTTAATTAAACATTAAAACGTAATTGTCTAAACACAGTCATTAAATGGAAAGATATTATAGAAATTTAACAACTTAACTATTTATTTAAAATAAAATAGATGAGTTATAAATTAATATAGATGTTTTCATCATGCATGCAAGAGCTCTTAAGTATATAATGGCAATGTTTGTGTTTCAGTTTCAATAAACAAAATAACTTAAAAGTCGTTACAAAAATGCGATGCGAAGAAACACTCAGGGAAAGCGCAATTAAATGAAAGTGTTACAACAGGCAAAACTGCTCATTGTACGTTTATAGCTAGCGTACTAGACGGCAGAGAGTCTCTTCTTTAAATCCTCTTGACTAAAGCGTGAAACGACAGCTTTTATGCCTCAACAATCTAACAAGTGAGACTTATATTTTGTGTTTATTTTTTGTATGAACAATTCATTGTTTAAAGTGTTAATAGTAACTTAATATGCTAATATTTGACAGAAGAATAACTAACTGACTGTGTTAAGATATGACACCTAAACCGCTGCACAAACTGAGATGTTGGCAGCTTTTATTAAAAAATAGGACAAAAATCTTTTTACCAGAAGAAAATACATCTTTTAGGTAGCTTAATAACACTATTTGTAATATAAAATAGAGTTACCAAAATTAAATTATCCTTTATTCACATAGGCATAACAAGAACTCTTTTGTATAGTCAAGTTAACGAATCAAAATCAGCTTCTTCTGTATATATATGTCTAGATGACGTTCGTAAGTACCTAGGCACTCTTAATATCAACAAGAGCTGTGGATTGGACCTAATTCCACCTATTTTACTCAAAAAGTGTGCTGAAAATCTAACCTACCCCCTAACATTTCTTTTTAATTTATCGCTGAAAACTGGTGCATTTCCCACAAAATGGAAAATAGCCCATGTTACCCCCATACACAAGACTGGATCATTAGAAAATGTCGCAAATTACAGACCAATCTCGATATTGTCGTCATGTGCCAAAGTTTTTGAAGCACTTGTCCAACGGAATCTTCTTCATCTGTTAAGAAAGTACATAAGCCCAAACCAACATGGTTTTATGCCATGTAGGTCAACTACTACGAACTTAATTGGTTATGTCACGGATATTACTGACGCGCTAGATAAAAATATCGAAGTACACGCTGTATATACCGACTTCAAAAAAGCCTTTGATTTAGTAAATCATGACTTATTATTGTTTAAACTAAATCACTTAGGAATTCACGGTTCTTTGTTAAGGTGGTGTGAGTCATATTTAAAAAATCGATCCCAGTTAGTGTCTCTCTTTGGTTTTAAATCTCAAATTAAAACTTGTCCCTCGGGCGTTCCCCAGGGATCTCACTTGGGCCCCCTCTTATTTTTAATCTTCATCAACGATCTTGGTGACATTCTTACATCAAATTTTAAATTTTATGCTGATGACTTAAAAATATATCGTACCATTTCAAGTAATATTGATCGCCTCTTACTTCAAGAAGATATCAACAATGTCACAATTTGGTGTAAGAACAATTTAATGGCACTAAATATTGAGAAATGCTTGACTATAAAATTTACAAAAAAAAAAGAGACACTAAATTACATTTATTACGTGGACAACTCTCCGTTACGGGAAGTAGATGTTGTCCGTGATTTGGGAGTTCATTTAGACAGTAAACTTTCTTTTCGCTGTCACTATGATGCAATTATAGCAAAGTCTTCCAAACTAGCAGGTTTCATTTCGCGACAATTAAAGTTGTTCCAAGATCCGAACCTTGCACTTGTGATTTATTTTTCACTTGTGCGAAGTATCTTGGAATACTGTAGCCCAGTTTGGACCCCATGCTATAGCGTTCATTGTGATAGGTTAGAACGTGTTCAAAAACGCTTTCTCTACCACTTATCATACCATAATAGGAGATGCCGTGAGTTGAAATCATACGATTCACGTCTAAAACAATACAATTTACATTCCTTAAAGAATAGACGCAAAATGTTAGATATGATCCTGGTTTTTAAGATTTTAAACGGTTATGTTGATTCTCCAGAGATGTTAGAACGTTTACAATTTTGCATTCCACGGTCTGGTAGTCGCTTGCAAAATCGAAAGACATTTCAATTGCCAATTTGTCGTACAAACATAGCACAACACGCAATCGTGAACCGTACCTGCTCTCTGCTAAACGCATACAATTGTGATATGTTTTCGTTTTCTCTGGCCTCTTTCAAACTGCATGTCAAAAATCTTTTTGTTTAGTTTTAAGAATAATTTTAAAATTTTAGTTTAAGTTGACGCCTACTTCACGCAAGCTGTGGTCACTTCGAGTAGGTAACAATCCCGCACAACACATCTAATGACTATTGTAATTGTAATGCTAGGGATTGTTGCCAGTTTAGTGACCCAAATTAAAAAAAAGGGGTACAATCTACCACGGGTATCGAAAATTACCGAGAAGATCCCGGCATGAAATTCAGTTTTCCTTTGAAAATATATTTTATATTATTGATATTTTATGTATAAATTGATCTAATATATACATATGTATATGAAACTTCAAATCCAAACTTTTATATCATTAAAATGTTCTTAGATTGTATATTTACACATGTCAGAGTCGTCGTCGCTTTAACCGATGGAAGACCACTGCTGGACATAGGTCTCACGTAACGATCTTGTGCCGCCTGGCTCCAGCGGCTACCGGCGACCCTCTTTATATCATCGGTCTACTTTGTAGGGAGTCTGTCTACACTGCGCCTTCCGGTGAGGGGTTGCCACTCCAGCTCCTTCGGCCCCCAACGTCCATCGGTCCTTCGGACTATGTGTTTCGCCCACTGCCACTTCAGGTTCGCGATTCGTAGGACTATGTCGGTGACTCTGGTTCTACTACGGATCACTTCATTTCCGATTCGATCACGTGGGACACTCAGAGCATAGCCCTCTATATCGCACGCTCAGTGACTTTGAGCTTTCGCATGAGGCCCATAGTCAGCGACCACGTCTCAGAACCGTAGGTCATCACTGGCAACACGCACTGTTCGAAGACTTTGGTCTTCAGGCACTGAGGGTTAGGTTAGGCAAGGTTAGTTTCAGGGTGTTCTTGTATTTCTTGAACTTATGTAAAGGTAAGTGCTACATTGCTTGAGGTATTATATATACGTACGCCCTGCAAGTCATGATTTCTGGGCTTTTTTAAACTATAAAACGGCGTGACTTAGATTATTTTTGGCTTATTTGCGTTTAATAACAATTTTTTTCAAGTAAACAAATGATACCTCAGATAGTGCGCTATTCATCATAACTTTTTATCTAACTTAAAGGTTTGTGAGGCATCGTCAGACTTTCAAACAATTTATATACATTAAAAATAGTGAAGGGTGTAGAATGAATGTTTTCGGAACATTCACGATCCTAATAACTTGAACGTCATTATTAAATGTCATTATGATGGCCTCGTGAGCCTAATATTGCGAGTACTCGGTACGTGTTTCCAGTCAAGGCAAATGTTGGAAATAGTATTTTCACATTTGTCTAGATCTGTGCTAGTGGGAGGCTTCGGCCGTGGGTAGATATCACCTTACCACCAAAAAAGTTCAGGCTAACCAAAACATTACCGATAAGATATTATTTAGAAAATATTAAGAGCATTTATATCTTAAGACTATTTTATAATTCACTATCAGATGAAATTATCTCCTGATTTACACCATTAATTTACAGTGTATCATGAGTTCAAAAAAATACCAGCATATTAAAAATTATTACAAGTGTCTAACACTTGTTGATTAATAAATAACTATGAAAACGAAAAGCACTTTAACCAATATTCCTAATAGAACTCTGTTTCTTCTATATTTAATGTTTAAATAATTACACATGGTAAAGTATTTAAATCTAAGTAGAAGAAGCGTTTGAAGAAGCTTTTAGGCTACTCTCGTAGACGAATTTAATGCAATTGTATTTGTACTAGACGTGATAATGGATTTATTTGATGTAATATTGGTAGTTACTTATAGTTATGCTTCCTGCTTGTATTACGAAACACTTACCATCGAATATCGTCGTCGTCGTCGTCGCTTCAACCGATGGACGTCCACTGCTGGACATAGGTCTCACGTAATGACTTCCACAAGGCCCGATCTTGCGCCGCCTGGCTCCAGCGGCTACCGGCGACCCTCTTTATGTCGTCTTTTTGCATCGAATATATCGAAGGGTAATTCCTAGTAACGTTATAAATATCAATATTTAATTACATCCTTCAATTTTAATACAACATATTGACATTACGATTTTTATGAAGTGTGCCGCACATAGGTAACATTCGGAATATTCCTCATTAATGTTTCGAAAATGAAATATTTGTATGGTCATATAACATTCTATAAATTCGATATAACTTACCATTCAGTCTAAGATAATAACCTAGTGGTGAATGGCTAACCCAATAAAAGAAAAAAAAAACAATTTATATATTAATGCCTTCGATATCGCATTGTTTCCAAAGCTCGTTTTTCTGGAGTAAATTCTTACCTATCAATTTACCAGCTGCAAGAGAAGGCGTGAACTAGGTGTAAACAAATTTTTTAAAAAAATTCGACTCGCCAGCATTCGTCCTTGTTGCTGTCGAAGTGAAAACTTACATCATTATGCCAGCTTATCATCAGCTGGAAATAGTTTTTGGTGCATAAAGTACGCTTAAGAGATCAATGTTTTAAGTCTTCAATTATTTGTGAGTTATTAAAAATTAATGTTTCATGATTTTTTGTTATCCATAAGCTCTGAATTCTAAATCTGTATGCATTTGTGAAGTAAAAACTAGCAGATGCATGCATAATGGATGCCGCGCAAATCATATATGCAATATGCAGGAAACAGATCGGGTAATGGGTTAATCTCTTAATGAGATATTACGTAAATTATAAATATTTATAATTTCTTGGAAAAGCCAACGGAACGAAAAGAAACCGAAACTTAAAATCAATAGACAGAGATCACTGAACTTGTACAAATAATACCTCACCTATGTAAATTCACCCAGATTTGTTGGATCGCGCCTATATATTTATTCATATAAATGTCGTGGTGGAATCACGCAGGATACAGCTTTGCGTATTGGCGAAACTCGAACCACCTTCGCTAACCTTTCAGGCAATTGCAAAAATTGACCCCCAGAAATAAATTTAAAATCTTGGGGTTCATTACCACTAGTAGATTCTGTTTTGTGGGCGCGACACATAGATTTTTAAGGGCATCTTATACTAAATTAATGTCTGCATTAACCATAGCCTTCCTCGTTGAGACTTCAAATGACCAATAGACCAAGCAGCCCCAATGTAGATAGACAACTTAACCAATCAAGTTAACTCTTAATTCTGAATAAAAAAATTGAACGTGAATGTTTCCGTTAAAACAGGCCAGGCTCTGAGACGACGAATGTTGAAATAAAGTTAAGTCATTTAAAACATTTTGCTCAAAATCGCTTGAAAACTTACTGATCCGACTCTCTGCCCCACGAATGGAATATGGGAAAGTAAATAAGCATATTAAGTTATAATAGGCATTACATAAGTACTCATAGAAAAAACTAGTATTAGATTTTGAAAAATCATTTAAGATATAATCTGAGCGATCTTTGATTGGATTTATCTCAGGTCATTACAGAAAATGAAAATGTAACAGAGATGAAATTCATCTTTTATATCATACTTAATGGATAGCCACCTTATTTTAATTTAAATAATATTTCATCTTGTTTAAGATTAAAAAGAATTTAATTCATCTTGAATAAGATTTTGTCTTGTTTAAAAAACCATTACAACAACATAGCCAATGGCAAAAAGGTTAAGGGATTTAAAAAGCTCAAATTGCTGGCGCCTTGATTTCTTGGGAGGCATAAATCTTCGGCTATGGAAACTAAAACGCTCTTTATGCTTATAGATGTAAATATATCTATGTATAATATATACCTATATATTGTAATATAGTCACACATTGGAGACATGTCTTCATCATTCATTTTAATTGATGTAATATTTGGAAGAGAGCTGATATCATGTCAAAACTATTTTTCTGGGCCTCCCAGATCCAGCTCTAACATCACAGGATATTTTCTCTGTAACTACTGCAGTCTCAGTTACACCAATAAGCTATGCAGTTGTTAATGAACTGTAAAAATAGCAAACGAATGTTTTATGCTATCTGGCAAGTAATTTGCAGGTGAATCTTCATGATTTTGATATGAACGTTTCGAAAGAAGAGTTAGAAAAGAAATTTATGTCATAGATAAGTTACGCATGATTGATATTTTTTTCAAACTGATTAATTTATTGGGCCACCCTGAACGGTAATTTTTTTTCTCTAACCATTAAAGATGAATATACCAAAACTAAATTAAAAAGTTCAATAGCTAAATTTTAAGTTTAGAGGGCTGAACTAAATTCTCATATTTTAATTAAAATTAAGTGAGATGCCTTTTATAATTTTAATTATATACATAAAAAATAAGGTTAAGGTTAAGGTCTTCTTTCCTTTCTATGACTTTGAAATTTGAAACTAAGATTTAAGATTAAAAAGCTTTATAAAGCAAATAAACTAAAATAATCATTTCCTACCTGGAAATGTGGATCTCCAAAAATTACCAATATTGTGTGGCTATTTAATTGCATATTTGTAAATATCAATCAAAATCCAAAATTAGTGTTAAAATAATAACATAAAATAGAATTAATATCAAAGTGATTAATTCTTGTTTAACAATTCCTCATTATTATAATAAAAATATCACAGGTTAGCACAGCCTTTTAGTTTTGTTATCAGTCTGTTAACACTATAAACACATTTAAATATTTTAAAAATGTGGAAGTGACTAGAATTATAAGGGGGGAAGGGGGGGTAAAGTGGAGAAAATAATATTTTTTGATATATTAATTTTATCAGTCTTTCGTTGGTTTTGGTAGCACTCAGCATGAAACCCTGATTCACTTTAAACCTACTGCACTTAAACAAGTATTTCGCATTGTCTATCAATATTTACAACATTAGAGAAACTGTCTCATTTAATTTAAGTTCTCATATATAAAAGTTTATCACAACACTTATAGATTAACAACTTCAATAAAGTTCAAAGTTCAAACACAATTTTTTATTAGCAATCATAATAATAGTAATACATCGGTGGTAGATTCACATTTATCGCCGATCACGATATGATCTATGCGATTCACGATCACGACTGCGAGCACGTGAACGCTCAGATGTGCGCCACAAGAATTCATCAACAGAACGTTCATATGACCGTTTGTCATAGACAAGCACAGAACGAGAATAATCAGCTAAATCATAGTAACGTGGTGGTGGCGGTGGAGGTGGTGGAGGCAGTCCCTCATATGTTGCTAGAGCTCCACTAAATCCTGGAGGAGGAACATAAGGAAGCGGAGGCAACTGATGATGCATTGAACGCATATATTCTGCAACATAGGCCTCAGCTGCAGCTGATCCTGTATTATTATATGTTTCACGACTACGTGCAAACCATGATGGCAATCGTTCTCGCATGTATGGAGATGGTGATCTCCTCTTGTATGAAGTAGACCCCAGACGGCTCTTAGTAGAGGTAAATATCTTTCTTCTGCTTCTTGAAGATGCACCCATTCGGTTCCTAAAACCAGATCCTCTTGATGACAGTGGTGCTCTATAGGTTCGATAGCTCCCACCACTTTTTAAATAAGATTTCTTGGAAGACTCTTTAGATTTTCTCAATATTGGTGTCATTTCTATTCCTTCATCTTCAGGAAATAGTCTACATAACTCCTCGGCTACTTTAGGTTCAATTTCTTGACCATCTCTGCCTATTTTAACTGGTTTCCCTTCATTCCAAGGATTATATAAATGAAGTGTGCTACTGAATGATAATTCTTTTCTGCAAATCCAATCAACCTTAAAGACTCCATCCAAAACTTTGGCAGACAAACCGGGTGGTAAAACCCAAGAGATAGGTGGCACATCTCTACGCGATTCACTAGCAAGTCTCGCAAAACCAGCAAATTTTCCACTTTCTTTAACCGAAAATATCAACAAAACATTCCTTGATTCTCTATAAGCTTGATTCAAATTGGCTTCATTCTGAGGCAGTGTCGACCACACACCCTTAGCTTTTGAGAGTGTTATATTTTCAGCATTATTAGATTTGATCAAAAAGAATCGTGTGTCTCTAAACAAATAATTCAGTTTTGTCATATAATCATAAGTTTTAATTTTCGAATTACCAGTAACACATCGTCTTTTATTTTGTATCGGAGAATGACTATCAGACTTAGTACGTTTTCGATTATCACGTCTATCTTTTGATTTATGTGTGCTAACAGAACTTATACTTGGTGTGCTTGAATCGCTTGAAGATGAACTAGATACTTCACTGCGAGTGTCATAATCCTTTACTTCTTCTAACTGTTTTAATTCTTCGCCGATCTCCGCTTCGACTTCACCTACGCCAAGATTAACGGCGTCGGTGTTGTTAGACACCTCCATCTTCAATTTGTATAATTTAATGTTTACGTATATTTCCAGATTAACATTACCACCCCGATATATAAATTAACGTTAGTTAAAAAATAAACTGTTTATTTAATATGTAAAATGGTTAAAGAGTTTCATAACATTTAAGAATTACGAAAAACTGTTTCACAACTTGCTTCACCTTCCAAATATTAAATAATTATAGACAATTTACCACAGAGTACGTTACGTATATGCAGTACACATTTTGTCGTATAGATAGAGAAATAGGACTAGATCATTCATTTTTATAATATAATGTATCACTAAATTTAATTTATACATGATTTCACGGTATATATCGCCTGCGTACCATTTTTGTGGTATGAAAATTGATATTTAATCACAAATGGAATTCTTTATTAAAATTTTTCAATATATACTATTAATTTAACTTTGTATATCAATGTGATGTTTGTTGTTTGTCAGATTTAGGATATTTGCACAAACTAGAAAATAGAGATCACCCACTTATAGTAATTGAAATTTGATTTTAATATGAGAATCACGAAGTAGGGAGTAAAATTATTGCCATTGTTTCTAGTAACATTTTAGATATATACAGTTATTGTTGTAATGAGGCGTGATGCTATGTATGTATGTATTGTTTATACCATTATACATACATACATAGCATCACGCCTCATTCCCATAGGGGTAGGCAGAGACAACATCCTTCCACTTGCCACGATCCTTGCATATCTCCTTCGCTTCTTTCAATCTCATTAAACCTTTCATACAAGTTCGTCGGTTTAGAGTACTCTTGACCTGGCCGTTATTTAAAATGTCCTGGATTTGGTCCAGGAACGTTCGCCTCGGTCTTCCCCTTCCAACTTTCGCATTCACTCTTGACTCATAAATCCTTTTTGTCAGTCTCCTTTCATTCATTCTCTCTACATGCCCAAACCATCTAAGCATACCTTTTTCAATTTTAGTCACTACGTCTTCTTTTATACCACAACGTTCTCTTATCACACTATTTCTCACTCTGTCACTCAGTTTTAATCCACTCATGCCTCTCAACGCTCTCATCTCTACCGCATTTATTTTACTTTTGTGATTCTTCTGCCATTATTAACTTTCAAATTATATATTATATAATTTATAAATAGCCAGATGGTGTCTCAAAGGGCCAGACTGGCTATGCACGGAGGAGTGTTGGTACCAAAGCTTATGTATGGTAGTAAAAGTTGAGTATAGCAGAAGAAGCATAAGAGTAAAATAAATGCGGTAGAGATGAGAGCGTTGAGAAATATGAGTGGATTGATATTGAGTGACAAAATAAGAAATAGTGTGATATGAAAACGTTGTAGTATAAAATATGTAGTGACTAAAGTTGAGAAAGGTATGCTTAGATAGTTTGGGCACGCTGATAGAATGAATGGAAGGAGACTAAAAAAAAAAGGATGTATAAGTCAAGAGTGAATAGGAAAGTCGAAGAGGAAAGATTAAGGCGAACGTTTCTAGACCAAATCTAGTACATCTTAAATAAGGGCCATAAATTTCTATGAAAGATTTAATGAGAATGAAGGAAGCGAAGGAGATATGCAAGGATCGTGCTGACTGAAAAGACGTGGTCTCTGCCTACCCCTATGGGAATGAGGCGTAATGCTAATTGCTATGTAACTTTTCACCTAGTCTATATGCCATAGATACTATTCTTGACTCATTTAATTTTTAACTATCACCTGATTTTTGTTATCGAATGTTGGCAGACCTGTTAGTGATTTGAAAAGTTCAGAAAAATTAAACGTTACAAAGTTGTTTTTGTGCATAGGTTTAATAGATATTTAATAAAAAATATTAACGTCTTTGTGTAGCGATTGTAATTACTGATATAACAATGCATTATGTACAGAAATATTTGGATAAATTGCCGATTACTAAGATGAACGGTACCCCGGTCAGCAATGGATATAAAACAAACATTTTTTTGTATTGTAATTACTATAGCTTTTATTCTCAAAAGGTAACACTAATTGTTATAATGCTATATCTATAAATTGTAAATGTTGTAACTATATAATGTGAATAATTTTTTATTAAACGTATTTTTTAGGTTTTAATGGCTCTTTATGAAAAAAATATCGAATTTGAGCCATTAGTTGTAGATATTACTAAAGGAGAACAGTATTCTCCATGGTTTCTTGAAATAAATCCGCGAGGAGAAATTCCTGTTCTCAAAGTAAATAATTCAATTATACCAGATTCAACAAGAATTTTGGATTACCTGGAACTATACTTGGATCAAGGTCTTAATTATAATATTTTTTATTCGAAATAATTTGTAACAAATGTTCTATATTTCATTATTTATTCTTTAGAAACCACACCTCTACTGGAAGTTTCACAAGACAGCAAAGTTCTTATGAACATAAATAAATTTCGTGATCTAATTGAGGCACTTCCAGCTGGTTTAATAACAGTGGGATCTTTCTTTCATCCTCATCTAGGTGGTACACCTAAATTACCATTTATATTGCCTGTTAGAGAAGTGCTCAAAAGTAAGTTAAAATGTATCTAAGGTCTTACCTAATTCTAATTTCATATTAAAGTTAACAGAAAATGTTGGAATTGTAATAGTGTAATATTTTCAGATGGCGATTTAAGTAGTTCCAAAAATTTACGCAGGTTGGCTGAAGAAAATCCTAAAGCTAAGGATGTTCTTTTGTATAAAGCTGAAATTCAGGATAGGAAACATGAAATACTTACAAGTGAAGAAGAATACTTGAAGGTGTTAAATATTGTTGATGAAGTATTAAGTCATGTTGAAACACAACTTAAACAGCAAAATGAGGGTACGATAGCTAATTGTTTAAAACTTAGTTTTCATGGTTTAAAAACATTTCAACTGTATTAACTGGTACAACCACACTGGCAATTATACATATTTTTGATATTTTAACCTAGTTAAATGGGTTCTGGTCACCACATATTTGATGGTGAGATGTCCAAATTTTTCTATATATCTAAAAAAATTTCATTACCACATCTTTAGTAGGAAACAAATAAATGCATATTTATTTACAAATATTAAAGTGTGTCAAAAGCAAAACTTATTTTCTATAGACTAGCAGTGTTCTATAGACAAGTTGTATAAACATATCTAGCTTATATTTTATTAAAATTATTTAATAATGAAACAGTTTACTATGCTACAATTTCTGACCTATAATTTCAAAGAGGTCATCCCATTCAACATAACAGAAAAATTCAAAATATATTATTCAAATGTCTTTATAAATTTGTCAAGTATAAAAAAAGATAATATACATTGTCACAGTAGTAATTAATTACTGTACTGAAAGACTGACTTTAATTCCAGATAATTGGCTGTGCTGTGAAAAATTTAGTATAGCTGATATAAATTTGGCTATACTACTTCAACGATTATGGGAACTGGGTTTAGAAAAAAGATTTTGGGCAGGTGGAAATCGCCCCTATATTGAAAATTATTTTGACCGTGTTAGACAACGAGAATCTTTTAAAAAAACCATACCAAACCTACCAGTACATGTTAAAATGATTATATCATCACAACCACCTGCATATGTAGGAGCTGCAGGGATGGTATCAGTAGGAGTAGTATTCGCTTTGGCATATGTTTTCAAAAAACTTATCCACTGAAAAATAAGGCATTTAAAAATTATAAAACAATTTCATTTCCGATAATGTACCTAGGCTGTATTTGCAATGTTTAAAATTATATTTTTGAAAATCAGTAACCTCCTAAAATTGTGTCAAATTTATAGTTTCATTTTTATTTTGTAAAATTTAGACAAGGCTTTGTGATATTATAATGTATTTAATGGTATTGTCACTCAGTTTTTAAACCATACCTATTTCAAAAAATATATTTTTGTGTTACAGCATTGGAACTTGAAATCTGTAAGCATATATTACCTTTTATTTAAGATTTTATGGTTAACATAAATCTGTAATTTAATGAAAATCATCTTTTAGACATATCCATGAATTGTTTAGAAAAATAATCAGTCCCATTTATCATTAAGGATTTTTCAAAACATTCAATATGAAATACCTCATACTTTTTCATATTGTCAATTGATATCAAAGAAAAATTCATTGATTTCAGAAGAAGTAAAATTGAAGGTGCAACTTGGTTACAAGCTTTTATTAAAAATAAGAGCTCCATAAAATGTATAAGAATTCAGTATTATTCTTTATCTAATCAGTATTATATATTAGTGTTTATAAGAGCCATGTGATATGTAGCACAATATTTATGTTAATAAAAATTATTATAAAGAAGTGGAATTTCTTTCGAATAAAATTCATGATTCCTTATACTAAGCATTATATAAAAGGTTTATAAGCTAATATTACATTTAAAAAATGTTTCTGACATTCATATTCCTAATTCTGTTACTCACACATGATATTGATATGTATTGTATGATGTAAACTTTATCTAACACATATCAAATCTAAAACTCTTGAAAAATTTTTTTTTATAGTAACAAATACATTTTTTGAAGTAAGTTCATAGCATGTTTATTTCTTTTTATAAAATAACTTACAAAACAACACCAGGAATACATAAATTGTAACATATAAATAGCACCAAAGCAATATAATAATAATGAAAGCTTTAGAAAATATTGAGATACAAGATAAAGTTTATATTTATAATTCTATAGTATTTATGATTTTCCAAACATAAATGATTGGAAATATATCTTTAATTTAAATATTTTTATTGGTACTATCACATAAATTAAACAATATAAAAATATTTTTTCCTACACCTTCAAATTTTGAAATATAAAAAAACTTTCTCACTTATTTTTACTTATAACCCAAACTATAATTATTTGCCATATGTATAAAATAAATTAACAAATTGTTCAAATAAAATTAATTATCAATGCCTTATTTTGTGTCTTCAGCAGCACCTACTGTGTCTTCCCCTTTATAAATAGGCATTCCCATGAAATGTTTACCATTAGTAATAATTGATCTTTTCCTTTGTGGTGTAATAACTGTATGTCCTTTTTCTATGTTATATTTGAATATCCCTTGACCTGGTAAGTTTGGTAGTACATTAGGAATTGTATACCACACTCTATAGGTGACAAACCATGTAAGAATTGCTATTACCCCACTTATAAACTTTTCTACCATAATATGATAATATAATATTGTAGATACTAACATCACATCCCATAACAGTTGAAGAAAAGCCATAGCTATCAAAAATGCTCTTACATATGGTGTGAATTTCTCATATGATTTCTTTAGTATGTCTAGCTCTTCTTTACTGATATTTTTAAGTGGGTTGCTGCTTTGTGATTTTTCGTTCATACTTCTTGCATATTTTTCATCTCTAATATAATCTCGTATCCTTTCCCATCCATTAATGGCTCTTGCTTCTTCAATTAAAACTAAGCTGGAGTAAATTAATATAAAACAGTGTCCAGATATATCAAAACCATTCCAAAAATGACCTTCTTTTAAACACGAAACTTTATCACTGTAAGACCTTGAATTACAACGACCATAATTTATTTCTATTATATTGAATATAGTAACCCAAATGTACCAAAATCCAGTTGCAATTAATAATCTTAATAAATGGGCTGTAACAATAAGTTTTCTTTTGCCGCAGCATGTAGTATATGATGTCAGAAATACATAAGGTATTGTCAAAAACAGTGTCCAGAACCATCCAATTTTTACAAAATACTGGTTGAAGATATTATCACTCCTCGAAAAGTATGATTTGGGAAATGTGAGAACATCTGCTATTAGAGATAGTAAAAAAAGAGCTCCTAGATATACAGCTATTTTTAAATTTGTGTCAAAGAAGAGTACCTTCTTACAAATGTGCACAATCATTAGTATTAGTACTTCCAATATTGATGAAGCTTCTCTAATCGGTTTCGTTCCCTTTGGGTCAGTTGGTTCATTTTCAAATTTATAATTCATTCGAGTACTTCTGTGACTTCCTCTGCTAGTCATGTTTTATCAATTTATCATAAGATTTTTGTAATACGCATCAGAAATAGATGTTCTGTGGCGTTCCTATTTCCTATTGGGGATGTTCGATATTCAATAAACATCAATGTTTAGTTGGAAAACATCGATGCTTTGATATGCATATTTTGATAACATCGACACCTCAATGAGAATAAAATACCCTTGAGGGCCATGTAGGATTGGATAGACTAAATAACAACCAAGTTCAACTATTTATATCGAAGAAAACCGTACGAATATGTGTTACTTTGCATTTCCCAAGGGATTACAAAAATATCTACTTCCAAGTTCGCACGATTGTTGTAAGTGTTATGAGATAAAAGCGATTTCAATTTCATTTAGACGATAATAATAAGTTTTTATTTAAGGCAGCATTTGGCTCAAATTGTTAGTATACAAATAACTTATAACTATGTTAGTCACAAATAGAATATAATAATAAATTAAACCAAATTTACTTAAATTAAATCAAATCAAATGAAATAAAACTATAATAATATTTAATAACTTCGGCATCGAAGTAATAGGTATGGCAAATCTTTATTCTGTAATCAGGTTATAGGTGTCTTGAATTATGTAATAAGGAAGGAAAATTAAAATTGATTTTGCAAAGAGTTTATGATTTAACGGGAATTTACTGCGGATGCTTAATAATAATATAACAATAGAACCCCAGGTGTGAAAAACATAAAATCTGTCATCGCGTGCGCTGGGCAAACTGTTGATGATAAAACAAAAAAATTGTTTCACAATATTATAGAACATATTTATATCTACAAATAAGTGCGCGATAATAATATGGTTAGGTTTTAGTTGACATAAAATTGTCGACTAAAACCTAACCATATTATTCATACCTCTGTATTAATCCTTATCCTATTAAGCTTAAATTATTTAAAAACTTATATTTTATTAAAGACCGTTTCAATACCTGTAAAACAGAAGTATTTTACATTGAATTATTAAAATTAGACATTCCATTCAAAATATATGACGAATTTAAAAATGTCAATCTAAAAAAATTGTAGCGACCCTTATTACTGGACCTGCGAATGGTACGTTAGCTCATATTTCAAGGATTCCAATGATACTAAACGATATACCTATACTGTTTTTATTTTTATCAAGCTAAAAATTATTGGAACGATTTAAAAATTTCTTTCATTACCTGTATGATATCAAGAATTTTTCAATACCTGTGGAATATTTTTAACTTTGCTGTCGGACTTTCTACGTAAATGAATTAACGTAACGAATTAAAAAAAAATTACCCAGGGAAATACACCCTAGAAAGGGTGGGGGGATATTTGTATCGGCGTTGTCCGAGTAACGGCACCATTGGGGGGAGGGGATAACGTGCTCCGCTATTATTTGGAGATTCCATAACCATGGAAGCGTACCTGGAAAATCATCGTGTGTGTCAGCTCAACGGTTATCGTGCAGAATTTAAGGTACGGAATGCACCGAAGGACGATACCGTCAGTAAATGGATTCAAATGTTTGAGAATACTGCTTGAGTTCGAGTGTGAAAATGCACAATCCAGGTCACCCACGCTCTGTTCGAATCCAACAAGCGATTAAAGAAGTGAGAATTTCAGTGCATCAAAATGCGACTCAATCAGTTCCCAAATGAGGTCAAGGCCTTAAGTTTAAAAAATTGTTGTTGCACACTATTTTGAAGAAAGATTTACATCTCGCAGCCTACAAAATTCAGCTCGTGCATTAACCGAAACCTACGGACTATCCTCGTCGACTGAATTTTGCAAATGAAATGCTTCAACGCTTCCCAACGTTTGAAAACATCTTATTTAGTAATGAAGCGAACTTTCTCTTAAACGGGAACGCAAACAAACAAAACTGCCGCTTCTGGTCCAACGAAAATCCGAAAGAGAAACATGAACGATCACTACATAGTCCAAAGGTTATCATGTGGTCTACCATGTCTGGGAAATCATTGGTTCTTACTTTTTTGATGACCGGTGAGGGCGAGCATTTACGGTAAATAATGAGCGGGTATTGCGTCATCTTACGGAATTTTTTGGCTCCACAATGACAGGAGTTTGAAGGTTTTAATGGGGAAGCAAGGTTTCAACAAGATGGGGCCACTTGCCACACTACAAACCAATCGCTAGTGGTTGTCAATCAACTTTTCCCAGAAAAAGTCATCTCTCGTCGAGGAACCATTGACTGGCCTCTGAGAAGCCCCGATCACCCCTTGATTATTTCTTGTGGGGATACCTTAAGCAGAAAGTGTACGCAAATTAACCACGAACTCTACTGCAACTGACGCACAACATCCGCACCGAAATAGCCACTATTTTCGGCGAGATGTGTAGACGCGTGATGGCTAATTTCCGATTTCGTTTAGAGGAATGCCAGCAAAGCGAGGGTCAACATTTGGCCAACATAATCTTTATTTAAATTCATATATTTTTTTCTGACTTGTGGTTTGCTTTTAATTTAATTTACAAATACCCCTTACCCTTTCTGGACACGCTGTATATACTCGTTGTAAAGTAAAATCTGTATGTTGATTAGATTATAAATGTAATCTGAAATGAAGTAATCAAAAACTAAGTGAAATAAAACTATAGTCTAACTTAGTAGACTTTCCACCGCCATGAGATTGGTATCTACGCGGGTGAAACGGCAGGACACTGCTAGTTTGTTATATAAACAGTTTTACTTGCTACCGAAATGTGCTTGAACATAGTTGAATGTTTATCCTACATAGTTCGATGTTACCATCGATGTAAATGTCGATGTTTTTCTAATAACGAGCATCCCTATTTCTTATTTAAAAAAAAAACAGAGTTTCTAGTTCCTAGCATAGAGTGTAAAATACAAGCATAGAAACGATGTTCTCTTTGGTACGAACATATCATTTACATATACACAGAACTGAGTAAATAATTTACTACAGAAAACAAAGGCTGAAAAAAATATTCCTGATGTACCATGTCTTATAAAGTTAAAATTGGAAAATATCTAATAATGCATTTATTTTATACTTACATCCATATTAAGTACACGTCCTAAGCAACTTTTCGAAGTTCCCGCTCGACATTGTTTATCCAAAATTTATCTATGCTTCTTCCATGTTGCGTCTATTAAAAAGCGTAGCGTTGCGTTTTCCCTCCTTTGCGATTACTTTGATTGTTGCATCTTGCTAAAGCTAAAAAGGGATCGCGTTTGAAGTGCAAATAGACGCTCATTATTGTTTATTATCCGAAGTTTAAGATGCGTAAAATATCTAAAAGCCGTGCAGACGATGATGTTGTCTCATCGACTAATGGATCTGGATCCGTTGCTAATGATGAACAACAAGACGCTGAACAAACCGAAGACCAGAATGATAAGGAGCCGAAAGAGAAAGACGACGATAAGAGCGAAGACGACATGAACGATAGTCTTGATGATTATAAAGAGCCGCGTAAGAAGAGCAAAAACAAAAATAAAAATAAGGCGTCTAAAAAGAGGAAATCCGATAAAAACTCTAGCAAATTAGAGGAAGACGAAGAGGAATATGAGGTATTGAAATTGGCGTATATACCGTAAATGTACAAGGTTTAAATTTTACCAATGTATGATATATTAATATGCATAAATGGACCAAGCAATTACTTGGTGAATTCAGATTCGTTATTAGCGATGCTAAAGCTCCTGGTAAAATGATAATTTATATTAAAATTATAATAATAATCTGCCTTATGAACATCACCTATAAGCACAAAATAATCAACTTGTTTTCAGTATAATTATTTTATGATAATTCTATGAAATAAAAAAAAATATTTTAAGTATATTTGTTTGTAAATGAGTCGAACACATCTTTTTAGTAGACATAGTTACACATAAAGCTTTTACATACAGAGATCTTTTGTAGGGGTAAGTGTGTCGGTATATTAAATGTTATTTTAATTTCAATTAGAACATTATAAGTGCATAAATAATTGTTTTAACCCAAGTGCTATTTTTAATATATTTGATTTATTTTTCATAGCAAGAGACATGAGACCTACTCTTGCTCAGCTCTCAGATTTTTGATAAATTTTGAACTCATTATTTTAATTCTACATCAAATACCAACAAAATCAGTGTATTTGTTGTCATAACATTAGACCCTAAAATTAATTAGATATTTTAAAATTGTTTTTGTACATGTTGACTGCCCCTATGTTTAAAGAGTCATATAGATATTATAATTTTAAAAGACAGTATTTCAAAGATAAAATATTTATTTTTGTACTACCTTTCTACTAATATGTTTTAAGTATCTATCTTTATTAGCTATATAATAAAGAACAATGTTTGCCTGTATATATGTTGTATAAATGGGATGATATAATCATTGAAATTGCTGAAAGTTAAAAATGAGAGTGGACTCTTTATAGTTAGGGGGCCATGTAAACAGATAATATCAGGATTACACAAATTGTGTGGTTCAATATGTTTTAAAGAAACAAAATTTAATAATACACCCAACATATGTGATGTTGGGTGTATTGTTAAATTTTGTACATTAATGTAAATCCAGTATGCTGTGTATATAATAATTCAAGAATTAAGGTACATTTCTATTGGACTAAATTATATGTAACTTTAATGTTTGCATATTTGTAGGTGGAAAAAATAATTGATTCTAAAAGAATTAAGGGGAAACTCCATTATTTAATACGGTGGAAGGGATATTCTGCTAGTAATGACACATGGGAGCCTTCTAACACACTATCATGCCCTGATTTAATCAGTAAATATAATGAAGAGGTAAGTGTAATATAACAATTTTTTTTTCAAGCTCTGCAATAAAAACCATCTTGTTTATTATTATATTTTAAACTTATGTCATCATGTCCAAACCATGATATCCAAAATAGTGCAAGTTAGCACCTTATCAAATTAGATTGTATCTTTATTTATCATCAGGTGTAATCACAAGTGCTTCCCTATATGCTGTAAAAACATTGATTTGTGTGTGTATGATTGTGAATTTACTACCTATGTATTGATCCTAAAACTAGTGCTTTAATTAGATAATGGAATGTGTAAATGGAACAACTCCTATACTGTTATCAGTAATTTTTCAAAGTTGTTGAGTTGTTCCATTTGGTCAAAATAACAACACATATAAGTATTAAAACTGTAACTATAATAGACATTTTATGGATTGTCATTATATTTTAATTTATCTATAGTTGATTAAGGTCTTTAAAAAAATACAAAAAAGTGTTTTAATTTTTTAGAAAGAAAATTCAAAGAACAGTTCACCTAAAAAGGGTTTGAAAAGAAAAGGTAGCAAGAAAGAAGGCAAATCACCATCAAAGAAAACAAAAACCTCCTGGGATGATAAAGATGAAAATGCAGAATATGAGGTAAGATTTATATCGTAAATAAGGGTAATAGTAAAATAGAAATATCTTGAGGATTTCTAATGTTCACATGAATATACCTAATTATAAATTGCAGGAGCATGGTATCAACAATTTGGGCTCTACCTCCATTCCTAGTAATCTTAATAGGCAAATAAAGCAGTTTTCAGATATTTTGTGGCACAGTTTTAAATACTGAATCTATTATTTCTTTTATAAATTAATCATATTTTTTATATTCTATTTGAAAGTGTATTTTACATCTTAATTGAAATTCCATGCATATATACACATATACCATTCTATGCACATCTGCTTTATAGACAGAAATGACAAACACCTTTTATTTATTAACTGGGTACTTTCTCTTTAGAAACGTAAAATGAAATAATTCTTCTAATAACAAATATTGGCAGAAAACTACACGTAAAAAGAGAAGTAAAACATAATTTTAAAATATTATCTACGGGCATGTGCCACGAATTTACGCGTTTTTATATGATTTATTTCAAATCTGGTCGCGACGACGGCTCATGCAATTGGGATGGCACATGCAGTTTTGACAAACTACATAATCATCAAATTTACAAACACATCTATATGTTTAAAATGCAAGTTGACTTTTTTTACATAAGAGCTATCAATGTGAGACTTTGGATAAATATTAACACAGTGCAAAAGTTTTTTAAAGGACAACAGCATCCAGTATAGCCAAAAATTTTTGTATTAAAAGCACACACTTCCCAAACATGTTGCTGTTACTCCATATATAATTAGTTTGTTTAGAGATTTTGTCGAAATCTCCTATTAAAATTATGTTTCTGGTATTGTCCTTATTCATCCAAAGCTGCAATATGTTGTTTAGTAGGTTAGACATTTTTTGTTATTGTTTACTGATTAGCATTTGATTGTAATCTAATGGTAAATTATAATACAATCTAAGATGGGCAAATGCCAACTTGGTAAAAGGTGATGTTATGGTTTCTATTCAATATTATACAGGAACATATTTTGTTTTGTGGCACATGTCTTCTGGTAAGGTGTTAAAGAACCAGGGCTGCAGCCCCCAACCAGTCCAGGCAGAGACCATATCCTCTGCTAGTGAACTGAGTATTTGCATAATGATGCAATGGCAATGGCAGCAACACTTGTCAGATGTAAATCTCACAAATGGTTGCTATTCAAGATAGTTAATTGTGTGCTAGTTTTTAATAACTGGTTGTATTTATCTATAAAATTGCAGGTGGAAAGGATCCTTGAAGTTCATCACAAAAAAAATGGTGAACGTCAGTTTCTCATTCACTGGAAAGGATGGTCTAACAAATTCGATTCTTGGGAACCAGAAAGTAATTTAAATTGCCCTGAATTGATAAAAAGATTCATGGATAAGGTAATTTGTGTTTTATTCACACTTAACAGGTTTAAGATAATGCAAACATAAATGTCAGCAGCATAGCAATAATTCTTACAGATTTTTCAATACATGCTAGTTCACACTCTCCATAAATAAATATATTTATATATCCAGGTCTCTATTGAGTCACGATATCATCAAAGAATGGATTTTACGAAATTCCACTGGCAAGGGAGATTACGGGGGGTGTAAACTAGAGCCTGAAAAAAGGACTATATGCTCTTTGCAGTAATACACAGCAAATAGCTATTTGAAGTATTTATACGCGTTTCTTATTTGTAAAACAATTTGCCTGCTTAAATTAATGAAAATGCTACCAAAAAAACTTGCCACGCAGACGATGTCGCGAGTTCAGTTAGTATATATATTATTTATTGACTTGTTTCATACTCTAAACTTTTAATATGGTTCAGAGGATTCTTTGGTTTGTATGCAAAATTATTGGGCCACCATTTGCTGCTGTTCTGTAGCTCTTTGGTATAAGGTAAATTACCAACATGTGATGTATGTGATGGAAATCGAAGTGATAAAATATGAAAAACAATAAATCATCCTGACAAAATTACAGTAACGTAGAGCTGCTTGAGTTCGTGAAAAAGCTCAGCTGAGATTTTAGAGGTATCAAAAGGTAAAACTCTGACGGATATAAATGAGAATACGACAACATCGACATATTGGTGGTAGAAATGCAGTCATAAATGAAAAATATTTGAAGGTTTTTGTTGGACATCTCTAACAAATATGTCATCAGGGTGGCATAAAGTATGCTATTTTCTGATGGAGCAAAATCCCAGTAATTGCGAACTGATGATCAGAAGCACATATAACATTGAAGGGTTACCAGATATAAAGAAAGTATTAAATTTAAACTGTAAAACACTGTCTGGAACACCAAGCTGGCTTTTTTGCTGGTAGTATTGGTGAGTGTTAAAAATCCTCACTGAGAACTTCTGGCAGAACGAGAAAAATCATTTTTTCATCAAAACAGAATTTGCACCATGAGGAATTTTAGAATAATAAATACCTCCTTAGTAGTCTGCATTTATTACATACGTCTCATTCCCATAGGAGTAGGCAAAGACCACGTCCTTCCACTTGCCGCGATCCTTGCATATCTCCTTCGCTTCTTTCATTCTCATTAAACCTTTCATACAACTTCGTCGGTTTCGAGTACTCTTGACCTGGCCCGTATTTATAATGTCCTGGATTTGGTCCAGGAACGTTCGCCTTAGTCTTCCCCTTCCAACTTTCCCATTCACACTTGACTCATAAATCCTTTTTGTCAGTCTCCTTTCATTCGTTCTCTACGTGCCCAAACCATCTAAGCATACCTTTCTCAATTTTAGTTACTACATCTTCTTTTATAGCACAAAAAGAAATTGCTTTTATTGCCTATCCTAAATTACCACTTTTTTTTGACCCGATACTTAGTCAGCCCGAAACTTTTGCACAGTGGTTAATTTTAAGAAGTATTATTGTATACGAATAACAATTAATCGGTTATACACACCTACCGATTAATTTCGATTCAAAAGTTATGAAAAACAGAGTGGATTAAAATTGTGTACACACAATTTGTATGATCTACAGGTTCAGGTTGCTCGGTCAACTGAGTCACGGAATCTGAGGGTGGCTCCAGAAACCACTAACCGCTTCACTTTGCAAGACCCTTCATCTGGTCGTCGACTCAGTAAGCGCAGAGGTCAACGTCAGCGGTAAGTCGCCTTTCATATTTCCACAGCCGTAATACAAAGGTACAAAGGATATGATATATTTATGTATGTATATATATATATTATACATAAATATATATGTTATATGTGTGTATAAATTTTATGTATGTTTATTATCAATAAATATGAAACTAAAACTAAAACTGGCTATCAACATGCAGCTCGGAAAATGGACCTTCGATTCCAATCACAAATAGAATTCTTTCTACATATATGTATTCGTACAGTGTCACCACATATCCCAGGCAAATATTTTAATAGTCGGGCCAAATTGCAGATGAAAATTTGACCTCAGGCGTTTCTTTTTTCTAATTTTAAGTATAGTTTTTGCTAAGGATGTCGGATCATATATTTGAGATTACCCCCGGGGGTAATTTAAATATATGTAATTAATATATCAATAAATAAATTATTATTAACTTGATCGTAAAATGGTAGATTTTGTGAAGATTAAAGATTAAATTTTAATTAAATTAAGAACTGCTTCTGAAAAGTTACTTCTATGGTTAAAATAAAAACAAAATTGCTTCAAAAAATCTTCTAGAACAAATAATATATATAATGCTTCACGGGCCAGACAAAATTTCACCACGGGCCGAACGCCATTTGCCCAGGCCTGCTCTAGAGGTATCCTGCTCCCTGGCCTAATGGTTCGAGGACTAGCTTTGATAGCAGAAGTTCGCTGTTCGTTTCACGATAGGACAAATTATTTTTCTCATTTCTTTGGGTTTTGCTTACGTACTGCCATACCAGCAAAAACATACCGGCAAGTGAAACAGACTGTGCCATCTTTGACTGTATCTTCATTTACAATCAGGCACTGGGTTTGATTCTCTCCTGGGCAGGTCTAAACTATTGAAATAATGATATGACTGCTTTCATGGTGTAATGTTGCGAATACTCACTTTGCTAGCCAAGGTCCTGGGTTCGATTTCCAGCTGATAAGTTCAAGAAATAGTATTATCTATAAGGGTACGAGTATATCACCTCTTATCACGTTAGCATGCTTCCATCTTTAACTGTGTCATTGTTTACTGTCAGGTGCTAATTTGTTAGCTCTAAAAGGCTCACAAAGCAAATCATTTAATTTCTTTGTTTCAGTGTGAGATACGACAACGCGGAGTAATCTTTCTTAAAGTTACTTTTTTAAAGCTTTCATGATGCATACTTGCATTTCTTGTTTTTTGTGTGTATGAATGTTGAAAATGAAGGTTCAGTGGTTTCAATAAATGTTTTCCACTTCAGGATTAGAAATACCTATTTCGATGTTGTGTAGTTACGTATCAAATGAATATATTAAGTAAAAAAAATCATTTATGGGACAGAAATATTGTGTGTGCAATAGATGTAGGTATATGTTGAACTATAAAAAATGGTAATTAAAAGTCATCGAATTATAAGTAAATTAACTATTTCGAGTAATTTTATTTTACGAATTTCAGCTTCATTTAATTTAGATTCTTTGGAATATATAACCATAGCAGTCTCACTAACTTAGCCCTTTTGCGGCGACGTCAATTTTTCATATTTTTTTACGCAAATTATTTGATATTATGTCTCAAGAAAAAAGTTCTTTATTATTGCCTCAATAAAGATGTTTCTTCGCTGCGGTTGGCGTAATGTCTTCCAAATTATATATAGTCAATAATCGGTGTTGTCATAGGCAATACAAAATAATTTAGCATTTTATTAACACCTGACTACAGGCGGCTGATTCATAACGTGCATCTTCTCGAATCAAAAATAGAATTATTTTACATTATTATACATGTTGCGCTGAAGTGGGCAAAAGTATGTATTCCTACACTAAGTATAGTACATACAATGACGTGATGTTAACACAAATTTATATATAATATTCAATGCATTATATATAATATCATATCACACATCTATGTATAATAAATCTGTATTTTTGCCCCGTTTCACAGAGCTCCTGGAGTTAAAAGCCTCCCATATATGTGATCTTTTTCACTGATCTTTCCGTATATGGCTGCGACTTTGTTAAGACGGTTTAAAACGCCAGCCATTTGTTCAAACGTGTTAGGTAAGCTGAAAAAATACGTCAACCGCAGCGAAAGGGTTAATGGCGTCTACACGCTATTGTCGGTGTCGAAAATTGTGTTTTGTTTCGTTAAATGGCTTTGAAATGTACCAGTTGGGTATAAATTTATCTAAGTTGTGCAGGTCTGGGTCCCTAGTACAGCTCTGAACTTGATGGTATTGCTGTATAGAATTTAATAAAAAGTATCTCTGACAAGGTTAGTGTATTACCATGGTTTGAGTTAATAGCCACATACCATCCATGTAAAAACATGTACTAAATATTTACGTTCCGGTATAATATGACAATTGGAGAGTAAATAATGAACTTGGTAATAGATTTAGTACATCTTTACCTGAGAATAGTCTTTCTATAGATTTCTAATGCCTCATTATTATTTTATTATAGTAAATCATTCAAATATTTACACTATTTTAGAAGCGTTTGTTGAAAAAAATACAATATTGATCATTAAATATTAAAATAATTCGTGTTTATGAGTTATCATATAATTATTTCTATATAAATAATAATGAAGCTTTTATTATTTTCAGAAAAATTATATAATTTTTTTTAATTAAAAATATAACTGGTTTGATGTTTATTATGAATAATGCAAATGGAAACTCTGAAAAACGTTGTAAGCCGAAATGTTATTGAATAGATTGATGACATAGGTGGGATATATTGTAAGATATTTACATCCAGTAAAAAGTGATTTTTATCATAAAATATTTTTTTTTCGTGAATTTTAGAATTTAAATGTTACTTGTATATGTTTCTTTAAAAAAATTATGTTTAAAAATTTACTGTCTTAATGTAACTAAATTATATAACTGTTACTGAAGTAAAAAGTGCAGAAATTAACACATTTAAGTTTTGTAAACTCTTTTATTTCTATGGACTGCATTAAAACTAAAATTTTCGATTAAAAATGTATTATAATTTCTAAACATGTGAAGAAACATGTCACATAAGTAACCTACTAAAAAGAAGGTTTAAAGATATTTTCTTTAAGCTATATAAGTAAATATGTTTATATTGAATGAATAAAAGTAATCTGTGTGTAAGTCTGTTGGTTTTGTGTTCTGCATCGATTTTGATGAGGTTTTAGCAGCATTCAGCTGATATAATAAGGAACTTTACGTATAAATTTATTTGGAAACTGAATAAGCTTATAATGGTAACAATAAACTTGTCTGACGTCATACTTTTCATTTTTCTTTTGAAGTCTGATTATATAGTAATATATAAAAATAGTGAAATGATCATTTCTTTTGTCACACGTACATTTTAAGAAGAGGCAACATTTATTCAGATTACAGACTTTTATATTAGTATAATTTAATTATAGCAGTAATATAGAAAAAAACTACTTCATCGTCAATTCCTGCGAAACATAGCTTGAACTTCTTTAATTTTTTTATATGTATAGTATATACTTAAAGAAGCTAAGCAAGGGTAAAGAACCTTTACATCAAAAATTATTATTATTTATTATTAACATACAACTATCATTCGGTATAAAAAAATGCATTTCAACTTGATTGACTGAGTGAAAGCGTATTTTATTGAAAATTTTAACAAAATATATATGAGGAGATATCGTAGGTTTTGAAATTAATCTACAATTTCATTTATTTGCCACCTACAAAATAATTGTTGATTTAGTAAGTTTGCAATCTTCATTAGGAATCTGCAAAATAACATATAAATTGGAAATATATACCAAACATTGATTTCAAGTATAGTATTGTTTTCATGCATGTTTTATCCTGTAGTTGCGGACGCGAAGGGTATTTAAATGTGTTTTTGATGAAGATTATTTTGATAATAATAATTACATCTACTTTTTTTGCTGATTAAATTAATCTAAGCCAGGAAGGCAGGTTTTTTTAGTATATATGTTTTACAATGCAAATATCTTCAGGAGGTATATTATTTGCAAGACACCTGTCGTTGTTTGGATACCTATAAAAATACATTTTTGTAAATGTTATCATTGCACTTAACACGTACATATAGATATATAAAGCTCTAATTTCTTTATTGTATCATTATTGTATCGTAGGTCGATTATAAAACTGTAATATTAAGAATAAATAGTTTTATTTAAAAATGTTTTTTTATTTCATATAACCATATCTTATTATTACTAACGATATATTTAAACCCTATACTTCAGTTGGTAATTCATCCTGCTAAAGTAAAGTAGTAGGTAGTTCAGAAATGCTACCAGGGATTACATTTTCCTCACGATGTTACCGCCCAAAACTATTTTAAATTACTTCTAACCACATAATTTAGTAATGTCAGTCCAGGATGGGGTCGCGCAAATGTGGAAGTAATTTATGTAAGCAAGCAGCCCATTAACGTCCCATTGCTGGGCACAGGCCTCCTCATTCCGAGGAGTGAGGGTTTTTAGAGCGTATAGACCCACTACGCTGCTTCACTGCGGATTGGCAGGCATGGTACACAAGTGCACTCTCTATTCCTTCATTCTCATAGTCCGATGTGACGGGAATGCGACACAACGGAGAGAGATCAGGCGCAGAACCGACGGCTTAACGTGCTCTCCGAGGCACGGGGAGGATCACACCGCGAACTTTCCAACTTCAGGCAAATATTGAGAAAATCTGAATAGAGAAATCAATATCAATCTTTGAATTGGCCCAACCCGGGACTCGAACCCATATCCTCACGTCTATAGTCTAACATGCTAACCACTAGACCAATGAGGCCTACCTACCTTCATCTATTTTGCTCTGACTGAATATCGAAATTTTCCTATGATAAAAATCTCGAACGGTAAAAAAACCCAAAGAAATAGTAACGTTTTATTATATTGATATAAATAAGTTGTATTAAATACGTATAATATCTAACATAAAGCACCTATCGAAATAGTCACACGACACCTTCGAGATCGGGTCGAGGAGGGGCCACAAGTAAGAGATCACAATCGTTGAACGCAATTGTCTTGGTGCGCGGCGAGGGCGGCAACGCCAGCACGGTCGTCGGCGCGCGTCTCCCGCAAGCGCAGCTCACCTCTGGCTCGCAATCCGCATGGAAGGCCCTCGCGCAGTGGGACGTGCGTATGCACGTGCTAGTCTCCAACGGCCTCTCGCAACGCCGACAGACCCCTCGAACGGCCAAACCGCGTCGCGCCGCGTTCAGCGACCTCGCGAGTGCTTCGTGAGCTTCGCGATTCACTATTGTCGCGGCACACTGCCATACGCTTCTTCGGCCGACCCCACCCGCCAATATCGTGAGCGCGACGCGAGGCGACTCGCAAGTTTTCACCACCAGCTCCTCCAGTGGAAGATAAGCGATCGCTTCGAAGAGTAGCGGTGGAGGCACCGTGCCCGCGCTCTTCAACAATCTCGTCCACATCTCCGCCGCCGCAGCAGTTGGAACAGTTGGCCCGATACGCGCGCAGAGGGCGCTCGCCTCGTTGATGATCTCCGCTTTGGATTCCTCATTGGAGTTCCGAGTGTTCGAACGTAACAGGCTGTCCAATGCGCCCAAATAATCCCCCGTTGCCTCTAAGCAAATAGGTTCCGCCTCTTCGGGTCCCAATTCTTTTACGATTTGAAGGGCGTCCTCCGGTCTAACGACACCCGCATTTTTGATTAGGAAGTCTTTGACGACCCCGGATCGACATCTACAAAGATTTCGCAGGTGATACGCAGCCGCGTCGCCACGTAATTTTCCAGCATCCAGCAAACAGTTTCCGAACTCTAATTTACAATTATCACTTAACGATTCTAAAATTGAGATGTAAAAATCGGTGGATTCTTCGTTCAGTAACGCAACCCCAGATCGAGGGCGAAGCTCTACGAGATCGGAAAGGTACGGTTTTAATCGTACTCTCATTTCACCGTCAGCCTCGATTCTAGATCTTAAGTACTCGAAGAACTCGTCAATATCTTTATCGGAAGGGTTTCGTATTTCGAAGAATTCTTTAAGGGCGTCGTTGTGTCTATCGAGCATAGCGTCTACTCTCCATAGTACGCGAGGTCGGAGTACGGCATCTCGGTACTGCGAGAGCATTTGGTCTCGTGAACGTATTCGTATCAATATCGCTAGCCATGATCTATCAGATCGTTCATCATCGGTTGTTAACACCAAGTCCTGTGTGTTTTTGATTAAGTCCTGGTCAAGAGGTAGCGCGCCTGAGCTCAGCTGTCCAGCGATAAATTCCAAAATTTCTAGTCTTCTTTCAGTCTCCTAAATAAGAAAGATTTTTTATTCATTTGTGTTACACGTTGCTTCCTTACGAGTATTAATGTCTACTACAGATATTCGAAAAATAGAGGATCAGTGCAAAAATCACGAAACAAGTTTTTACCAATCTTCAGAATTTTTCGGTTTACATAAGAATTTTAGGACGAGAAATGATTAAAACATCGTAATATGTTTGATCGCAACATTTCACAACTTATTTTTTTTATTTAAAATAAAAAAGTTAAATTGGCGTCATTTTATCTATTTATAATACAATGTAAAGTGTAATATTAACATGTTTTAATATAACCTTTTTGTTTCAACGAATTTTCTAAAATTGGGGTTTTTGGACTGCCCGTAAAAGCTAATGCCATTTACCTTTACGTTATGAATACATTCACCTTATTTCAACACTAAATTTAATTGAAAACATGTTTAGACACGTAAAAATCTTCGTATGAAAGTCATTGTTGTACGATGCTAAGTCTGTGTCCATATTTCTTCGTTAAAACGAATTAACGTTCCATCTGATCATCCTTCAGTTTTGTTTAGCGGGGTTACACTATACGTGACTTAATAGCTAGCTGTATACGATGTAAATACACTGACCTGTAGATCAGTAGTGTAAGTGAGCAAGGCTCGCGCCACGCGCAGGCGGTTCTGTTTCCCGAGTGGGCCGGCGAAAGGCGGTTCCCGCGAACATTGTTCCAGCAATCGCACTGCGGCTGACGTATCATGCAGCACTAGAACTCGTAAGGGTGATCGTGTCCCCGACTGCACAATAGGATATTAAAATTAAAAGTGCGTGAGTACAAAGGTCACATGTCACATATCAGTTTGCCAAAGAAGTGAAACGAAACTTCTTTGGCAAACTGATATTTATCCAAATCTAAGAATTTAGATTTCCGAGACAAAGGAAGATATGTTACGAATTTAAATGTCATTAGAATATTCAAAGTGTCAAAAAATAAGACAATTTATTGAAATCTCAAATTACGTACAGTAAAAATGCCACGTGTTTACAGTTAAAAATTATTAATTAAATTTTGTTTTTGATATATTCAAAAACGAAACTTAAAAAAGAGAATATAAAATATTTATATTTTATGAAAAGTTATTTATTTAAAACAAAGACGAAGGTATGGATAGGACATATAAAAATAGGCTAGTAATAAGTTTTAATACACTTACATATAATATAAATATGTCGTCGTCTTCGCCGTCGCTTCAACCGAAGAACATCCACTCCTGGACATAGGTTTCACGTAATGATGTCCACAAGGCACGATCATGCGCCGCCTGGATCTAGCGGCTACCGTCGACCCTTTTTATGTCATCGGTCTATCTACACTGTGCCGTCCGGTAAGGGTTCGCCACTCCAGCACCTTCGGGCTCCAACGTCCATCGGACTATGTGCCCCACCCATTGCCACTTCAGGCTCGCGATTCGTATATACATATATATATATTTGCATAAACTGGCGCGAATGAAATAGTAGACTAATAATTTATTTATTTCGGGCAACATAGATCTAATAATAATTAAATTTAAAAATAAAAATTGAGTTCAATTAAAATTAAAATATGGAATAACTAAATCCTCACTAATATTGCAAACGCGTTGGGAATACTGTGCGAGTGTGATAATGTGCGGTTACCTCTTCGGCCAGTAGTGTGTGTAGGGCGTCGTGTCGTGCAGAAGGTCGCGCGTGAGCGGGGAGGGCTCTGCCCCCCGCGCCCCTGCCACCCAACGCATCCGCTGCAGCCAATAGTAACGCGCCACCCGCACATCCACAGCGCCCCGCGCGTCCTCCCTCCCCGCCACCCGTGCAAGCCGTATTGACGTACGATACCAGCTCTCGCATCGCTCCACTGCACCCATCTACGTACATCGTAAATGCTTCACGAAATATCACCGCTAAATTTCTAGTCAATCGGGCTAATAGTTTTGAAAATATCGCGACAAATGGTAATTACTTCTCATTTTATATAAAAATTTTTTGAAGTGAAACTTCTTTAGGAGCATGAGGGTAAAGTTTTTACGGATGAAACGCGTGTTTATGTGCAGTGTTGTTTGTGCTAATTCGTTCGAAGATTAGGTTGTTTTAATATATACAAATAACATGTGACATTTTAATTTGTCACTCGTCATTCAATATACTATTTGTCATAAAATATAAAATAACAAAATTTCATTAATAATTTCTAATATTGACGATAACACGTGGAATTTTTTATTTACAATTCGTCATTTGGGATTGCAATAAATTATTTGTATTCATTTTCGACACTTTTAATATTTTGAAGACAATGAAATTCCTAACATAGTAACTTTTCCCTATCCTATAAGTCTCGGAAATCTAAAGTACAAATATAAACAAAACTTAAAATATAGTTTATCAAAGATGTTCACTTGTGACATATGTAGTTTGTACGCAATAGGGCGAATTTAGGAAATTGCAATTATCTTACTTTTCAGAGTTTGGATTGACGGGGTTTCGATACGATGCCGTGCAGATATCATAAGAGTTAAATCATTTCTTACTAGGTTAGCGCGCTTCCAGCTTAGAATGAATCATAGCTTACCATCAGATGTAATTACAGTCAAGCGCTAACCTGTCACCAATAAAATTAACAAAAATTAAGTTTCTTGGTAACCATTACATAATTTTGAAATTTGCGTTTTTAAAGTTTATATTTTAAAAATTAAGCGAATAGCCAGTGTTTGGTAAAAAACATAAAACGAAATAATTTTGTTTGTTGAAAAAAGAAAATTGTTTTTTGTACAAATTCAGATAAAACTGCCACATTGGACCAGTGGTCGGCTTGTTCGACTACAGACGTGAGGTCCTGGGTTTGAATCCAGAATTGGACGAATTGAAAATTGGTATTGAGTTTTCATTTAAAGTAAATTCTCAGTATTTGTGAGAAGGTTGACATCCCTTCAAAATATGAGAGTAAAGGAGTATAGTATGAGCAGATAATCTTTGCATGAAATATGACGCTGTGCCTGAAATTCAGTCAGGAGGCGATTAGTATAGATTACCCAAAGCCGCCGCAATCGCTCCAACGCCCCGCCACAGTCCTTTGTCACGTGTGAAAACGCTGGCACGATGTGGGTCCAGTGAGGTCAGCGGTAGTGACGCCACCACCCGCTCCACCAAGTCAGGTTCAAATCCTGCCAGCCTTTCTATTAAAGCCTGAAACATGATGACCGACGGAGTCGTTGACGTAATCAAGTCTACAATTCTTTATTCAAAGCTCTCACAGCACATTCGAATAGTGTCAGAAGTGAAACTTTGTCAAACAAATTTTTCTTGTTTTGTTTATATATATACAAATCAAAAACTTTAGATATTCGAGACTTAAGGAAGATATGTTAGGAATTTAATAAATATAATTGTCATTTATTTACAGTTTTAAGTGTCAAAAATTAATAAAAATAGTTTATTGAAATCTCCAATGACGAATTGTAAATAAAAGTGCCACGTCTTTTTTGTCAATGTTAGAAATTCATAATTAAATTTTGTTTTTGAAAATTTAGAAGTGATAAAATGAAATATTTATATTTTACGAAAAATTATTTAATATATTAAATTATTAAATGACGAGTGGCATTTTAAAATGCCACATGTAATTTGTAAACGAATTAGCATGAAGAACGCTACACATCTTCCTGACGCTAATCACTCGTTTCATCCGTAATTATTTTACCCTCATGCAGCTAAAGAAGTATTAGTTCAAAAAATTATACATTTATTAAAAATATTTAATTAAAATTATAATATGAAAAAGAAATCAAATTTCAAAATTCTATTTATGAATTATGAAACCACATATTGAATACTTTGTTCAAATTTAGGAAGCCTTTAGGACTTAAATTGTGTAGAGAGTACAAAATACTCAATATTAAATAACTATATATATTTAAAGCTTCTGTCTTAGGAAAATAAACAAAGGAAATTCACTCACAATTACAATTTCATCAAAAGATAGAAAAAACAATTTTTACGGATGAAACGCGTGATTAGCGTCACGAAGATGTGCAACGTTTTAATGCTATTCGTTTGATGGTTAGGTAGTTTTAATATTTACAAACAACATTTCATATATTCTCTTTTCTAAGTATTAAATTCAAAAACATAACTACAATTCGTCATTCGAGATTTTGATAAATTATTTGTATTAATTCCCGATACTTTTCATATTTTAATGACAATTCCTTACATATTTTCCTTTTTCCCGCCCTCTAACTCTTGGAAATCTAAAGTTTTACCCTTGTATAAATATAAACAAGGCTTAAACATTAGTTTGCCATAGAAGTTTAACATAAGCAAAAACATTTTTTCTATACAGATAAACGGCAAACACGCGACAAGTTAACATTTACCTGCGTAAAGTCAGGTGACGGCGGGTTGTTTGAGAGCTCTCCGCGGACCACAGCGTCTCCTAAGGCCTCTACAAATGCTTGTTCACTTGAACAATTCTCCCAAAGATAATTCCATAACTCATCGCTGAAAATTTAAAGCATTTGACGACTAAAATTTTAATGCACTTCGAATTTCGACCATGGAGGAAATTCATCCTGAATTTGCGATCCATATTCTTTAAGCGAAGAAGACGATTATCAAGAAAGTGTTTCTCGTATTTCCATTCATTGGAACAGGTAAAATAAGAGAAAAACAATAGATTTTCAACTTTTCAAGAAATCTCAAAAACTATTCGTCCTACTTCAAATTCGGCATCCAAATTACGCGATGTAGAAGCACATTAAAAACGCGTGTGACAATATAATCACTGAATCCAGAACTACGCGGGCGATGCCTTCAAGCACAACCAGTTAGTCATTATCATAGTTGTATTTATTTAATCTTAAAGTAGCATAGCATTGATTATGATTTAGAATTTTAACGGCGTCGCTGGCGCAATGTTACAAGCACTCTATTCGCTAGCAGATTTCCTGGGTTCCATTCTTGAAAGAGAAAATTTCGAAAGTTCCCTTCCGGAGGCTACGACCGTAACTAGTTATCACCCTACCAACAAAAAAAAACTGTTTTCGATATGACGCTGTATAGAAACCTATAGACATAAATTACCTCCTATCAGATTAGCACTCTACCATCTTTGTCTGTATCATCATTTACCATCAGACAAGACTTCAGTTAAAGTTTAACCTGCCAATAATAAAAAAAAGACATACAGACTTTTAACTGTGTATGTGATAATTATAATAATACATACATACATACAAAGTGCACACCCATACAAGGTTTGTCAAAAAATACAGAATAAAACCTACTTACTTCAACTCATATTTCAAACATAGCTTAACGACTTGAACAGCTACATTCTTATTGCTTAATATATGAGGTCTATCTGCTAAATTGGTTACAAATTCACTGGCTAGTTTCTTAGCCTCTATGCCTTGTGATGAACATAGCAATCGCAATGCTTGGGAGTAGCGTCCGGTAGACATAAACGCTTGAGCCCTTGCGATCAAATCTCGAGGCTTAACGCGAACAACTCCTCGGCGACCGAGAAGAGCCAGTGTTCCTTCAGATATACAAGCACCACCTAATGCACTCTCACCAGCCTTACACATTGCGCGTGAAACACGACCGTCCGTCCAGTGTCCCTAAAATATTTTTATTACTACACTTTCTTTATTTTACGTACAGTTTCATAATAAAATACGTCTACGCGTGCACACAACCCAACATATAACAACAGAAAAAATACTGTTAAAAGTATAGGGAAATGTGTTATTATCTAATAGAATTGTTTTTTTATCTCAGAGCAGGATATGGGGGGGGGGGGGGGGGGATCCGGATCTACAGCCGGCTTGGAATAGCATTTTATGGTATATTATGCGTGTTAAAATAAAAGTAAACTAAATATGTTAAAGGGACAAACTTCTTCAGTTATACAAGTTCACAGAATATGCAAGTTTTCCTGCACCAAAATGCTTTTCGATTACAATATTCAAAATAACATTACAGAATACAGTTTCCATCATTTCTATTTCTATGCTTTTACAATTATTGTACTTCTATTACGTATACCATTAACATTAAGTATATCTCGCACCTAAAAACCTATCTATTGATACTTGTGTTGGTAATTTTTTAATGGAACCGATTGATGGCTTTTTTAAATTAAAAAAAATTGTATCAATTACTTTACCTTGAAAAATGCGGACGAATAAACCGGCTCTATTTGTGATAAATCCAAAGGCTTGTCATAATCATCACCCCAAATTCGAAGATTTTCATCCGAATCAAATATTGCGAGGCTACCGCCTAACCAGCCGAGCCATATCGGTGTTGACTTAAGCTCAACACGTTGTACAGGTCGCAGGCTTATAGAAGATCCAATTATGTTTACAGCTACCCATTGCATAACATTTGCACGGGCTGATACAAGTATTCTATTATCGAGCTCGCACCATTCTAAAACTGGCAACACTTCCGGTGGGCCATCCAGCCGGACGCCAGCGGCACGACCACCAGCTACTATGATAACCCTTGACAGTGTAGCCAGGGCTAAAATTCGTGCATCGCGTGCGGTCATTGCTACTACTTCGCCTCGGGCACCCGAAAATAAACAGGAAACACGTGCAGACCGTACTCCTAAGGGTCGTGAAAACCTTATAAGCCATACAGATCCACCTGTATCTAAAGCCAGACCTGATGTTCCAGCCCATGTCACTCTTAATGTTCCCCATAACTCTCCTCCCAGTGTTACACGTCGGAGAATTAAGCCACGTATACTTTCATATTGATAAACAAGACCTCGAGCAAAACCCGATAAGAGGCGAGTACCGTCATGGTTGTACGATAGACAGGTGACTGCCCCATTGTCTCCGTTTGCGTCACATACCCACCGCAATGTTTGATCATGAAATGATAATAGATGTCCATGTGCAGTACCAACAGTAACCCTCCCGTTTGTCGTAAAACTTAATGTTGTGGCTGCCCCTGCAGATGATCTTTCCTGAAAATGTAATCATTCAAATTTGTATTCTCTACGCGAGTTATGTTATACGCACGACAGCTTCTCTCTCAAATATCGATAATTTCAATTAAGGCCTTTAAGAGTAGCACAATAAATATCGATTCCTTTTTCCACACTCGTGATTCTAATATAAGACTGATGATGATGGTACTCAAGAATGACTTAAAATCTAAAGTTACGAGGGTTCCTTCGCGCCCTGATCCCACAACAAACTCAGTCGGGTTTTTTTGTGTTATCATCATCACTACAATATAATTTTAGTTTAATATATTGCAATTCAATTGAGAGCAGTTCGTTCACTCCCACGCGTTTCTATCGTTTAAGTAATCTTGCAACTTATAATACGGGAATGAGCTGTGGTCAACGTTATCTACGTATGGGGTGAGCGGTTGTCTGATCCAAGCATTGAAGTCTCTCTATGAGGGTTCTAGTGCCTGTGTCAGAATAAACGGAGCGTACACGGAGTGGTTTCCTGTCGAAAGAGGTGTTCGACAGGGATGTGTTGCGTCACCATGGCTGTTCAACCTTTTCATGGATAAATGTTTGACAGATTTAAAAGAATGTATGTATGGGTTAAGAATGAATGAATTACTCATCAAATGTTTACTCTACGCTGATGATCAAGTAATACTTGCGTCATCCGCTAACGAGCTTCAGGAGATGCTAAATATTATGAATGAAGCTTTGAAAGGGAAAGGAATGAAAGTGAATGTAAACAAAACGAAAGTTATGCTTTTTGAACGAGATGAATCTATGATGAATGGCAATATTTTGATAGATGGGGAACAAGTGGAAGAGGTGAAAGAATTTGTATACTTGGGATCTAAATTTACAAAAGATGGAACATGTGAAAGTGATATCGAAAGGAGAGTGAATGCAGGGAATATGGTAAATGGTGCTCTGCATGCTTTTATGAATAGCCAGATGGTGTCTCAAAGGGCTAGACTGGCAGTGCATGCTGGAGTGTTGGTGCCAACACTTATGTATGGTAGTGAAAGTTGGGTATGGCAGAAGAATCACAAAAGTAAAATAAATGCGGTAGAGATGAGAGCGTTGAGAAGCATGAGTGGATTAAAACTGAGTGACAGAGTGAGAAATAGTGTGATAAGAGAACGTTGTGGTATAAAAGAAGACGTAGTGACTAAAATTGAGAAAGGTATGCTTAGATGGTTTGGGCATGTAGAGAGAATGAATGAAAGGAGACTGACAAAAAGGATTTATGAGTCAAGAGTGAATGCGAAAGTTGGAAGGGGAAGACCGAGGCGAACGTTCCTGGACCAAATCCAGGACATTTTAAATAACGGCCAGGTCAAGAGTACTCTAAACCGACGAACTTGTATGAAAGATTTAATGAGATTGAAAGAAGCGAAGGAGATATGCAAGGATCGTGGCAAGTGGAAGGATGTTGTCTCTGCCTACCCCTATGGGAATGAGGCGTGATGCTATGTATGTATGTATGTATAATACGACTTTTCTGTCAACTTTCTTTTAACAAAGACTTTGAATTTATTAATTGACATCTCTAAAACGTCTTGGGGGAGTTTATTATAGAAACATATACAGTTACCCTTAAATAAGTTGTTAATTTTATCCAGCCTACTAGAATTTATAACAAGTTTGTTTTGGTCTCGTAAGTTATATGATGTACATTCACTCTTTTTATTAAGACTCAATGTTTTTATGTATGTACAACAATTTTCTGATATGTAAATGCAGTCAACTGTCATTATTTTAATTGCCTTGAATTTGTTTCTTAGTGACTCTCTTGGACCCATATAGTAAATTGCATGAACAGCCCTTTTCTGTAGTACAAATATTGCATCTATATCAGCAGCATTACCCCAAAGTAGAATGCCATATGACATAATGCTGTGAAAATATCTGAAATATACCACTCTGGCAGTATCAACATCTGCCATTAATATGGAATAGTTGTATATAATCAGCTGAGCTTAACTTAAACTTTGCATAGTACAGGCCTTGCTTGCAATATTTGAAAAAGGGAATTAGACTGTACAAATAAAACTTTTACAAACTGATAAAATGTGTGTGATCATATAATTGTCTTTCATAATAAGATTAATTAATGCCATTGATGTATAAAAGAGTAAAACAGACAAAGCAGTAATGTATGATAAGTCCATGATAACAGTTATCATATTTACAATGACTTTACAAAATAATTATTTTACAAACATGTGCTTATTTGGGGAATATAAAACCACAGCTATACTTAATTTGTAAACCTTTAAGCAAATTTGAAAAAAAAACAGGATTTTTTTAAATCTAACAGGTAGCGCTTGATTGTAATTTCATATGATCACTTAAAATGATATGATGATCTGGTAACAAGAAATATATCTCTTTTGGTTTCTTCACAGGGTTGTACCAGGACACAATTATTTTTTGTTTGGCACAGAAAATGTAATTTTCTAAATTTGCATTACAGAAACAAGTTCATCAAAGAAATCAAGACTTGTTGTTTACTACTGGTTGATTTAAATTAGAGTACTGATCTATAGATTTATAATAAGAAGAAAATTTGCATACACCAGCTCTATTAATTTACAATTTTAAGGTTTCTTTTTCTGTTTTGTCTTGAAATTATGATTTTTCAGTTTAAAATTACTGTAAACTAGTAGAGCTTTAGGTTTCAGTGTAATTTTTTGCTCATACTATGTAATCTTTTTTTTTCTAATACTTTGTGGTCTATACCAACAGTTTATTGGTCATCAAACTGCATTTTAAAGTAAAGTTGTTGAACCTGTTATAAATTGGCTTGATTACAATTTTAATTGTTATTTTATAAAATAAATTACTTTGCAAATTGTTTTCAATTTTGTTGAAAGATAATGTTTGTTGTATTTATTATCTATACATTGACAAATTAATGTTACAACAGTTTGCATCAAAAAATAAGTTCTAGTCCATGAGTTTTTTTCCCAAAAAGCTTTATTTAGCATGTAAATTAAGATAAAAATTGTTCCAATATACCAAAAGTGAACATTGGATAAAAACTTACTTGTGCCTGTATCAATTGTTGAGAAATTGCCTGCAAAAAGTCAACTTGCAATGCAGAACATGTTGTTTCCTCAATTTTTTTACCAAATAACTTATTTCCACTCTCTAAATCTTCAGAAGATAAAACCTCTGCTAGGGTGGGGGCTTCACTTATGGGTAAAGCATATTCCACTTCATCTAACTACAATAAAAATATAACCAATTCTAAAATGAATTCCATAATTATCGTATTTATTTATATGAACTTCATAAAATATTTATTTTTGACGAAAAATGATTTGTTCTGTAAAAAACTTTTAACTTCTAGTACATTATACCATTAGCTCTTGATTTTATTTCTTATAGTTTTTTTTTATCTACAATTGAAATGTGATTTTTTAATTAAAAGAAAAGATGGTCACAATATATGGAAAGCTTTGTATTACTGTATTTTTTGATATTTGATACTGTTTTTGTTGATTTTGATACTGTATTATATTTGGGATACTAAAGCGTTATTAAATTACTATCTTAAATAAAAGTAGTTCCGTTTTTTAAAAGTTAATATTTGATACCACCTCCTCGAAATCCACATACTGAAGACTTTCAACTGATTCCAAATCAGAATCTAAAAGGGATTGTGTTGAAGGTGTTTTCAATAAATCCATTGCTCCCTTCTATGTTAACATGAAATTGTTGATTTGGTTTTTGCTTATCATAATAATTGATACTAATCTTAATAATAAATACCGACAATCATATTCCAACTACAGAATTCTAATCAATTAATATTGTACGTCAAATGTCAATGTCATCAACATTTTTTTCATGTTTTTATTGCTTTTGGTTCTGAGTGTTTATATTGTTCAGTAACATTTTATATACAGATGTGTTCTAAATCTTTGGTTTCTATTATAAAATAGTCACTCATCATCATGTAAGATATTTAAATACTCAGTTATACATGTATAAAATTTTATTATACGTTACCAGTTTACCAGAACTATATTCTGCTGTAGAAACGCATTCCGGCAATAGTTTTACCTCATCACGACTACATGATGAAATACCACAGACTACAATATCTTTATTACTAAAGGCTTTGTCTATTATCCAATCCACATTTATTCGTATTTAATCTGTGATTGAGATATTTTATATATGTGCTGGTTACGTTTGCGTTCTTCAATAACTAATTATTGATCAAAAACTTCTATGAATATAAAGAATATGTGAACTGCACAGTTGCTTTCTTTATTAAATGATTGTGCAAAATTTACGTAAGACTACAGTCAAAGGGAAGTGTAAAGTGTAGAAATTAAAGAGATCGAGTAAACAACTGATTAAAGACTTGAACAGTTAAAATAGACAGTCGCCATTTTGTTTAAAATTATTATTTTCGGAGGCGGGATATTAAACACTTACCAGGGATTGCTTCTCGAAGAGATATAAGTGACATGGCTGAAAACACTTCTAAGGAACCCCCCATACAAACTATGAGCGGCATGCCCCCGAATCATAACCCGTGGATGTATGGTTTATATCATCAATACAGTGGTTATCACGGTGGCATGTTCCCGCAGTTTTACAATAACCAGTATTATGGTCAAGCGGGGGGTCATGGTGTTTTCCATAACGATAGTCACCAATATCAGCACAGTAAAGACTCAAATCCCGATTTCGGTCATCATCAATTTTCGAAACCACCTCCTCCTTTGTTAGGAATGTCTCCTTTCGATCCAAGTCGGCCGTTCATAAATCAGTCTCCCATAAGGTTTAATCTTACTGGCAATAGAAAATCGGCTCCCATTCCTCCAAATGAAAATCCTCTCCTTGCTAATAACAATAATAACAACAACAAGAAAAAAAGGAAGAAAGGAAATAAGGCAAATGATGAATCAGGATTTGCTTTGGTGCCTCCTTTACCTGATCATCCACCGCCACTGCCACCGTGTCCCCCTCCAGACATACCTAAACCACCTCCCCCACCTCCTCTGGATGTTCCTCTACCTCCCCCTATCGCAACTGAAGACATTCCTGAGCCACTGGAGCAGCCAATGAATGACAATATTTATGAAAAAGAATTTGAAAATGTTGCACCAAATGAAGACCCTTCAAACTTTTTGACATCATCTTCGATACAAACATCAGCTGGATCCTGGCCTGATAGTTTGGAGAGGTATATTAAAAGGTGTTATGAGAAATGCAGGACTGGTTTTGATCGTGATCAAATTGATATATGTTTAAAGGGGCGTATTACAGCTGCTGCTAATAAAGATGAAATATGGACAAGAAATTGGGATGATGAGCCCATACCTAGTGTTCATAGTGAAAGAAATACCTTATCAGTTAAACCTGTAAAGGGTACACTTTCCTTATACCAGAAGTGTGAAGCAGTGTCAGAGTTAAATAAGAATAGGCCATTGAGTGGTAGGAACTTTAATTCCCATAAAAATTCTCCTCAGAGAAGACGTAAAGCACATTCCAGAAGTAAATCAAAATCTAAAAGTCCACCCAGAAAAAGACATAGGTAAGCAATTCTAAAAATCATAGAAAATAATATCTAATCAATGTTTTTCGTTGTTATTTATCCGTTTCATTATTTTACAGCATTTCATCTACTTCCAGTGATGAAATTGAAGAAAAAAAGAGTGTTAAGAATAAGGGTCGTCAAAAAGTTAAGGATAGATTGTCATTGGATCAAAAAAAACCAGAGAAATATCCAAAAAATAAGAAGAAGAACTATAATCAATTCAATGTGGAAGATATGCATGGTAATGCTGAAAAATTACAAAAAAGGGCACAAAGGTTTGGAAATGTGAATGTCCCTACTATAGCAAGTTCATTACAAGTGAACAGGTCAAGTGACTTAAACAAGAGGCTCGAACCTTGCCTCAAAAGACCAATTATTCAAGATACAGATGCTGATTATGAACTTAATAACATGCATATAGTAGGAACTTGTACAGATATAGAGAAGTCCTTTTTACGGTTGACAAAGGCACCTGAGGCCTGTGAGGTTCGTCCGGTCACTGTACTAAGGAATTCTCTTAGGAATGTCAAAGAAAGATGGATACAAAGGCAAGATTATAGATATGCATGTGATCAGTTAAAGTCAATTAGGCAGGATTTAACGGTAAGAAATACTGTTAATATTGTAACTAAGAACATTAGTGTTTTAGCTTTATTGCTTCAAATAAATGACTCCCCTGTTTCTCATTAATTCAATATTGAATATCAATTGTGGTAGAAATATTAGATTTCATGAAGTTAAAGGTTTTCTTTTGTTTCAGGTTCAAGGTGTTAGGGACAATTTTACAGTTGAAGTATATGAAACACATGCCCGGATAGCCCTTGAAAAAGGAGACCATGAGGAATTTAATCAGTGCCAAACACAGTTAAAAATGCTTTACACTGAGCTTCCACATTGTAGAGTTAATCAAGCTGAGTTTAAAGCATATAGAATACTTTATTATATATTTACAAATAATACTTTAGGTAAGCAAAATTTGAATTTATCCTTTTAAAACATCTGGTATATCATACACACTGTAAATGTTATACCAGCCTGAAGGCTTTAAATCAGGTTTAAGTTGGTTTAAATTTGTACTATACAGTCCTGTAGTATCCCAGGAGAATATATAATTTTCTGTGGTTGCACATTCGTGTTGACACCGGAAAGCAAACCCATATAATCTAAAATCTTTAGGAAAATCACAAACTCTTTTGATAAATAAGAAATGGTAAATACCTATAATATCTTTAAAAATCATAAATGATCATTTCTTTAATACTCTGGTCTTATGCTATAAATATGAACTTAATAGTTGATGAATTAATTGTAATGAAAATTCTGAAAAGTACTAAAGTGTTGTTATTGTCAGGATAGCATTGCTCCATGTCATATGCATAAACTATTTTGTTAACCATTCATTTACATTGTTAAGTAGGGAAATTAAAATAAGTGGACATTTGACACCAATGTTTTGCTACAGCACAAAAGCATTGCAGCTAGCAGGTTCAATTACCTGCAGAATTTAGGAAAATGTGATTTCTAGTTTGTCTAAGTCTGGACTGTTGGAGTCTTCGACCATCCTACCAGCAAAGACATGCTACTAAGAAAAACTTTCTATGCTGTTTAGACACCCCAAGAAGTAAATAACTTCTTACTCATGCACACTGCTAGTAACATTACTTTCCATCCAGTGAGATTACAGTCAAGGGCTACCCTGTCAAAAATGAGAAACAATTGGTCTCCAATTCTTTAATGGTATTATTTGGTAAATTTATATTGCAGATCTGACAACAATATTTCAATTTTTATCTAAAGAGGATAGAGAAAATGAGTGTATAAAGCATGCATTGAATACAAGGTGCGCCTGGGCTACTGGAAATTTGCACAAATTCTTCATGTTGTATAAGACGGCTCCTATGATGGCTGGATATCTTATAGACTGGATTGTGGACAGAGAGCGGAAAAATTACCTCAAATACATCATAAAGTCGTATGTTTTTTCTGCTTTATTTATGTTTTTATTTTAGTGTTTGAAAGGTAAAAATTATTCCTTCCTTTTAATTTTTTAATAGAAGTAATAATCTCATTGAATTGTATGTTACGTAAAATTTATTCATGCATACCTCATTATTTGACCAAAGGTTAACTCTACAACACCCTTAAAAAAAGTAAACTGTCTTTAAAAACATTCCTCACATTGAATTTCATAAATAATCCATTTACATTAGCTACTTAATCAATAAAAGATTTTCCAATATAAGTCATACAGGAGTCCCAGAACTGACTTGTATTTTGGGTTTACTATGCTTTGCTAATTTTCACTAATCTAATATATAAATATCTTGCACTGCAGTATTTATGGTTTGTTGTATGCCAGAGTTTCTCAAATTTATATTTACACAAACCCTTAATAACTTTAATCCCTCAAGAAAAGATAAATATATATATAGAATATAATAAATGTTAAATATATTATCTACATAACATTGTATGTTATAAATCTACTTTAGACAAGTGCTTACATTTTTTTTTCAATTCCTATTACCAGTTTACACTTTCCTTATATATATTTATACCTAGTTTCAGCTTTGTTATAAATCTTTTTTTTGTTACGTGAAATATGTGCCTAGGCTCAAAAGTTGTCTTTAACTGTGTTAATTTTAGGGACAACAGTATTGCATTAAAATATTTTTTTTTAATATATAAGAACTCTTATATGGGAACTCCTTAATTTATAGACATTCTCCATATTTACATTTGGTTATCCATCTATGTATCTATTTGGCAATGAAAAACAGAGTATTTATTAAAGAGTGATATATAAAAAACAGACTATATATTAAAGGATTAAAACCCAAATAATACATTAATATTTATATATAATAAAAGTAACTGTGAAGGTTTATTTAATAATTATTTTTTTTACATCTTATATTCATTTATGGATTTTAATCTTTAAACATTTATTATTAATTACCCCTTTTTTCATTTGATATCATTAAATATGTAAAAAAAATTGCAACTTAATAAATTAAATTTTTAGTTTATACAAGTTAATTGCTAGGAATCCTATATTTTCTTAAACCATAGTTCTTATCTTATGTCATATATTTTGTGGCCAACCTTAAGTGGTTGGTCTTGTCTTATTAACATTTTATTATATGTGCAGCTACAGGCAGAGTGTTCCAGTGGACTTCATTGTTCGCGAGTTGGCGTTTGATTCAACCTGTAAAGCTTTTGAATTTTTGAATCAGTTTCCTCTCTCGTACACTGGCAGCGATCAGAATAATATTGATTGCAAGGCCAGCCTCCAAGTTGTCAATCAAAGCATGTAACATACCACATACACTTTTGTGAATAGCCGTCCTGTTAAAGTAAAATATATTTTATGTGTGGTAATGTAAAGGCCAGTGACAGGGTCAACAGCTTTGGCTTCGAAAGGCTTCGGCAGTTGTTATCATCGCCAATATCATTATCCACCTTCGTTTTATTAGGCTCAGGCGGCAGCACAATATAATTCATCCTATATTCAGCTGGAAAGTTTGGAATTTGTAGCAGTTTTAGCGAAAATCCTGTTTTTATGAAGAGATGCTTTTACAATGTGTGTTGGGAGCTGCTACAGTGCAAGTGGTGGTTTATTATGCATAGACAATAAAGAAGTGCTAGAAGACTAAAAGAAGGACTACTTTGAATGTGTTTAAGTGATAAGAGAACATTAAATCATTGATGTTATTGTAAATATTGAAGATTTTATACATTCTATTTGTAGTATGATGTTGATGAAATTAATTATTAACTAATAATTATTATGTAAATATTCCCTCATGAGCTTAGATCATCCATAAATAATCGGTTTTATGTATCGTCTTTGGTTTTATTTTTATTCCCTAAGATATGGGTTAGCAACCTCTTATTATAAAAGGGTCACAAATGTTGTTAAGATATTGATGTGAATCCTATTTTATTCAATAATTTTTTTTTTACCTAAAGCCAATTTTTATAATTTTTTCAACCATATTTAAATTGACACTGCGGTCCACACCGTAGTGACATATGGGCCGCAGGTTGAAAACCGTTAGCCTAAACAATTAGAAGCGATTTTTAGTGTAATAATAAGTATGTATAAAAAATTTAAGAGTAAATTCCTAATTTAAGCTATTAAAATCAAATATCTATTAGAAGTTTCATTAAAAGTATTTGACCTTGAGTTGAAGAATAAAGATGTATTCTAATAACCATTGACAGAGAATTTTTTTTCTTTTCTGATAAGTATATGCACTTGACTAATCTCACCAGATCGTAATGACACAGTATGATGCTTAGGTAACCTTTAAGGGGCAATTTGTCTCATGGTTCGTGCACTGCATCGTATCTAAATGCTTTTTTTACTTGTCACATTTTTGCAGATAGTGATAAGCAGTCATGGCCAGTTCAAATTGACATAAAATGCAATATTCAAAATTAACACTCTCGGGGATCTATAAACGCATCTCGAGTTGTCTCCAAGCGCAACGAGTACTTGCATCGAATATATGTATTATATAAGGTCTGTGTGAGTTAAAAATAAGTTTAAAAAAACAATTAACCAATGGATAGATTTTTTCTATGGAACCATTATTATTTTAATATTGGGAAACTGGATCATATAATTAAATGGATTAAATCAGTCTTCCTATTAGACTACTTCATTTCAGTTATTTCCACTACATTATATCATATGGTATATATTTTGGGATGTTACTGCCGGATAGTTATGCAATATTTGTACTGGAAAAAGAAGCCTATTTGTGTAATATATTGTTTGGGACCAAGAGTTGTTGATCCAGGTTAAGAGCAGTAATATTACAGATGATTCACTAAACAGGAAAATTATAATATTCGAAAATTGCATTAAAGACAAAAATGTCTATACTTATAGAAGTGTCTACTCTATGAAAATGTCTATATTCATAAGTAGGTTACATAAATAATAATTTGAAATATTACTTTGTAATCAAAAGCTTGGTTGTAAATGATTTCCTTTTACTAACAAATAAGGAGATATTGAGGTTAAAAAGGGAAATTACATAAAATGAAAAATATATTTTTATTAACTTTAATTATATTCAGTTACCCACCCCTGACATTCTTAGTGATAATTGAAATTGTTATAATACACCAAAGATTTAAATAGATATATAGTGGTACTATTATCATATTTACATTATTAACAAATTGTATATGCCAATATTTACATAACATATATTAGAAGGAATAACAAAAGTAAGAACTAATAAACGCAAGATTTAAAAATGTGGCAGACAAACTTTTCCAGCAAATAGCTCAGAAATCACAGTAATCCACAGAGACAACACAAATAATATATATGAAATTCCAACTTGATGGCTGTTAGGTAGTTGATATGGCTGGCCTCCAATTTCATCTACATGGAAACCCATAGGGAATATCACAGCAGCTAGACAAAACACAACCACTGAAACATTAAAGAATATTTTATTTTAACCAAGAAATAAAATAATATAAAGTACATTCCTTAATTCTGTATTTACATTTATGTCATCTACAACAATTCCATACTACTTTGTATTTGAAATTGAGAGAATGAATAAAAAAAAGTACTTTCTTAACTTTTATTTCATATACATATATACTTCATTAACAGTTGTACATTAGAGATGTGAACCAGTTCCGTAAAAACTTGCTTTTTGTAGAAACTGATATCAGTTTCTATATAAAAACAAAGTTTAAACAGATTACTATCACAAAATAAATTTGATATACTATTCACAAAGGAATTCTATGATAATCGTAGCTCACTACTATATCAGAACATGGTTGTATTATTTATTGTCAAATTCTTCATCTGCAACATCAGTAGGGTGACAAGTCTTTCAATTAGCCCATAAATGTTATCCAAAATTCAATAAATGTGTGTAATTCTGATTACTTTCAGAAATCTAAATACTAAACCTACAGCAAGTTATTATGGTATTATTTGGTTAAACTTTAAAAAAAATCCATTATTTTACAAAGTAATTGATATAAAGTTTACCAAATAATAAAATAAAAATTTGCAAGTTGTCAGTCCTATTATGCTACATAACAAAACAGGTGTGGCAAGTCACACATTTGGTCTACAATACTGTAAGATATAATTAATGCTGACATATGAACAAATCTGCAAGGGTATTTAATACATTGTTAACATGAATTTTGAATGTAAATATTTTTATACATATAAAATAAATCTGGCCAGGGTCACATGTTTTATTCAGCAATGGCAGGAAAAGAACAGTAATTCAATTATATACATGTTGTATCACTTTCTTTAAAAAAGATTAGGAACACCAACAGCACATTCATTAAACGCTCATTAAGTAATGTTAATAACAATGGTACATTTTGTGTATGTGTATAAGTTACTTATAGGTATACATAGCTTTCAAAAAATGTGTTAGTTACAACAATAAAAAAATGAAACTAAAAACTTTATTAATTAATACTGAATAACAACAAACTAAGTGACAGACTTACTTGCTGCAAATCCAACCCAGCGAGCATAGGGTATCACATTCCTATCAAAGTGACTAGAAGCTAGCAGAATAACAGTAGTTGTTATGCAGATGCATCCCATAAATATACATATCAAGGCCAATAACCATTCAGGCTGTAAATCTGGAGTAAAGCAAACTTGGGGACGATTATACAATGTCATACAAGACCACATTAAACCAAGTCGAGTATCACCTAAAAACAGTTACACATTGGACATTACACACAAAAATTTTAAAATTATAAATAAACATGTTGTAAACAGGGGAAAACAATTAATGTTTACTAATCTAAAAAAGTAAACCAGAAATCTCTTTAAATTTTAAATGCTTTTGAATTGTAAGTTGTCTTTTCTTTAAGTATTAATACTTTAAAATAAATAAATTTATAAGTATATTTTTTTTATAATATGTAGTAAAATGTGTAGGCACAGTGGCTGGACATGCGGACTGTAGTTAAATCAAAGATTTGAACTGTGGGTAGCCATCACTGGGTAGTCTTCTTCGTAAAACTTTTGTGGCTAATTGTTGTTTAGACTTTATCATGCTTTTTTGTGAAGGATAATGTCTTAATAATACCAAAATATTTTTGGAGGAATTCTGGAGTAAATGTAGCCTCCTAACCCTCAGTGGAACAGCGCGATGGATCTATACCTTAAAATCACCCACCCCTGTTCCCAACAGTGGGAATTTAATTGACTGCTATTTAAGAATACCTATTATACATTTAAAGATAAATGATTTTGAAATAAGATTTTTTAATATAATTGATACCGTTATTAATTAATTTTACCTCCAACATCAGTGATTATCCAATCAGGCATCGCCAGGCTAACAATTGCGAAAACATCTGCGGCCATAAAGAGTGTTCCAGATATTACGGTGAGTTTATCCATTTCGCCTCGATTTAGAAATAATAAAATTGCATATTTATAACAAAATTACTCTATAACAATGTGTACAATCACTGACTATTCTTTATTTAGTCATGTTGATAATTACCTTGTATTACAGTTTCAATGTTAAACTTTTAGACCATTATCTGTATTTTTTAATATCTTATCCTTAACACTAACTTCTAATTTCTAAGCAATGCAATAATAGTATAGATTTGTTTTGCTATGCACTGCGTTAAACATAAATACAAATATTAACAACTTTGCTTCGATTCTGTGACTGTGTTGTTTATTTTGGTCATAGACTAAATACTTAAGTAGAAATACGACATTTCCATAGATAATAGATATAAAAAAAAGATAATTTTAGTAATGTTTACAACAAACTTATTTACAGGTGTTATGTATCTGTGAACTTTGTAGTTAGTCTATGATAGAGCCTATTCCCGCTCAATCTCTAGCTTCGGCGTGGGGGGAAGGGGATAAGACACCAAGCGCATATACGCATAATACGCATGGTTTCTTATTTAGTGTCGCGGGTTCCTATCTTGACCTGGTACCATTGAGTTCTTTTTAATTTTTGTTAAGGTATATCAATAGCACATATATTTTACATTACAAAGTTTTATATAAAATTGAACACTTTTTTTATATATGCACCTATTACAGGCGTACTTTGTGTAATTCATTTACGTCTCTGTCTAGCGCTGTTTATTATGAACTTTAAAAATATGATTAAAAAAAAATAAAATAGGAAACGAAGAAAAAATCCACGTATACACAACAAGTGGCTGGTTTTAAAATGTTTTTATTTCGTATTTTCAGGAAGATGGTTTTTCTTTTTTATATACTAAGAGTTTGAATTTTATAGCAGGACCTACGCTTTCAAATATCTAATGTTATAAAGAATAACAAAGCAAACGTTCTAGTCCGCAAAATGCGAATGGTAAATTCTTTTTAAGCAGATTTACCACTCAGAAAAGCATTGTACTTCATTCATTATTATTGTTAGAAGTCTTAGATTAACTAAAAAGTGGTTATAGGATACATATTTCATAAGTTTCGAAATTAAAGCAAGAATTGACATTGATGTTCGTTAAGTGATTACAGGTATGATTATTTAAAATATATTTTTGTGAGTCTATTAAAATTTAGGATGGATGTGAGAACTTTATAATAAATAATTATTCAATTACAAATCAAAAATATGACATGAATGACCAACCACTTTTATCTGATTATAGCTTTTAATGTAGGAAAGATAAAAACAAACCACTTTTTGAAATTGCTTTTATTTAATCTTGCTTGTTTCTTCTTAATTTTACAAAATTTATACGTCGATATCCATTAACATTGCCATTGTCATTTATAAATATTTCACGAACTTATTCTTAACCTCACTTTGAGCTTAAGTTAAATAGTAAAAAAAGGTATTCAATAAGTTAATTTTAATCTAAGAGCGCTTTAGTTTCTTCATTTTTTTTGTATTTTTATATGATTGCTTAGTAAATTAATATATAGCAGAGCCGTTTAGATATTCGCCAAGTTTTGTCTTAAACGCCGGCTACGCCGTAGGAGCCGCAGTAGAATTGGTAGTGTTACTAGTACCCGTAGAAGCGTTGTCGTCTGGCTCCTTTATTTGGAGCCAGGGCATCCGTCGTTGCAGTTCTTGCCTAAAAATTTAATAATACATAAAAATTAGGTAATAGGAAAAATGAGGTAATATGAAAATTTTGGCATTAGGAAATATCGACGCCGGAAAGCAAACCTATAGTAAGCCATAAATCCTAAATTGCTCATCAAAACCCACTTTATTTATAAAACGGAAAAAGTATAACTTTCGTATTTATCGACTAGAGTTAGCATTTCATTTATATATATTTTGTTGCCATATACATTGACTTCAGCGGCATTATTATTAAGTTTTTTTAAACATATTTTACCGGTTATCAAAATTGGGTTTAGAAAGAAAAAGATTTATGATTAATCAATAGAAAGACAAGGCGTTGTTGTAAACGCCCTCTCTTCTATTAGGCGGGAAGCGTGTGCCCAGCATTGGCGCAGTAATGGGCTGCTGCTTACCAGTTTTATCTCAACTAATATTATGACCTAAATTAAGATAGATGAAAATTTCCGTACCTGTATTTGGGGTGACTAATCGCATACACCCAGGGGTCGATGCAAGCAACAAACTTGCATGTGATCGCAGGAATCATTGTAACCTTAAAAAAATACTGAAATGTTAAAATATTGCATTTCATAAAAATATTAATGGAGGATTTGATTCGTCATCGTCGCTTCAACCGATGGATGTCCACTGCTGGACATAGGTCTCACGTATTGACGTCCACAAGGCCCGGTCTTGTGCCGCCGGGCTCCAGTGGCTACCGGCGACCCTCTTTATGTCGTCGGTCCACCTTGTGGGGGGGTCTGCCTACACTGCGCCGCCCGGTGCGTGGTCGCCACTCCAGCACCTTCGGGCCCCAACGTCCATCGGTCCGTCGGACTATGTGCCCCGCCCATTGCCACTTCAGGTTCGCGATTCGTAGGGCTATGTCGGTGACTTTGGTTCTGCTACGGATCTCCTCATTTCTGATTTGATCGCGTAGAGAAACTCCGAGCATAGCCCTCTCCATCGCACGCTGAGTGACTCTGAGCTTCCGCATGAGGCCCATAGTCAGCGACCACGTCTCAGAACCGTAGGTCATCACTGGCAACACGCACTGTTCGAAGACTTTGGTCTTCAGGCACTGAGGGATATTGGACGAAAAAGTCTTCCGGAATTTCCCGAACGCTGCCCAACCGAGTTGGATTCGGCGGTTGACCTCTTTCTCGAAATTGGACCTACCTAGCTGGACAATGTGTCCCAGGTATGTATATTCGTCTACAATTTCGAGTGCTGAGTTCTCAACGATGACTGGGTGGAGCGGAACATGGATATTGGACATAACTTTCGTCTTATCCATGTTCATTTTTAGGCCCACCTGTCGAGAAGCTCTGCTGAGGTCATCGAGCATTGCATTGAGATCTTCCAGAGTCTCTGCCATAATGACCACGTCATCGGCGAACCGTAGATGAGTGATGTACTCGCCGTTGATGTTGATGCCCAGTCCGTTCCACTCCATAAGCTTAAAGAGGTCTTCCAACGCCGCAGTAAAGAGCTTCGGGGAGATTACATCTCCCTGTCGCACTCCACGCTGCAGTTGGATAGACTCGGTGCTATGGTCCTGTATACGGACTGACATGGTGGCGTTTTCGTACAAGCACTTCAACACGTGTATGTACCGGTGGTCAATTCGGCATCTCTGTAAAGATCTCAACACGGCCCATGTTTCCACCGAATCGAAGGCTTTCTCATAGTCCACGAACGCCAAGCAAAGTGGCCGATTATACTCCTCGGTCTTCTGTATAATCTGCCGCAGCGTAAAGATGTGGTCTATGGTACTAAAGCCTTTTCGGAATCCGGCTTGTTCGGGGGGCTGGAAGTCGTCAAACTTGCGAGCGAGACGATTCGTAATGACCCTCGAGAACAGCTTATAGACATGACTTAGCAGCGCAATAGGTCTATAGTTCTTCAATAAGGTGTTGTCACCTTTCTTGAAGAACAGAACTACCACGCTCCTATGCCATGCCTTGGGCACCGTGCCTTCCAGAATGACGGAATTGAACATTCGCTGAAGGACTTTAAGAATGGGTTTTCCACCCGCCTTCAGGAGTTCCGCTGTGATTCCGTCATCACCCGGTGCCTTGCCGTTCTTCATCTGTTTGAGAGCCATACTAATCTCGTACAAGCTGACGTCCGGGATATCTTCGGTATAATGCCGGGTCAGTTTGGCACGGGGATCTTTAGCCAAACTATCAATAGGCTTGCAAGTCGATGTGTACAACTGTCCATAGAAGCTCTCAACCTCCCTCCGAATCTCAGGTCCAGATGCAATGAGTTCGCCGTTATGGGTCTTCAGCCGCGTCAACTGGCTCTGACCGATAGACAAATCTTTTGCGAACACTTTAGTGCCTTTGTTGCGTTCGATGGTATCTCGTATACGCTCGGCATTAAAGTGTCGCACATCACGCTTTTGCGATTTAGAGATCTGTCTATTGATCTGCCGATATGCGGACGCGTCTGCTGTAGACTGCAAGCTCATTGCGTGTCTCTGTTCCATGAGATTAAGAGTATGGTCTGAGAATCTCTTGGTTTGCTTTTTACGGGGTTTATAAAATTTCATCCCAACCGTATGGACAGTTTCCACTAGCCTATCGTTTAGCTCGTCCACAGATTCGCAATCCTCGAGGCAGGCGAAGCGGTTTTGCAGCTCTAGTTGAAAGCTCTCGGGGTTTTGGATATGCGCGCGAGTGGGTCGGAGCGTAGACTTCACCAGTCTGAACCGCTCTCGGTGTACGTTGATATTCAATGTGCCTCTTACCATACGGTGATCGCTCCCAGTTTTCACTTGATTGATCACAGAGACATCATTGAATATGTTCCGTTTCGTAGACATCATGAAGTCAATCTCGTTTCTCGTGGAACCAAAAGGACTCAGCCAGGTCCATTTTCGGAGTGACTGTTTCTTGAAAAAGGAGTTCATAATATAGAGTATGTATATGTAATATCCGAATATATCAATATATATACAAATCAATATACACACGTATATTGTATAGGGCGATTTTGTATAGAATTCCAATCCGAGACCATAAGTCAAAATAATTAACCACTAAACATCAGGTCATCTATAGTTAGTCAAATTTACGTCACGCTTTTATTTACAATTTTTTACTAAACAAAATTGGATTAGCAACATCTTTAGTATAGTTACATTTATTCATGTACTTTGGAATTGCGACGCATATCAGATTATATGCTATATGCATATTTGCTATAGGCACTTCATGACGGCACTTTGTACAGACTAACTGCCTCATCAGACTCTAGTGAAGGTATAGAGGTTGCACTTGCGTACTACGCCTGCCAACCCGCAGTGGACAGCGTGTTGGGTCTATGTTCTAAAAACCCTCTTTCTTATGAATGAGCAAGCTTCTGCCCAACAGTGGGGCGTTAATGATCTGCTACTTACTTACAGACAAAATTCAATGGTCGTCTTCAAGAAATGTTGTTGTTAATTATAGTATAATTACCCCCGGTGTCAAGAGGTTCTGATCTCCGAACGCTCCTATAAGTGACATCACTCCGTATGGCGTCCAAGAGGCCACAAAAAGAAAGCACACCGTTAGTGCTGCCTTAGCTATTCGTATTTCAGCTGATTCTGCAGCTGCATTTTGATTCGACCGCAGAGATTCTACGTTCATCTTCTTTGCTTGCTCTCTATAAATTAAGTAATCGTGTTGTTAATTTTAAATATACATTGCGGAAATCTATGGTTACTTTATGCCCTACTATGGAGAACGTTACAGTGAGGGAGTATAACCATCATCCATTGTGATTTAGTGTAATAGGTAAAGAGATGTATACCACACCACATTGAACACCACAATAGACAAAAGAAAAATACGATTACTTAAGCTAGATTTAGTGTGCAATTGGGCGGTCTTGTCGCTTATAAGTGATCTCTTCCGAGCAACTCTACGGTTTGTGAGATTGTTATATAAAGAAAAGGAGTGTTTATTGAATAAAAAAAAATAAATACAATTTAAAAGTAGGAGTTTTAAAATATAATAAATAATCTTTCGTCGACCAATTATTTTACGCTGATGACTCTATTACATAAACATTACCTTAATGCTGCTTCGTGTGCAAAGACCTGTTTAACGATTCCACTGTAGAAATAAATGATGAAACTCATTGGGAAAACGTAGCTGGAGAAGAATATGCATGCTGTGAATAATTTCGTATCGAAAGTATTCGTAAGGTAGTCAAAAGTGCACGATGTTAAGTAGCCCTCTGAAAAAGACAAGAGTTCATTTAAACATCTATTATACAGTATATGATATTAGGTAATATAAACATAATATATTATTGCTTCATCAACTACATCTCATTATTAGGCCATGCTCTTCCTGTATATAGTTCAAATTATTAATCGTCAATAAAATACTTTTTTATTCCAATTAAGTTAAAATACATTTCTTAAAGTCATAGTTTATGTTAATACATCATTCGATGTTAATATAGTTTTAAGTAGAAATCGATTGTATTTACTTGTTTTACGATCAATATATATATATATATTCATGTAATGATTTTCTATCTAACGACTTTCAGAATTAGATTCTGTTTAAAACAAGTTTATATAATACCATTTTTATTAAATAAGTATGTATTTACTACTATTTTTGTTTATTTCATAACATTACCTGGTACAAATCGGCCCCAAATTTTGAACATTGGTAACAAAGACCAAGGTGTAGCGTAAATCCATATGCAAGCTATCATCAACAAAGCTTTACCGCGTGATAGCCGTCCATCTAAGGGGCGTGTTATTGTGGAATGTCTACAAATAACAGTTCAATAATATTACATTGAAAATAATTTCAATTTACTTACGATGGTAATGTGTTATAGGTCGATCTTTTCAATGAGCCCACAAAGAATGGGATCCGGATCCGGACTACTTTTTAATTATCGCAAAGTATTCATATAAATACTGCAATTGGAATTTATGCTATGATGTATAGACTAAGAACATATATATGGTTGCGTCCAATTTACATCTATATCTTATATATATTATATAGAGATATCCAGATGTCTGTTGACTCATCACGATATCTGGAACCGTAAGACTTGAAATTCGGTAGGAATATTCATTTAGAGGTCAGCTAAGAACGGATGTCAAACATTGTATCTCATTTTAAGCGAATTTGTGTTTTAAATTCTTACGAGAATAAATTCTTTAGCCACATTTACGTTGTCGGTCGGTAACGGACACAAGTCCGTTTTTTGTTCAAACATGTATTTATTTAAATTTAGTAGGTACAGGGTAATGCTTCACTTCGTCTTAACTAATGGTATGCGATGAAACAATCTAAGGAGGCAGAAAAATACCTCCTCGGAGGTAACGCACATTTTTTGCTTCGTATTACGTTTTGCTAATAATTTAACTAGCTACTCCCGAAGCGGTCTCACCAGTCAATCAAGAAATTGTTTTGGGAAGTTTTTTTCAAATATAAATTATACTCAAAATATAAATGTTAGAGTAGCACGTTATTGTATACCTGTCATAAGCGATGCAAGCGTTGGTCAGACCAGATCCAATTCCACTGTATGAACCAACAAGAGCAAATAATCGACATCCTAGGGCTCCAGTTGCAAAGCCACGGTTGGCGCTATTATAAATGAAAACTGGAGCTTTCGCCATCATTAAAAAATCTAAAATAGCTAAATTCAGGATCAAAAGGTTGCTCGATGTTCTCAGACTCTTAGTCCTATTGGTAAAATAAACAAAATCAATTAAGAAATAAAGTAAAAACTATTTGTTATAACTAACAATATAGTATAAAACAGTATCTAGCATAAAGTCCTAAAAAGTATCTAGTATAAAACACTATGTTTTATACTAGTTACTTTTAGTTGGATGCGATAGCATGTATGCCGTTTGTGAAACAATTTTTTTCGACTCAATGCAATACGTTTCCTTGCGTTTAGATACTATGGAATATTTTAAAACTATAATTCACTTCAGATTATTTATATTAAAATTAAGATTGTTTGCATGTTGTAGCATTCAATTTCAGATCAAGAGGAATCAGTTATTATTAAATTTATCAGACCATTTTTCTTAAACTTACGTAGAAAAAATGAAAATGACTAGTCCGTTTCCGATCAAAGCAGCGGCGGTAAAAAAGCAATAAAGCAGTGCAAGCGCAGTGTGTGCACTTGCTGGTGGAGCTGTATACGACATCCAATGTTCTGGTATCATTGCAAGATCTTCGCCTTCTAGGCCATCTACTAACATTTTTGAATCACCAGATCTGAAAAAAGCTTGAGCTTAAACTTAACAGGTTAAAGCTTAACTATAATCTAAAATGATGGTAAGTGATGATACAGTTTAGGAAGCTTGTGCTCTAACCTGGTATGAGATAATGGTTATTGGTTTCGACACAGTTTCGTAATGAAACACAATTTTTTGGTTCGCAACAGACATTGGTTTTAGGGTGGTAACTGCGAACGGCGGCTTCCTCTTACCAGTCTAGTCATAGGGAAATCACAAATACTATTTCCTAAATATAAGCTATCAGGAATCGAACTCATAACTGTGAGATGCGTGGATGCTCGTTTAGAGAAACCACGGGCTGGAATCCTGGGCAAGCACGGTTAAGGTTCTCTTTATAAAAATAAAACTTACGTGCTTGATTGTTTTTCCAATCCATCCATCCATCCTTTCAGTGAAGGAAAACATCGTAAGGAAACCTGCATATTTCGGGAGTAATTCTAGGGTATGTGTAGTCTGCCAATCCGCAGTGGAGTCGCAAGGTGGTGGTTCTAGAATTTAAAAGCCCTCTCTCCTATGAGTAAGGAGGTCTGGGCCTAGCAGTGGGACGTTATTAGGCTACTACTTACGTTTTAAACGTAGTGTAGTGTATGTGATGAGCACTAAGTACGTTTGCCGGTTATTGTCTATTAAAAATTGCATACCTTAAAGGTGCAAAGTAAGCGCCGTAGGTGTTGAAATTTTCCGTATCGTTTTCCATTTTGACTATGGGGATCATTCTGTGAGCAGTCCTCGGTAGTTCGCACGGCTACCACAGACTGACTGCTGGTTTTCGCTGATTTCCCTTATGTTTTATATCACCAATTCACTAACTAGATTCACGGGATTATCTATATCACACGGCCGTGATAGGATTAGTCGTGATTTCACTGACATAGATCTGTGGTGATTTGTGCGTAATAAGCAAGGATGGTTACGGGCGTTAGAATTATAGGAAACCTTAGAAATATATTTAATAGGTACATTTTAGTTGGTTTCCAACAACTTAATTCAATTTATAGAATTTTGATCGTATCTATGTATATTCCAACTTGCTGCGGTGGCAATAGTCGCGTATTTCTACAGTGCAACGCATGGATAATTGAGTTAATTAGTTATTCAACGTATCTAAAAGAAATGTTGATATATTTTTGAACAAGTAACTACCAAGGAATATTGTACAAAATTTCTTAAAAAAAATTACATATATTAATTTTATTTTTAATATATTATGTTCGCCGTTTGCTCGATCACGATTTTAGTAATGTTTTCGTCACGTAATCACCAGTTTCCCCAAGTCAAGCGTGCGTAAAGGACTTTTGCTTCAAAAAGTTTTATTTATTTCAGGCGGTGTTTTTTATACCTAGTTTATGTATTGGGCTACATAAGGCTAGTTCAATCATTTTTAAAAACTAAATTCAATTATTTTTATCGGCGATGAGATTCGCAATCCATCACGTCACGTTCCTAATGGGGGCGAAAAGCGGGCTACCGAGAGCCGCTTTGCTACTTTGAATGTAAGAGGAGGAATGAATGAAAAGATTGATGAAGTATGCCAGATGATGCATGATAGGTGCATAGATGTACTCTGCGTGAATGAGACAAAGAGGAAAGGATGTGATACCACGNAAAAACTAAATTCAATTATTTTTAAATGGATTTAATATTCTATTTAATAGATATAAAATTTCTGTGGAATATTTAAGCTGCTACTTTGATGAGTGGTACGTACTATTTGAACTAGTAGGAGATTCATTAGACATTTCAAGATTCAAAAGACCTGGCAACTTAATTTTTTAATTTAGGTGTTAGGACATTATCTATATATTAATGCGTGAAGCAAATACTTCTTACACGTTTTTAAGAAAATTGCGCGGACGGAGGAGTATGAAATTTCCCACACTTATAGTTTATACAGAGAAGGAGTGCACAAGGGTAATATTTTTTTTAATTATGTCAAAAATACATTAAATCAATAAGAAAGATACAAACTACTATAAACGTACTATATACAATGTAGATGCATATTTGTCAATCACTTACTCGTACGCTTATGTCAAAGACTATAAGATTACATTAAAAAAAGATTATATTGTCAAAAGCACTAAGGAGGTTACATCAGGAAAGTTGCTATGACGGTTAAGCTTTCTTAAAATTTCGGAATTTCTAAGTAACTTTGTTCTACGTAATGTTATTTTTTTCTTTTATATGAACCTTCTTCTGATTAAGCACAACACAAAATAATTATCGAAATTGGTCCAGCCAGCCACATTAGTTAATTAATGTTTTGATAGTCTTGGAATCTCCATAATGTTCAAACTTATTATTTAAATTAATTATGGTCGAATTTCGACCACTAGGCGACCTATGTCGTGTTTTACATTGTATATATTGTATTTAGAAGAAGTGTTCATATTTTTACTAGCGAATCTTAATTTGTTTGAAATTGATAAAAAAATGCAATTTTCATTGTCAACAAGTTTAATAGACATCACAACAACCATTTGGATCATGTTTCTACACAATTACATTTGACTATTGTACATATAAGAAAACAGTATTTATTATAGTTCCCATATATAAAAACGTTAAGAATGTATAAAGTTTTCTTGAATTGGCGGTTCAGTCAAAGGGAGTTGACTTCACGATAAACAATATCGCTTCCACGACTTGATTTGTTATCTATATATAATTTATATTAGATTTTAGGCGCCATTATAATATAACTATCCACATATTAATGTAGTTTTTAAAAGTGCGATTAAAAATTCTTACTGAAAAATTATCAACCTATTATGTATACATGCATAGGGAATAATAATTTTCAATCTATTGGTAGATCCTTTTCCTTGGCAAATAGGTATTTCATTATTATTCAATTCTTACTATTAGTTCATGTATCCTGTTCAAATTTTCAATCGTCAATAAAATTTTATTCATCCACTCAAGGTCAAATACATTTCTTAAAATTTGTAGTCGATGACTTGATGTTAATACAGGTTTTTCTGTGTAAAGAGTTCCGGGAGTTCGTTCTAGATGACGTAGAAATTGTCTTTAGTTTTTTACATTATTTATTATTGCATTAAATAATAATGAGCGTTCTTTTAAAAATCACAATTTCTTTAAATATTTAATTGATATTTTCACAGTTGTGTAGTTGTTTTAGATTAAAACTTATCAAGATTTCTCATAAAGAAAAGTATACACCTATATGATAATGCCATTGTATATATAAGCATGCCTACATTTATACCCTTTTAATGTATTTATGAATATTTACTTACGTTAAAACACTTTGAATTTGGTTAAAATAGAGTTATCAATTAAATCGAATCAAATAAAATATCACATTTCCGACCATGAATTATAGCTATTAAAATTTTATCAAAAATTTTGTTTTATATATGAGAGATTGGGTGTTTTTAGGGAATGTCATATTCATTTTGAATAAATTGTGTTTAACAGCTTCCTAGTATTTTAAAGTTGTGAAATGTGGTATCAATTGATATAAGGCAATTAAATGTACGGATTGCTTAATTTCTAATACCTCAAAAATTATGAGTTTTAAAACGTGACATGATACTTACTTTTAGTTACAAAAGGACAGTCTAACATAAGTTGATTGTAAGTCGTAGTGTGCACGTTTACATATCTTTTTATATAATAATTTAATATCGTATAAGATATAGAAATATAGCACAAGATGGTTGAAATTTTGAATTATCATGTGAAAGTTATATTTAAATTATTTTAATGGACAAGTAAGCTATAGTTCCTAGTAAAATATGTGTAAAAACAACTAATAAAAATAACTGTGCTTTTTTAATAATATTAAAGATGACACTGCCTCTTCACTCTTCTTGTTTTTCTCTCAATATATCTAAGTATATATAATTTCACATTCCAAAAGTAGTTATAATAGTCTTTATTGTTTTTAATATTATTTATCGTAGAAATATGTGGTTTAACTTTTTTACAAAATTCGCTTTTATCAGTCTTTACTCTTTAAGGGGTTGTGACGTTTTAAGTGACAAAGTATTATTCGAAGAAATACCTAACTTCCCGTACCTATACTGAACCGCAGCATTAGATATTAATTTTAACACGGACGAACCTCGTATTCTATTTACATACCAATGGCTCATGAATACATTTCATAGTAAATGATAGCAATTTTGATAACAATAAACAATGCTAATTCGTTACAAAATATACATAAATATAATTTATAAAGTATAACTGTAAACTTGTAAATAAATTGCTTACAAAGGGTTTTTTGGAAACATTAGCTTAGTCTCAGTGTAGTGAGACAATTTATTTTTCATACATCAGGTGGTGGAGGTTTTATACCTATATCATTTATAGAGGGTTCTATAAGTATGCTTGTTGCCTGTAACTTTAAAGGTGACTGCGGTGGCGAAATCACAAGTTGTGGTGATGTTGGATGTGAGCAAAGTGAAGGGGGAGGTGCACTACGCGCTCTTGACTCTTGCTCTACTGTTAAATGTACCATTTCCACATTATCCTTGCTTGATTTTTCTTCGTTGTCCCTGGAAAAAGTAGCTTTTATTACTTTTACATGTTTAAAATGTTCCCGTAGTATGAAAAAGTGTTTGAAAAAAAATTGTTTTACCTCTGCGTTAACTCTTCTATATGGTGTATATTGCTGACACTTTCCCCTGATGCTGTTAAAAACATATTTAACGTTTTTAGTATGCATATATATACGCTAGAAAACATAAATGTATTAAATGCAATTGATTATATACATCGACCTAGACTTTAATTTAGGTCACTCTTAATGTTTACCCTAAAGTTTTTTAAAACAGTATTTTGCGGGTTACTATGTTATGCTTTCTAGCGCCCACATTTTGTTAAAAAATATATAATTAAAAAAAAAAACAATTATTTAATATATTCCAGTCAGTTTATCTATTTCTATTGTAAATACTATTTTAAAATTTCAGAAGTCTAATTGTTGTAAATAAATGAGAAAATATCTACTTTCTTGGTTTTCAGATTTACAGTCACTGCACACTTAATGTTAATCCTTTTAATGGCGGTTTTTATTTAAAAGACTGTTAATTTCAGTTTGAACATCTTTGATTTGTTAATTATCGCTGCTGTTTACTGTTGAAATTCAATACTGGAGAAACTACATTCATAATTACTCCAGTATTACTGACAGCGAGAGGCTTAGCCGCATTCAGTTCGTAACACCCGCAGATTTATATTTTACGGTGATATAAATAGCAAAACCTTAATTAAAGATCTTACGGTGTACAATGTCTTCTACAAGTCTTTGCTGTCGTGCCAAAGGACGACGTCGAGTATTATCCCGAACTCGGAGAGTGACTCCTGCGCACGCGCCACTTGCATGCAGATCCAAAGCTAGAGAAGACTGTGACCCACACTCGGATTCGGCCGCACTTGCACTGTTACATTACCATATTATTAATATTGTATTTATTTTGGTATAGAAGGAGTATAAGATAGGCGCGCATTTTAATATTGCAGTACGTGCATCGGAATGTATACTCTTTGCTTTGTGTGTTGTAAGTAGCCACGACAAATTATAAAAAGCTGTATATAAATCATTTACGGGTCTACATCGATTCTTTTATACAAGTCTCTCCAGTGGCGTAACTATACCACCCGGGGCCCTTGCCAAATTATTTTGATGGGACCCTACCGTAAAATTGTCATGTTGTCTAGTTTAATTTTAATAGTACCATTAAGTCGTTATCCAACACTAATAAAATGTTTATTTTCAAAAGCATGGGTTTATACATTTACATTAATTCAGTTTCACTAGCCTATATACCTCCCACAGCTGGTCATAGGCCTCCTCTATTAGGCAAGAGGGAAAGAGCCCATATATAGCCCTAACCCAATGCGGATTGGAGACTTCACATTCATCTTCCATTCGCTAATCTTATGGTGAAGGATCAACATCGCGAGGAAACCTGCATTCATTTACAATGAAATTTAAATAACAATTTTATTCCAATAAAATGTTTTTTTAAGACAAATCTCTTTTTTTTTAGGTTTTTGTTCCGCAAAAGTGTCTAGAACATCATAAAAGTTTAAGGATCAGTCCATAGAATTTTCATCTTTCTATATTCTGTAATATCCAAATCGCATAATTTGTCTTGTCCCGTGTGCGGCGTACCTCTTGCGCCATTATACCATTTTGCCAGCCCTGCCACTATATAGTTACGTCACTGAGTCTCTCCTATATATATCATGTTAATATACGAGTAATACAATCGTTCATAAAATACTTTAATTATTCATCGAAACCATAAAAATTGATAAGCGCCATCTTTTGAAAGCTGACGTAAAAGGATTAAATATTTATTTTTATATAATTATTAGTTTTTATTAATGTTATAATAGTAATAAATAGTAGTAAATCGTGGCGGATTGGCTTTAGTTTTTTTGTTGTTTCTTTTCAAAGCGGTGTAGCATAGACTTGTTAATGTCCTACTTATATAAAATTGGTAAGTTCACGTCCTTCATTATATCTTATTATATACTGGAAAAGGGTAAATACATAGAAATATTCAAACCAAATTGATAATGGATATGAAAATGTAGTATACCATAGCATCAAGCGATGTACGGGATAGCTAATGTACCTGACTGCAGAATGAGGGGGCTCATCTACGGAGAGAGCATAGCGACGGAGAGGACGGCGAAGCGCAGTTATAGGCAATGGTGCTCGGGTACTTCCACTTCGTAAGTCAGGAGCGGAGCCGAAACGGGCACGATCCTTTAATTTCTCACCTCCGCTTCTAAACACATATGAGGCTACTTGGTCTATTTACGAATGCAATAACAAAAAATAATGACGTGCAAACTTACCATAGCCATATATTTAAACAGATTTATTTCTCATAACTAAGGTTAAATGATACTGCATACGAATGATCATATACAAATATAATGATAAGCAAATGCTATTGGGTAGTAAATAATAGAATATATTGACGCAATAAAGCGGAAAAGCTGTAACCTACAATATGAAAAATTTCCATCAGTCTGATTTCTTATGAAACCTACAAATATGAAATATTTAGTATAACGTTCTATGTTAATTATCTATAAAATGCCCCACCAAGACGATATTAGAAAAGGTTGCTTTTCCTTTGTATATTTTTTCGTTATTTATGTGTGAAGCGGATACACAAAAGTATATTATTCATGGAAAAGTTTGATCCAAGCCATTAGACGCATTTTTTTGTGTTTTCTTATATGGAAAAAGAATCCAATGTCGGTCAAAGCGTTTCCGAATAATAATTGCAATGATATTATATGTGACTAAGAATTTCCTATAAAAGGGCGATGAATTTATATCATAATTAATTGCCAATGAAACTTGAAGTTATGATTATTTCTCAGTATTAGACTTTCATGTGTGAAATTATAGCATTTTTTATAGTATCTTTTTAACGCAATATTTTTGGTAGTTTTTAATACATTTGTTTTTTACAAGCAAACTAGCTACAGGGCAAACCATAATTCTATTACAAAACAATAATGTTATAAGTACAGGTTCTTTGATTTTCAATGTTTCAGTTGTTCTATTTTATCCGGAAAAAAATACTAGAAACGACATCAACGCGCTGCAACCAACAAATTATAATATATTAAGCTTAATATATGTATGTATATTTTGTAACATTAAAAAAATATATATTTATTAGCATTTCGCTTTAATTATCCCATGTGGGAAGTGTCGAAGGTTGAGCAAACTTGCCTAGAAGATGACTATTCATTTAGACCTGAAATTTACTGTAATGGGAGAAAGTAAGACCTAAACAGAATATGATATACGTTTGCGTTGTGGTTTACTAAGAGGAATACAAAAATTTGTTCTATTGTGTATTAACAATTATATATATTGCAAGCAAGAGTTTTTTTACTGGGAGAATAAATTAAAATAATGGAACGGTTATACCTGAGGCACCCATGGGGTGGCCTTATCCGATGGGTTGGGGCAAGAGGAAGTGCGTGCGGTAGGGGTAGAACATGAGGCAGTCGATATACTCCAAGTTGATCCAGACGAGCAGGTGCTGCACAAGGACCTCTTCGGGGTAGGGGTCGAGGTAGCGTCTGTGGTCTTGCCGGTGTTACTTTAGCTGCGCTGTCGCGAGCCTCGAAGGTCATTACACACGCTGCTACCACGATAAAACCTGTATCAATTTTATCATTTAAGCGAATCGTAAGTTATTCAATTCCTATTATTTAGTTGTACACTTATTATCTAGTCTTAATTTTCATTCGGTAGTAAAAAGTTTATTATATTTATTTACACTTAGCCTACACCAGCTACATTTAGGCAATATCTCTAACTCAAAGATTGCATGGTAGAAATTGCTGTGTAGCGATAAGGCCGCGATTTTGTACATTATTTTCGTTTTTACCTTGTTTCTGTTTTATGTTTCCTGTGTGGTGTACAATAAAGCATTTTCGATCTATCCATCTAAAAAGCTTTGTAGTATATCCAATCGAGTTATTTTTTTAAAATTCGTAGTGGACAATACTTCGTGTTAATACAGTTTTTTAAGTATGAATAGATTATTTCAATTTAATTAATCAATAATCGTGTTAGTGAATAATTGTACATCGCCATCTATTGAAAACTCACGGAAAAGGATTTAAAGTTTATTTTTATATGGAGTTTAAAAAGTTCGGGTATGATGGTATAGAACTTTACTTATTTTTTATTATTACGTATTCTAAGATGACGTCGCTTTAATGTGTTTTATTTAGTTATTTCGTAAAGGCATTTTTTAAAGTTTTGTCTGTAATGGTTTATAAACAGGATCGTATCGAAAAATGATTTTGCTCGACTGCTTGACTTTGTAGGATGGTAACAAGCCAAGGTCGAACCCTCTCACAAGTACACATATAAACAAAAATCGAAAATACCCGAGAGCTTTTCTGGTAAATTACTCTAGTCAGCAAGACCAATAGTAATTAAAGTTAAATTAGGTAATACTCAAACGTTAGATTAGGCAATGCCGATATTTATTTTGAGTTGATTTAAAAATAATATTCTTGCAGACGAATAAATTAATTTAAATAAATACCTCCGAAACCCATTACAATAGGGCCAGCATAAGATAAATTGTTCAGATGAAAGCCTCGGGCTTCGTCTTTGACTGATACTGTGGAGTTTCCACGAACTTCCTCGGCGACTGATAGCGTGTCAGCATAATACCCTGAAAGTATCAATGATTACATATTACAAATCAAATAAAAATAAATAAAATAAATATCCTATTTGTTTTAGTTCGACTTGTTTAAAGAAGCGCTACAATACTACATAATAGTTTACTACGGTACTAATTACTACGGTAAAATAGGTGTGCACATCACGTCTTATATCTCCTACCAAATTACGTAACAGAGCCGTTATGGCCAGAATTTGATTGGGAAGAAATTTATGTGTATAATGATTTAGATTGCTAATTCAATTATATCTAAATCAAAATAATAGTACATTCTAAAACGGTATTTATTTGGAAGTGAATTCAATGCATGATTAACCTTAAATATCAAAACTGAAAGATAAGTTCTATATTATACAAGTAAGTGTAGAAGATTTATTTCGCATAAAACGGACAATATTTTTAGGAATTCAACTGAAACCGTCACAAAGATTTCACTTTTAAAGCGAGACTTATTCGCATCGCTTGTTAGACTCGACAATCTCCGCTGTGGCTTCCGCTCTTTAAACCGGTTCTACGATATGGGACAAGTTATTTATAAAGGAATTGAAAGAAATGTATGAAATATAAGTGCTTTATAATTGAAATCTTTATATGTAAGTCTTGATCTTCAACGGTTAACAACACAACAACGCAATCTATGTACACAAAAAAAATGTTTTACCTAGGCATGTTATTTGAAAGTTACAATTTGAAACCATCTAACCAATGTGCCCCAAACCGGTTTCATTAGGAAGGCAATAAAGTGAATATTGACATATCGAATACCTATCTATTCTTGTAAATAAATTTAGCAAAAAAAGTGATTCTTTTCGCTATTATACAGCCACTAATTACGGATTTGCATATTTTCTTAAACGGGTTCTAGTGCTTGTGTCAGAATAAACGGGGCGTACACGGAGTGGTTTCCTGTCGAAAGAGGGGTTCAACAAGGATGTGTTGCGTCACCATGGCTGTTCAACCTATTCATGGATAAATGTTTGACAGATTTAAAAGAAAGTACGTATGGGTTAAGAATGAATGAATTACTCATCAAATGTTTACTCTACGCTGATGATCAGGTAATACTTGCGTCATCCACTAATAAGCTGCAGGATATGCTAAATATTATGGATGAAGCTTTGAAAGGGAAAGGAATGAAAGTGAATGTAAACAAAACGAAAGTTATGCTTTTTGAACGAGATGAACCTATGATGCAATATTTTGATAGATGGGGAACAAGTGGAAGAGGTGAAAGAATTTGTAGACTTGGGATCTAAATTTACAAAAGATGGAACATGTGAAAGTGATATTAAAGGAGAGTAAATGCAGGGAATATGGTAAATGGTCCTCTGCACGCCTTTATGAATAGCCAGATGGTGTCTCAAAGGGCTAGACTGGCTGTGCATGCTGGAGTGTTGGTGCCAACACTTATGTACGGTAGTGAAAGTTGGGTATGGCAGAAGAATCACAAAAGTAAAATAAATGCGGTAGAGATGAGAGCGTTGAGAAGCATGAGTGGATTAAAACTGAGTGACAGAGTGAGAAATAGTGTGATAAGAGAACGTTGTGGTATAAAAGAAGACGTAGTGACTAAAATTGAGAAAGGTATGCTTAGATGGTTTGGGCATGTAGAGAGAATGAATGAAAGGAGACTGACAAAAAGGATTTATGAGTCAAGAGTGAATGCGAAAGTTGGAAGGGGAAGACCAAGGCGAACGTTCCTGGACCAAATCCAGGACATTTTAAATAACGGCCAGGTCAAGAGTACTCTAAACCGACGAACTTGTATGAAAGGTTTAATGAAAATGAAAGAAGCGAAGGAGATATGCAAGGATCGTGGCAAGTGGAAGGATGTTGTCTCTGCCTACCCCTATGGGAATGAGGCGTGATGCTATGTATGTTTGTATGTTTCCGAAAATTACTTTCTGTTATATACAACAGTTTCCTACATTATAAATAAATAAAATAAAAAATATTAATTTACTGCTTTTTTTCAATTTTGAATTAAGAATATTTTGTTTTGATATTTGCAAAATCAAAACAAAATATTCTTTATTCGAAGATGTAAAAAATGTTATTCAGTATATATTGCGACAGCAAATTGAGAATTGATTTTTTTTTAATTTACTTAAAAAATCACGTGATCCCAATTGATATACTATTATTTTGTACAAAATTTTGTGAAAGACTTGAAATAATTTATGTCACATCAAAAATTCTTATCATACCGAAATTCTTATATTAACAATTTTCTGCTGCATCAGTAGTATCATGAATGTACAAAGTAAACAGCGGTTCTAGTTTCCTACTTTTCCTAGCGATATTTTATTTGCTGAGATTACAAACCTAATTTTATTACTAAGCAGTGCTTCTGCCAAGATTTAAAAAGAAATGTAGCTTTATTTTGTCCAGTGCGCTTCTTGTATTTCTCAAGTTTCACTTTATAATCCATTTGGAAGAATATTGTGAAACGTTGTAAAGTTATGGGCTTTTGAATAAATAACTGTGTTTCGTGAATACTTTATACAAAGCGACGGATATGAATTTTATCTTTGACAATGGCAATGGTAAAAAATTATGAATAGAAGAAGAATGAAAGGTAATATAGCAGATATTTTCAGTGAAAAAATTTTTCACGACACGAATGTGTTCTATATTAATTCATATATCAATATTATGACGTGGATGCTTAATTTTACAGGCAAAAAGTGATAGTTCCGTATCAGTTACGTGGTAGCTGTGATTTAAGTTAGAAATATGTTTCAAAATCAAAATAAAAAATACGGCATAGAACAGAATATCGGGAGTAATAAGAAATAGTATCATGTTACAATGATTACTACATTTATATCATATATGTGTGGTTGTAAGCATAATATAGAGAAATTGAATTGATAAAGCTAATATTTGCGAAATAGGTATCTGATGACTGTCTCATTGGTCTAGTGGTTAGCATGTTCGGCCACGGATATGAGGTCCTGGGTTCGAGTCCGAGGTCGGCCAACTCAAAAATGAATATTGAGTTTTCTATTAAGATTTTGAAGAAGTTGACGGTGTGCTCTACCATACTTCGGAGAGCACGTTAAGCCATCGGTCCTGCGTTTGATCTCTCTCTAGTCGCCTCGGATTCCCGTCACATCGGAATATGGTAGTAAAGAAATATCCTTACCCTTTCTTCTATGAGTGACGAGGACTGTGATCAGCAGTGGGACATTAATGGACTGCTACTTACTTAGATATACAGATATTAGACATATAACTTACAAAAGGTTTTGGGATAATTCACATTTTAAGATAGAAATTAATGGCTGAACTTTATTGAAAAGTTTTCATAGCGCGGTCTTACGCGAGTGGGTTGTTAATGAATCCTACACTAGGTATATAATTATTCCAATAAACACTTAACAATTAATTGAAGTGTTACGGTTAATAATATATGAGAGTATACAAATTAATCTTTAATGGAGTTTACGTCCACATAAGCTATTCTATCGGGCACGACGGATGTGTAAACGGATATGTCGCACAGCTCTCATGCACAGGAAATATCTTTACGTCCGCGTTTTGCATATTCACGAGTGAACTGAATTTATGCTGCTTCTATTTTCATATTTAACATGAGATTATGTGTATCGTAACATCGTTCTTAATTTGTCTCATGAAGGAGTGGTAAAGACAATACGTCTTTACCACTTTACCACTCCATAATTTTATTTTCATTGAAAAAAGAATGTATGGTCCAACTATCTACGGAGGGATAGTAGTTTAAGAAAAAAATACCCAGATTTACAATGACATTAAAATAGTCCTAGTTAAATGAAATCAAAGTCGAGTTAAAACTATATTTATGAACTGTAATATATTGTTTTAATTATATAGCTAGTTAGTAATGAAATACTACCTATGACTGCCATTGCTGCACCCAGTAGCATTAACAGTAAACCTGCAGAGAGTGCGCGACACGCGTGCCATAGGCACTGTGAGCTCATTTTTCCTCGCACCACCTGGAAGTACAGAGTAACAAATAACATAAAGTTAACTCCTACGCCATCTAATTTCTACGCTAATCTAAGTTTAATAATAATAAACTCGTTACATAGTATTGAACCTGTAACCCTTTCTATCTATTTTCTTAAACAATGGCTTAATAATAGATATTTTTAATTTATCTGGAAATATTCCTTGTTCTAAGCATAAATTTATAACATAGCTTAATATAGGCGCTATCTCGCAACAGACGTGTTTTATGGCTTCTGTACAAATGTCATCATATCCTGTACTGTTTGTCATTTTTAAATTTTTTATAATGGATTTTACATCATTTACGTCTACTGGGAACATAAATATTGAGTGACTGTTTTGTTTAGTTCCTAAGCTTTTTTGTTTACACTGTTGTCTATTGTGATTTATGTGGTTCTGAGTTGCAAAAAATTTATTAAAGACTTCTGTAATTTTATTAGGATCGTTTACTATTTTATTCTCCGTTTTTATGAACGTTATGCTATCTTTAGGGTAGTTATTTTGTGGTTCGTTTATGATATCCCACATAGCCTTCGATTTATTTATTGAATTATTTACTAAATATATATTTTGAGATTTCTGTGTAAGAGAAATAATTCTTTTTAACCGCTTTGTGAAATTTTGAAGATCGGATTTTGTTTGGTCATTTGAGTTTAATCTATACATCCACAGAAGTTTTCGTTTCTTTTTACAGCACATTTTTATGCCTTTTGAAATCCAGCGCGGCGTTTTTCGACTATTTATTTTTATTTTTATTACGGGAAAGCAAAGGTCATAAAATAACTTGAAGGTATCGAAAAATTTATCAAAAGCTTTTTCAGCATTTGAACAATCTTTAACTTCATTAAAAGCTAAATTTGCAATATAATATTTAAATTTTTTCATATTTTCTTTACTGTAGTCTCTTTTTTTTACGAACCAGTGCTGAATACGACAACTTTTTTTTACCGGACATTTAAAAATTTGTGCTGAATGATCAGAGAGTGTCAATTCGCAGAGTTTAGTTTGAGCTCTTGAAATATTATGTATAATATTATCAATACACGATCCACTACTAACGCGTGTTGGTTCTTTGACTGAAAATTTTAAATTATACGATATTATTAACTGACTGAAATTATCAACTATATGATTTTGTTTTAATATATCTATATTAAAGTCCCCGCATAATATAATTTTTTTATTTCTAAAGCAAACTAAGTCAAGAATACTGGTTAAAGTGTCAAAGAATATGTTAAAACTATTTGAATTGTTGTTTGGTACACGATATATACAAATTATAACAATATTATGGTCAATTAATTCAATTGCGGAAATCTCAATTAAATTTGAAATACTTAATGAAACGATATTATCTAATGTTTTATATCGTTGATAAATATTCACTAATATACAAGAGCCCCCATTCCTTTTTTTTCTGCAATAGTATGAAGCTAGTCTAAAGTCAGAAATGTATAGTAGCTCTAAATCTTCTGATGTCATATTATGTTCAGTCACACATAGTACATCAATTTGTTCGTTATTACTATGAAACTCCTCTAAGTATGTTATTAGTATGTCAGCTTTATTTATGAGACCGTTTATATTCTGATGTATAATGTTTAGATAATTATAAACGAAAAAAATCTTGATTCTTTTTTGTATATGAATTAGTGCATGTTGCAGGATATATTTTACCAATTCTATTTTGAGACTTTATGTCCTTAATTAGATTACCTGATTTACTGTTTGGTGTAGAGTGTGCTTTTGTTATAATCTTAAAATAATAAGGTATCGTTCCTTTGGGGTATTTAGTAAAGGATTTATTAGTATCACTAGAGATTTTAGGGCAGTTTATATGTACGTTATGAATGTTATGATTATATTTTAAATATTTGTTGTTATAGTCTATTTGATCTATGCAACGATTTATTTTGTTATAAAATTCCCAGGAACAAGCTTTATGAGATCTATAATTGTTTTTATATTGAACAAAATGACAGTGGTCAAAATTATCTGTAATCAAACGTATCTCGGAATTTAGTTTACTTAAATTTAAATAAGGGTTTTCCACTACATGTAAAATTATCAGAGGACATTTAGTATTTGTTTTCAGAAGTGCTGAGAGCTCAACGATGACTTTTATGGGATTTCTGTCGTGTTCACCTAAACACAATATTACTCTGTCATCAGATGACAGTTTAAATAATTGCAGAGATTTTGTAATTTCGTCAGATAATGCGTGTGGTTTTGTGAATGATCTTATTTGATATTTTTCACATGGACTTTGTTGCCTTAGTTTTGCCAATTTTTTAGATAGACCTGAACACTGGGCTCCACCAATTATAATAATTTTTTTATTTTCAGTACAATGTTGGTTTACATTCTTAGTTTGCTTTTTGTGAAGCGCTTCTATATATTTGTTACTGTTATTGTCTTGTATTTCTGTAATTGTTGCTTCTACAACATTATTTTTGTTTCTGTTTATTATTTCCGATTGGTCAACGATTTTGCTCTCTTCCTCATTGCTTTTGCTTGGTGAAAACTCGGATACATTTAAATTTTTTTCTGATAAAATTTTGCGACGTAATCTTCTTTTTTGAGTTGTGTTGGGTTTGGCGCTCGATAAAGGCGTAGTATTTATAAGATTTTTTAGTACATTTATCTGCTGATTTAGTCTATTGATTTCTTCCTTCAATTCACCATTTTCTCTTATAATATTTTCTAATCTATTTTGAGTAGTATTTAACAGCATATTAATGGTTGAGATTTCGCCTTTTAGGTCATCTGTATCATGACGGCTTAAATTTGTAGAAATATCTAAATCTTCACAAGAACTTGACTTTCTTATTCGTCTTTTTCTGTATGTTATATTTTCCATTTTTAAAGAGAGTTTATATATATCTAAATATATACTAGTAACTCAATCGATTAGAACCTACAAATGCGTCAACTTTATACCGCGGAGTAATAATTCGTTCCACTGTTACATTTGTCACTGTTAGAAATATTAATGGTCTCTCCGGTTTTGTAATAATATAATAATTCCTGTTCATATTTTTATTTTTACAAGAAAATATTTAAAATTTAGCACTTATTAATAAAGTTTTTTTTGCGGTTGTGTTACTTATTATTTATTTGAATAAACTTCACTTATAATGTTAAATCAATATTAAACTGTTTTATATAGATTCACGAACTGTTGTTCTATAGAGTATATGTATTTGTTAATTGCGCGTGACGCGCGTCAACGGTAAACAATTTAAATTCAAATAAGCCGTTATGATAAAATGTTTATAAATGTACTTGTTTTGTATTTTGTTTTAAATATAACTAAAAATTGTTTGTATGATCACTTAACTAGTATATGCACTTTTTATTTTTATTGAATTATTTTGGTTTTGTATTGTGTCCGTGTTTTTTAAGTCCACAAACTTATTTCTAAATTATAATATTATCATGAATCACTTTATCACTTTTTTACTTATGTCTATAATATTTATAACACAGGTTTATTCCATAAATAAAGTTTTTATACCAGAATTACTTCAAAAACACGGAGTTTAATTAATTTATTTGAATTATTCGACGGAGCTATTGTTTACGCGACAAATACGCGCGCGTTACCCAACGTTAAACTTAATTAATGATTTAATATTTGAAAAAATATCTCAACATCAAGTGCCATCCACTACAAGTTTAATGAAATTGAGTGAATGAATACGAAATATATTACAATATTAACAATTAAAAATTGAACAAGATATGCATAGAGAGAGTCTAAACTAGTAGGAATTGAAAAATTAAACAATATTTAGATACCGAAATTTTTTTAAGTCAAACAATTAATTTAATTAAACTATTTAAAAAAGTACTAGCAAGATATAGGATGTAGTAAAATGCTATTTATCTAAAAAAATGTTAAAAAAAACTATCACCTTAATTGCTTGCTAAATTCTTCTCGGTAGAATAGACTTTTCAAACTTTATTTATTAATTACCAATGTAATAGATTTGGCGATTGAATTTAGCTAGTTGGATACGGAATATTTAAAATTTAATCTTATCACCATTTCAAGTACATATACATACATACATAGCATCACGCCTCATTCCCATAGGGGTAGGCAGAGACAACATCATTCCACTTGCCACGACCCTTGCATATCTCCTTCCATTCTTTCGTTTTGATTAAACTTATCATACAAGTTCGTCGGTTTAAGGTCTTGACTTGGCTCTTATTTAAAATTTCCTGGATTTGATCCTGGAACGTTCGCCTTGGTCTTCCCCTTCCAACTTTCGCATTCACTCATAAATCCTTTTTGCCAATCTCCATTCATTCATTCTCTCTACATGCCCAAACCATCTAAGCATACCTTTCTCAATTTTAGTCACTACATCTTCTTTTAAACCACAACGTTCTCTTATTACACTATTTCTTACTTTGTCACTCAGTTTTAATCCACTCATACTTCTCAACACTCTCACATCTACCGCATTTATTTTACTTTTGTGATTCTTCTGCCATACCCAACTTTCACTATCATACATAAGTGTTGGCACCAACACTCCTGCATGTACAGCCAGTCTGGCCCTATGCGACACCATCTGGTTATTCATAAAGGCGCGCAGGGTACCATTTACCATTTTCCCTGCATTCACTCAAGTAAATATAAACACAATAATTACGAGAGTAACACGGTAAGAAATTAAACGGATGCTAATTATGAATTTTTTAACCTCATTTCCAGCGCCGCATTCTCTTCGCGACGTAAAATGAGATAAGTGTTATGATAAATATTAATTAACACGACACGAATGATGAATATGAATTAATTTAACCTAACCAAGATGTAAAAGTTTTAAGTACTCACTTTTTACTAAAACCCTCTCTCCTAGGATTTAGGAGACCTGTGTCCAGTGAGTGAATAGAATATTAATAGGCTACTAATTACCTTTGGACGTTAATAGGCTACTAATTACCTTTATATTACGCACATACAGGTTTGTACAAAATTTTATTTGTTAATATATTTAAAAGATTACACTTTATCCCTTGGTCATTCACGTTTATTAGAGCATAAAGTATATGTTAATAGTGTAAACTAAATATATCAGTTGATTTGACCAGTTGATTGGAGTAGAATTAATCTAGGTAGTCTGAAAGAAATTCCATACGTCTAATCTACAATTTACGAAAAAGCTATGACGGTAGAGTCGGTATCCACATCGGTTTTGTCTAATAAAGTCGCATAATCGAATTCTATGAAGGTTCTGCTAAGTTTTTCATTATAAATCCTTAATATAGGATATTTATATTTAAAATGTATCATTGTGCTTTTCGATAGAAAACACCTCAAAGAAAATTGCATATCTCGAGAGCAATTTTGTCTTATGCGTAGTTTGAAAAATCACATTGGGCAGCCATGTGCACAATAGAGGGAAGGCAAAAGACCGGTATTTATTTTTTAATTATAAATTGATTAGTATTCAAAAAGATTTAAGTTTTGTCTATAATGGTTTAGCATTTAAACTAATCTCCGACTGTTTCATGGAAGTTAGTTTCCTTGTAGAAATTGAATCGCATCTATATTTTTATTTATTTTATCCCATATAAAACTGTATGAATACATAACACGCCTGTTCTCTTTATACTTATACTTCATTTTATTGATATTTAGGTTCAATGCAGGTGTCGTCCGGCTATTATTCATTTAAAGGCATTCATCACCTTGTCTAATTTGTATTATTTCTATTTAGTGAAATTTGTATTATTCTTGAAGTGAGACTTCTTTAGGCGCATGAGGGTAATTTTTACGGATAAAACCAATCTTAAGAGTCACGAGAATTTGCAGCGTTTTCTATGCTAATGTGTTTGAAGGTTGGGTAGTTTTAATATTTACAAATAACATGTGGCATTTTAATTTTCCACTCGTCAATAATTTCATATACCAATTTTCATAAAATATAAAATAAAAATATTTCTTAAATTCTCTTTTCTATATTTTAAATTCGAAAACAAAATTTAATTAATAATTTATAATATTGAAAAAAAAAAACACGTGGCTTTTTATTTTGAAATATCAATAAATAATTTGTACTAATTTTCGACAATTTTAATATTTTAACGACAATTAAATTCATTAAATTTCTAACATATCTTCCTTTTTCCCTCCCTCTAAGTCCCGGAAAACTAAAGTTTTAGATCTGTATAAATATAAACAAGACTTAAAAATTAGTTTGCCATAGAAGTTTCACGTGCGCACGCACTTTCCATTTTTTTTTTAGAATTGGTATTTGTTATTTTTATTATTTTAGTTTTATAGATTTTTAGTAATTCATACAATAGCAATGGTTACGTAGATTAAGATAGTTGTATGCAGGTTGGCTTCCCATTATATTAAATTATAAAAGCGCGTAAAAAATAAACAATACATGATACTCACGTTCAGAAGTAATAGTATCTAATATAGTTACTTATCTTTGTATATAGTCTTCATGAATTAGGTATATAAGTAAAAACATAGATAAATACTTTAAATTATTTGTTAGGAGATGAAAATCCATTTAGGCCCAAGATTGTCTGTTTGTTTGTCAAGAGAAAGTCGCTATGTCAAAGATTTCGTAAAGTTGACGTGCAGACAGCGATGCGACTTTATCATAAAGAATTCAGAATGCATTCACTTGTCGACTCAAAACGGTCTATTGTCCACGAGTTTGTTCACATAAAACGTTTTGTACGAGACTCTACTCATGTTTAGTGCTTGCTTCCTGCTTAATGTAAACTGCCTTAGGACTACTCTTCACTTTTACAAAACGCTTTCTTGTTTAGTCTTTGTTAAAAAAAAGTCCCAATAGACGTATTTTAATATTCCATTAGTACTATAGCTTTCCGTTACAATGAAACTAATGGCATGTCTGTATTTATGAATAGAAATTGATGTTGTTGATGAAGAAAACCAAACATAATTACAGAGTAGGTTTCGGTAAAGTGGCATGAGAAAACTTAGCTCAATTTTTCATCTTGGGAAGCAATCTCTGAAATACTTTGATTCTAAGAACATGCCTTATAAGTTTATCACGAGATTGATTTTATTTATGAATTAGTTATGTTAAACGTAACGTTTTCTAATGCAAGAAATTGAACGTACTCTAGTAAAGTCATTATTGATAGGTCGATAAACTTATTTGTCAATAAGATGTTTTTAATAATAAGATTGGTACCTAATTGATATCACAACTTATTTTCTGTAGACATGTATGTAGCAAAATTGAACAGAACTGACACTTCTATTCAAAGCTCTAAAATTTGTATTGGATTAACAATAAAACACAGATAGATTCTAGTATATCGGTGATATCTCTGGTTTCTTTTCATTCTTCACTTGCAAGTTTTTATGTTTTGATTGGAATAGGTTGCGTGCGCAACAAGTTTTCAGCCAACTGTTGAGTTCTCGGTGTCCGATGATCACATTCACATCATAATTTGTATTTAAACAAAACATTGTGTGGGTGTTGATTTTAAAAAATGGGAAGAATGTAGAAGAATTGATATTACAAGTAATGTTTGAAGTAGTTGTCTGTAAGTTGATGTGATATTTGGATAAGGTAGTGTTGTACCTGGACGTTCCAGGTGGCTCCTGAGGCTGGGTGGGCGCGCCGCAAGGGCCCCGTGACACTCCGCGCGCGCCTCATGTCGACTGCCGCGCTTGCTTGCAATTCATTCCTGGTTGTAGTGCGCACGCATCCAGCCTCCTTGCTCCAGCCGGCCCAATTCAACAAACAAAATCGAACTCGATCGTACAATCGTTGAACCTTAGCCGAGGTACCAGATATGCGAGCCTTGTAAATGTAAGCAACAGATCGTGACACTTTTATGGTGATGTGATTGCTTTCAGCTCTCGTTAAATGAAAAGTTTTTTGTTATAGGACTTCCAAACCATATTAAAGGAACATGTTGAGATTTATTATTTATTTGTGTTCTTTATTATACACCATATTAACACCTAAAATATACTTGTAAATAGTAATAATTATAAAAGGTGGTGTAACGAACGTGTAATCATTAAAATCGGTACCATGTTTTAATTAAGACATGCAAGCAATCATGTCCATAGAAATCGCCGTTTCGAATCCAAGGCAGGCATCAATATTTCTCTGGACAGTACTCCCTTCGTTAACATACATTTAGGAAATTGTATTTTTAATTTCTTTAGGTCTGTGGGAGGCTTCAATCGTTGCTTGTTGCTTTCCTATCAGCAAAGACCTGTCGCCAGCCAAATTCTTGGTGTAAAGGAAACTATTAAGAAGTAAATTACCTCGTTAGCACTATTCGACTATAACTTTCCAGCAATAAAATATCTTTGTTAACAAAATTATGTAGGTACCTAAGTATAAAATTTACCATTGTGCTTTTCGGTGGAGGCATACATCGTGAGCTAACCTGCATACTGCCGGTACATGAACAGTGAATCGTATGAGTGAGGCGAGTAATGACAAGCAAAGGAGCCTTAATAGGTTGTGAGTTACGATTTAAATTCAAATAATATTGAGTTCATATTTATTTACATTCATTACGTGAACCGCGTAACTTCGTCTGCATCATATAAGAGGGAGAAAATAAAATTTGGATAATGAGGCAACCTTAAAAGGTAGACATATGCCGTCGGAGATATTTTTTAAAATTTTTAAAGTGGTACAATCTTGTTATATATGATTTTTGCAAAACTAACTATATAAGCAGTGCACGAAGCAGAATCTCACAGAAGAAAAAAAAAAGGCCGATTTTGAAATATTTTTATTGATGCTCCGCTCTTACGGAAATTAGCGTGATTATATATAGCATACAGCCTTCCGCGATAAATCTAACACTAAAGTAATTTTTCAAATCAGACCAATAGTTCCTGTGACTAGTGCGTTCAAGCAAATAAACAAACTCATCACCTTTGTGATACTAGTATTTTTAGTATTCTCACTGTTCATAATTCATAATTAGAGGTCAGGGGATGTAGTTATAAAACTAATCAATATGCCTATCGTCTTAAGGTTATAATTAGAGTAATTGACAGATATTTTCTATTTCCGAAATTCGGTATACAAGATTCCTTGTAATATAGCGGCTATCGTGCGTGTGCTACTATCCTAAAAAAGAAATACATTTTGTTTATTTAACAAATTCTTCATATTCTTAATGAAAAAAACAAACAATATGTACAGTACTTCCGGTAGGCTTATTAAATATATATAATAGAAAAATAATAGGCGAATAATTCTTGGTCATTCTAATGAAATCAAAAATTTCTACCTTCGTAGCGACATTTATAAATATAGGGGACACTTCATAATCTTATGGGCCGTACCTTGTTGATACTTAATATAATAGAACCTGTTATGCAAGTTAAAATAACAACTGCACTAAGTTTCATCCTAGTGTGTTCAGTAAATTTATAGAATAAGGATTAACCTTCATTTTTTATACTAATCATAATTAATTTGTATACAATGCCACTTTCGGTATAGCTCAATATGAAATTTTAACAAATTGAATTTATGAGTAGTCAACTTAAGTACGATAACACACGTTCGAATTTTTTAAAGCATTTAAATATTAATTCGACCTAAATAAATTTTTACATAGTCCAAAGCACTTTGTATCATCTCTAGACAAGTGTTAACAAGGTAAGCTTTGAAAGATTTTAAACCTTCATTTTTATAATACACATATACCACTTCCTTGATAAAATAAGATACTACGCAGACGAATTTAATACTACTTGTTGGTGTTATGTTATATCAAATGTTACTTAATCAACTCGCAATTAAAATAAAATATGTAAAATATATATTACCTGCCTAAAACACGAACCTAATTGATGTTCGCTACACATACAACACCTTTGAATGAATAACTAAAAATAATGTTAAAAATATATATTTAAGGCAACGTCAAAATCCAGAACAGTTTAGATTTTCTTGTGATAAAATTGATATTCAAATCGGCATAAAATGTCGTTGTAGTAGTCAATGGTTGATTTAAACGTTTTCTTTATGACTGTCACTATGACTCCAGAGCAGTGTGTTATATTTTTTTGCATACAGGACCATGTTGGACTGTTATTTTACCAATGCCATGATTACTGATAATATAATCTAAGATGTTAAAACATTACTTGATAAGAGGGCCATCTACTTATATCTTAATAAGTTTCTATCTATCTCTTAATTGGTTTCTATACACCAAACTACTGCAATGTAAGTTTTTGTGTAGCGGCACGTTTTCAGTGGCAAATAGACGATACTAAATAATACTATACGATTACAAAATGGTATAGCAATTTAGGAAATTGTATTTATTAATTTTTTTAGTAATTAGGCTTCAGCTGTAGCTGGTAAACACAATTTAAGCAAAGACGTAACTCTATGCATAAATAGTTTCGACTCGGCGCTTGTTACAAATAACAATAGCTAAATTACTTTTTTTTAAGATTGCACTTCACAATCTTAGATTATATCACCAGCCGGTGAGATTACAATCAACCTGATAGCAATAAAATTAACTTTAGATCAAATCCGGGATGCTTGTATTAACTGTCCATGAATCAAGCCCTAACGCTAGCGAATGCTCATGGCAGTATTAAGTTTATCAGGTCGTCGAAATGGCTCAATTGAAGCACCAGGGGTTCAACTTTTTCATTCATCCCTGATGTCCCGGATGAATCCGACTGAGGATTCTCGAAGACGGAAGGACTTATGCTAACAGGTGCTGCCTTGTAGCCCGCCTCCTCCGGCGGTGTGAGGGAGCATCCAATGAAATCTCGCTCTCTCATTCGTGGGCCTCCTTCAGTAAGATAGTGAGATGATCGTCTCACAGAAGAGGGCCACTCCCGCCCAGCATCTCTCACTAGAGAGCATCGCGCCTAAAACACTGTCCAGTGAGAGGTCCGCGCCGATCAGCGCAACCAAGAGGTTACGCTGAGGTCCCCTGGATGCACAATCTGCCAAAGTATGCTGTGCCGAGTCGATGGTAGCACCTCATTCATGGCAGGCCGGTGACTCCTCGCGACCAATTCTGTGCAGGAACTTCCCGAAATATCCGTGTCCGGTCAGAACCTGCACCAATCTGTAGGTGAGCGACACAATTTTACAATATTTTTCACTTGGATTTCTTTTCTAACTTAAGGGACATTAAATAAGGCAGGGATGACGGCAGATATTTCATTTCAAGTGATAATGCAGTTTAAATTTTTAAGCTTCTTTTCTATACTTATGCTTCCGGGCTCATTTTTACTGAAAAATATATATTGAATATAAGAAGGAACTTCAAAAGGACTGGACAGACTTAATATGAAATGTGTTCAACTAATTGCTATTGTTAATTATATAAATAAATATTTATTTACTAATTTCTTTACTTGTTATTTGCCATCTTTATGTGTTTTTCTTACAATATATTATTACTTTCTTTGCCCACTCATAAACTCATTTATTATGCTAGCATAAAACGAGCACTCTTAGATTTAGGACAAGTAATGTGATTATGTAACGCTTCATATAACTGGGAAAATCACTCAAATAAAATGATACTTATGGACCTATACTATTGTGGTAATTGAAATAAAACAGTTTTTATTGTCATTTAAATATTAAAGCGTTTTAAAATAAAATGAAAAAATATACGAAAAATTTTTATATGTTTAAAAATAAACTTTTGTGCTAATCAAAGATTTAAAAAAAAAACCTAATACCTATCACTTATCAATTCTATTATACTACCCTTTAAATTTGAGATTCATTTAATTCCGCCTATAAACAATATGTTGTCAAACTTTTAATCATTAATAAAATACTTAATTTTGATATAGTTTTTACAGTAAACTAAAATTTCTTTAAGCACGTTTGATTTGGGGAGAAAGTTGGTGAACGCGTCACAGGAGCGTTATGTAAACTGTGATCGGGCGAGGAGAATCGAACTTGAAAGGGTTAATTTATAAGTTAGTGAAGATAGAAAGAGAGAGTTACGATTCGTATTTTTTATTGATTTGGTATCTGTATAAAATTATTCATGTATTTTATATTTTTATAAGTTTTAACTTCTATCGGTAATCCCCACGACTGCCAATTTCTTTTTGGTATTCCCGTGGGATCTGGAATTAAACAAGTAATACTGCGGGTAGCAGCGAGTTTTTTAACTAGACTCTCATAAGTATGAAAAAAATAAAAGCTTATTATCCGCAGTGCAGTTTTATTACAATCGGTAAAGACAATATTTTAAGCTAGCAACTAAGTATTCCCGTAAAGGTGTTACGAGGGTGGTACCACTAAAACAAAAGTTTCTAGATTTCAGCTTTTATTACGAACAGCGTACGTTTATGGAGAAAAGTAAAATAAACAACATTGTTATCTTTATACAATGTACGATAATTTGTTCACTATGAAGTACATGTATGCATTAAATATTAACGTTAACATATTGTGATATAAAATTAATAAATTACAAAATAAAATGCCTTGCTCTTAACAGTGAACAGTTTAAGTGCCAACATAAGCGTACTTTAATAGAAGTTACTATTAGCTTTAAAGTATTTTTGGTCTATTTTTAATATGAAACTTCTTTTTTGAGTCGAATAACAACATCTTAATTTGCAAACGGATTCTGCAGTTATTGTTCAAATTGTTGTTCATTCAAAGTAGCAAAGTTAATGTCCACGCCACAAATTTTTCTTGGACATGTCCAATTAACAAGTTAACTAGTTTAATTTTGCCATTTATTTATGTATTAACCCAACCATAAAACATTTATATATGAATTCAACAATGGTCAGACTACGTGAAGTATATTTAAAATTTTACATATAAACTAGCTGACCCAGCAAACGTTGTTTTGCCATATAATTACTATTATCGCTATTAAGAAATATGGTTTGGTGATAGAAAGTTGAAAATTTAGGGTTGTATGTATTTTGTATATTGTATCACAAAAAAAAAACAAAAAATCGGTCAAAAATTATAAAAAAAAATTTAAGGGTGAACTACCCTTATCACTTAGGGGTATGAAAAATACATAGTAGCCGATTCTCAAACCTACTGAATACGCATATAAAATTTGGTACAAATCGGTAAAGCCGTTTCGGAGGAGTACGGTGACAAACATTGTGATAGGGAAATTTTATATATTAGATTTATTCCAGAAGCGTATCCTCTTGAAAATCAAATCAAATCAAAATATCTTTATTCAAGTAGGCATATTACAGCACTTTTGAATCGTCAAATAATATATATTTTTTTTCTTTTCCACACTCTAATTTCAATGCACGTCTAATGATGATACTCCAGAACAACTTAAAATCTAAAGTTACGAGGGTTTCTTCGCGCCCAGATCCGAGAAGAACCCACAACAAACTCAGTCGGATATTTTGTTTTTTTGTTATCATCATCATTACAATATCATATTAGTTTAATATATTTCAATTCAAATTAGAGCAGTTCGTTCATTCCCACGCGTTTCTATCGTTTAAGTACTCTTGCAACTTATAATACGATTTTTCTATCAATTTTCTTTTAACAAATTTATTAATTGACATCTTTAACACGTCTTGTGGGAGTTTATTATAGAAACGTATACAGTTACCCTTAAATGAGTTATTAATTTTATGCAGCCTACTAGAATTTACAACAAGTTTGTTTCTGTTTCGCAAGTTATATGATATACATTCACTCTTTTTATTAAAAGAGTCAATATTTTTATGTACGTACAACAAGTTTTCTAATATGCATGTGTTGTTTAATGTATTAAGAATGTCTTAGAAAGTGTACAACTCAGTATACATAAACATTTTGAATTATTGTTTTGTATTTGTATTTGTATTTCAAAATAATAAATGTAACGATATGACTGGGATTTATTATCAATCGAATCAACTGTTAGAAATAATATTGGAATGTATAAAATTGCATTTTTGGCATTTCGCTTTTGCAGTGTCAATCAATCATTGTAGCATACGCGTAGCAAGTGCTACGCTAGTGCTACGTTGACTGAAAGTGTGCCAAATTTCGCCAGATTACTCAATCAAGTGTTCGTGATTTTATAATATATTTACTTATATAATTGTCTTTTTTTTAATAACGATATTTTTCTCTCAAATTAACCAAAAAGATTATGTTTTATTTTATTATATCTATGTACTACTAGATTTGTCAGATTACTAGATAGTACCCTCACTAGAAGAGAAAAAAACCTTCTACGAAATGGAGAATAAAAGGTTTTGAGCAACGATTAGACGAATATGTTTTTATAAAGATATAATAAGAATCTTAATAACCTTAAATTCTTCTTAGTTTATCGCTATTAAAACTATCTCTACATAAAATCAGTAATTAGAATATTGTTTTATTACACAAATTAAGTTGATATTCCTCTGTCAATTAATTAGATGCTTTAATTTTTTGTTACATTTTAAAATCGATATAACGTCTAAAGATACAACATTAATTAAAAAAAAATCCTTTAACAGAGAGGATGATTTTGAATTCCTTTTGTCTTTACTATCGCTTTATTTCAGCTTTGTCTTGGAAACCAGAGAACGCTAATTAACCTAACCTACATTTCACAGGCTACTAATTTTAGAAGTAGGATTGCCATGTAATTTTTTTCTTCGCGGTGATGTATTATTTAAATTCAGGAGTGTCTATGCTTTAAATTTTGTCACACTGCTGTAGAAAATAAATAAAAGGAAGAAAAGAAGTGTGCCTGTCCCAACAAATTATTCGAAAATTTCACATTCATTAGCAATGGCATTCAAATTTTAATAATAAATGGATACTGTGTATTTAAGAATTAACAAACGTGACTGGAGTTTTTAAGCGGATGAATATCTCATTTGTGGCGGTATTAACTTTGTACCTTGGATACTCCGTAATTTAACGTCTATTGTGTATTTAATATTAATAATCATGTTCATCAAAAAATATTTATGATACCCAAGGCTGAGCTTACGTAGCAAACTTAATTAATGTCATGTTAATAATTTTCAGTGCTAAAGTATTGACAAAATTACAAGCATAGAAAACGTATATTATGTTCTTTTTTAGCATATACTAAAGTTTGGATTTAGTTCTGGGTTTGTGGGAAATCTATAAAACTTATAAACATTTCTTTTCATTATAAAAAAAATATCATTTTCATACATGGCGCATTTTAACCAGAACATCCTTAACGTATTTAAAAAATAACTATTTGCTTTTCAGTATAACGAGAAATCACAAAAATAAGGCCTTGGGCCTTGGCCTTGCCTATACTTCAAAAGTAAAATAGAACAATTGTGTATGGTTTGTAAAAGTTTAGAACTAATTACTTTATTTCCTTTAGTGACCATGTATATGTTCCCTATAATTGTAAAGGAATTAGCCTAAATTATTATAACATGATTTAAAATTTGTTTTAATGATATATATTTTATTATATTAATATATATATTTTTCAGCAACTTATTATTAAAGGAAATAACCCAACTCGATGTGAATTAACAAGAAAACATTATTGTTTCACTGAAAGCGGATAGATGTCCTATCTGGGAAATGAACGTTGAAGATTGTGCATCGAAGAGATTCGTCCGGCGGTCGGCGATGCAGGGTGTGCAGGGCGCGGAGGTGGGCTGGTGGGCGGGAGCAGGCTGTCACGTGGAGCTCGGGGCGCCGGCGCGGCCGGGCCGCCCGGGAGCTCGGCCGAGCTCGCGGCCGCGGCATTACCCTGCCGGCTGCCGGCCGCTCCGCTATGCGCGACGTGGTGCCGCGGGCTGCGCTCGCTTCGGCCGTCCGCCCAGCGGCCGGGGCGTCCCGGGCTCGCCGCGAGCTTCGCGCCGCCGCCGGCGCTCCGCTGCGTTGAGTCGCGAGCTGCATGGTGAGGCGCACCGCGCGGGGGGCGGGGCGGCAGGTGGCAACGCGCAGGTGCGGCCCGCGCACGGCCTGGGCCCGCAGTAGCAGCGCGCGGAGGCGCGGGCACGCCGCGGCGCGCGCCCGCCCGCCCGCTCGCGCTCATGGAGCCGCCCTGGGAGATCGAACTCGAGCTCCGGAGGCACATCGAGAATTGCGCTTGCACCTGCGACCACATGGGCTACGGAAACTACATGGACTATCAAGTGGCCTCGGCTCATGCCTGCCTGTGCCGAGCGATCACGTCTCCGCATGCCCACGTACGTGTCGAGTATTCGCGCCTTCATCCCCGCATGTTATTGTGGCCCGATAGGGGTCGTCTGCACGCTGTTATGTTTGTAGTGCTCACATGTCACCCGTTGTGTACATATATTGATGTGTAATTGTCAAATGATTGTTTCGCTATTATTTTGTTCAAAATAATGGAAGTGATATTAAAACATTTTAATATAATGTACTACAAACTTGTATGTTATTATTCCTGCTTTTATTGAAATAATATTTATTAGAAATTCTTTTATTGTCAGCTCGTAAAAAGTTTGATGTTTCATTTCACAAATCATTTATTTATTTAATTTCATCCTATTCGTCATTCATTTTTATTAATGAAAAGGGAAAATTTCATTAAAAAGCAATAAAGCTGCAGTAACTTGTACAAATTCCTCACTAGGTTAAGGACTCTGCTGAATGAGTCATATCTCGACATCTCTTAACATTCATTTGCTTGCGCAATAATATGACTATCCGTTTTTTAACAATTCAATCACTTAAACAATAATAGACGTTGTATTTTACTTTGACCACAAGAGATACTCATGTATACTATAAATTCTACCATGTGATATAACCCAAAAATTCATTTTTAGTTTATAATATCCATATATATTTTTAAAATATTTTCTCGAAATATATTTTTATTCAACCTAAAAAACTTTTCTTTTCTATTTATAATAATACTGTAAGAGAGTAAGGATGAATTAGAATAAAAAGTTACTGGTGCTAATTATCAACAACTTAATAGTTAGAATAATAAATGTAATTTATGGGTATCGCAATGATAGCAAAAGCATGAGCAAGGAAGCCGCAACAGCATAGTATATTAGTTTGAATAATTACACCTTTTTTTTTATTCCTTATTGCAATTCATATGTATTTTATGCATGCAAATAAATGACCTAATTACATGTTTACATATTTAGTTTACATTATTTATTTGCGCACCTTTAAAATTAAATGATCTTTAAAGTAGGTACTTTTCTTTCTGTAATTGTACTGTTTTTAAGATGATAACTTTGCGTCCTTTTTGATTATATTACATACATAACATTGTTTACAACTATTAAGTATTGTATAGAGCATGTCATGAAGTACTAAAATACTGTACAGTGAGTGATAATAAAATTTCAAATAGAATAAAATGTATTTCAAAAAGGTAGTGGCAGACTATTAACGTCCCATTGCTGGGCACAGACTTCCTTACTCATAGAGAGAGGGTGTTCAGAGTCACTACTTTGCTGCATTGTGAGTTGGCAGGCAATTATAGAAAACGTAAAAAATCAGGGGACTACACTCACTTTATTTGTAACAAATTGTGTGTTTCTGTTTGTTTTCATGTTATAAATGTCACAGTTATACGTTTTTATAACAAATACAGCTTAGAATACGTAAAGTGAGCTTATGTAACATTAATTTTAATCATATCAACACTATATTGTTCTGTTAAGAAAATGAACAGTTTCCATCCATTAGATGCATCTTGACTTATTTATTTATTATACAAAATAGACAGTCTGTATATACGACAGACTTGCCTTGATTAAAGTATCAATGTACGATCAAATATGTTGATATTGTTTTGTTTCTTGTTTATAATACATCGTCGTCCTTTTTGGTGATATAAAACATCGTGAGGAAACTGCATATCCTTCGAGCAATTTTGTGTTATGTGTGCCTTGGAGAGACACGTTAATAGGTTGCTACTACTACTACTAATCTTATGTTTACCTACCGAAACAAAAATTCAAAATACTCTTTATGTTCATCTTACAAACCCCCATAAGTACTTAACATTTAATTTCCGGTGTGTTGTTCTGTAGTAGGCCTTTACAAACTTATTTTGTATTATAAATTACCTTTAATTGAGATTACAGTCAAGCGCCATCATGAATCCAATGGAAAAATAAAACTTTCAAAATAATTACTTTGACAGCACATTACCTTACTCTTTGTATTAATTTAAAATTCACCTTTAAAGGGTGTCTAAAATGATGTTCTTTCATGGGATCGTTTTATATAAATTATTCAGTAACAGGAAAATGTGATGACTCTAAATCTGATGTGAACGTGAGTCCAGGCCGATTTGAAAACAACACGATAAATCTATTATTTATTTACACACGGACCCATATCGTTGGCGCTCACTCGTGAAAGGGTTTTTATACAATCTCTATGTATTTTGGTGTGAATGCCTTAATTCAGCATTTTTAGAAGAGATGAAAAAAACAAAATCTGCTCTATCGTTTACATTAAATAATCAAACCATGTTTAAATATTCAAGTGAAATATGAATATTTATTTAAATCGATAATTTATTCATATAATCTCAGTACCTACACAGAGTTTATCCCTATACAATTACGCTGTAGAAAGATGGCGTACGAAGAGTTTTTGTTTTATTTGTACGTTTATATTTCAGGAGTTTAAGTAATAAAAAGATTATTTTTACTTTATTTCCTTTAACGATGTTGAAAAGGATCTGTAACTCTCTCTCTATATGAAACTTTGCATAGGTTTAGTAGGACTGAAAGATAATGAATACTGCCTTATATACGGTTGAAATTGCTAGAAGGGATTTTGGAGACCGTAATTTATAATTTTTCTTTGTGTAAACTGGGAGGAAAACCTTGGTTATACCTTTATGTCACTCTAACAGCAGAGATTATTTGTTTATTACATCTTACAAATCAAAGATACATATACTCCGATAATAGTTACAGTCATACATAATTAATGTATAGTTAAAGTTTTACCTGCGGCAGTTATTTTAATGAATGCGTCTATTTCGTGTATTCTATTTGTTAAGATATAAGATAGAATTCTATAAAAATAGAATAAAAAAAACTACTGGGTACAAGGCTGTTAAAATTCTGTATGCTTTATTCATGGATTTCTTGTTTACAATTACACTGGGTTAAAAGGGAACTAAATTTCTTATGAAAATCCGTTTTTTTAACATTGTACCTCAATGTTATGATTTTGTAATTTAATTAGAAATTAATGTGATTGAACAGTATTTTTAAGTTTAAATTCAATAAATTTATCAACTGGCTACACAGTAAGTAAAACAAATGATGTATCCTAAAACACCTAAGAAATTATCAGAAATCAAAATATCCATAATATAAAAATGAATCGCAAAATGTGTTGGTAAAGCGCATAACCCAACAACATCTGGGTCAATTTTGACAATTCTTTTTTTAAAATATTCCTTGAAGTCTAAGAATAGTTTATACGGCGAGAAAAGTTCGAATAATTGCAGGGGAGAACCCTTAAAACAGCCCTTTTCTGTTTCCTATACAAACGTTTTAAAACTAAAAATGTAGAGTCAATTTGACCTTATTGCTATTCAGTAAGTTCATAATAAAATACAAGTACTCACTGTTGTCAAAGCAACGTAGGTGTGTTCCTAACGACAAAGAGTCAATTTGCACTTTATTACCGCTGCACAAGTTTCAAAATCAATTGAATAGTCACAATCCGACCAAATTGAATAGTTACAAATTGTAAGACCTATAGATATTTAGTACTTCTGTAATTTCATTTCGAAAATCATTCGTAAAACTTAAATCTGCCACATTCCAAATCTTTTTGATAGAACGAAGTCTGTGGGGTCTGGTAGTTTTAAATAAAATGGATATAATATGTACAAACAGCTTTACAGTTGGGCTGAATCGAAAACCGATAATTTTATGTGGCGAAGCAACCGACCGCAAATTAAACTTTTGTTTGTATTGTTTTAAAGTTACGCTTTAACTATTGCCATAATAAGTATTTTGTAAAAGAACTCCACAACCATTATTATTTTAACAGATATATTGTACTAAAGTAATCAAATTTTGTGAAAAGTAGTTAAGTAGTTTAGTTATAATAAGGTCTTTGTATTGTTAAACCTTGTGATGTTGTTAAATTATTAAAAAAAACTTATTCAATTAAAGCTTTACAAGGCGATTTTCCTACCAACTCGTGTAAAAGGTTTTTTTAAATGAAGTGAAAAAGTCATATAATGTATGCCATCATATCTTCATAGCAATAAATTTTTTTTTTAATTTTTCACGGAAAAAGAAAAATTTATAAATTTTTATCGGTTTTTTGTAAGTCTAATTTGTGAAACAGCTAAATTAACTCTGATGGAACTTTAACTGAAGGATGGTTGACATTGTAATGCTTATATAGACTGCTTTTCCTCCAAAATTTCTACAGAATTAGGAAATTCAAGGCGTATATGTGACATCATTTTGAGTTAAAGTGAAATGATTTTTAAATAGAGGACAGGGGTTATCTCGGCATTACATATAAAATATATTATAAATATAGTCGTATATGTAATTATTTTCAGGGTATGCATTAATTGTGATTATAAATTTGTAAATTGTTCGGTTCCATTTGGCAACTGAGGCGCTCATAACATATAGAATATATTCTTCAGGTACCTAATAACCGTAAAATAAACGAATAAGACAGCCTGGACATCGAAAACACTGCCAAATTTCTTGTCAGCAAATAACTAGTTCAGTTAAAGGGCTGAATTATTTTTGCTCGAGCTGTATTTTTATGCAAACCTTTGAACCTTGCAACTATAAGGCATAAGAATGTACGTAGCAGTTTTTTATTGTCCCAAAGTTCGATGCAGTCGACACTCATAGGAATGTGGAGATTTAGAGTGTGGCACCACGCTTTATTGCGTGTTGGCTAGACTACACATAGCCCAGAATTGCTGGAGGTGAATATGCAAATTTCCTCGCGACGTTTTCCTTTACCGGAAAGCAGAAATAATTTTTTACAACAATTGTACAAAAATGTTTATATAGAACACGTTGGGGTGAGAGGGTTTTAGAGCATAGACCCAACACGCTGTTCCACTGCGGGTTGGCTGGCTGCTTAGTGGTCCATGTCCAGAATTCGAATCCGTTACTCGTAACAAAATCAACGAGTCTTTCCATTGGGCCGTCACAGCTCTCTTAAGACAATAGTGCTATAGAATTTGGGATTATATTTTAATGGGACCTTATTTATTCGAAAATAATCCTGCAGTAATCTCATAGTTATGTAATTTTCTGAATAAGTACATGTTTGTACTGTATGAATGGCCACAACTATGATTATTATTTCCTTTTTTAAAAATTCGTTATGGTATTGTTATCACCGCTGTATATGTTATAGTTTATACCTAGATCTAATTCTTATTAATATTCTATATTTGTTTTTATTTCTAACTGTACTTTTTAAAATTGCATTTTGCATTACGGTGGTAATGCACATCTACCATTTTTTCTTATATCAGAAAGGTTGGGTGGTAAATAAAGCTTTATGGCTTTAAGCCCGCCGTTAGCACTTTGTTCAATAAATTTTATAAATAAATAAATAATATATAGTAGATATGAAATATTTTGAATTTATAATGAAATTCCAAAGTAGTACTTGTTATAATTGAATTATGTTCTTGCGTCAGGAAATTCATCAAGACTATAGTGAAACAGTCAATATTGTTTTTAAGTTATGTATTCTTCCACAAACTTTCAAATATAAATGAAGAAAATCTAGTAGGATATATGCAAAGCATTAAATGTGGATAGGTGGGGTTTTGTGTAGTTTATTAACTCTTACAGTTAGCTCACACTCAATCGCACTATCAATCATGAATGAAATCCTTTTTTTTATCCACTCGCATAACTTTCTATTTATATTTTAGATCAATGACAATTTCTTTTAATAGTTTTTTTTCAAATATTAATCCTTTAAATTAATTTATTTGCGAAAAATTTTATACTATCTACTATTGGATCAAAGGTTTTCTTTTATGTAATGAATTTAAGAAATTCGTTCTAGATGGCTTATAAATAGATGTTTTAAATATATTAATTATAGGGAGAACCTGCGCGATAGGTAAATAGATATATCTTTGTGTACGACCAAGATAAAAGAAGTTTCACGGATAACAGTTAAATGAATCGAGTTTGTTGTTTGCAATAGAACGAACAAAGTTATGCAGATAAAAAGTTTAGCTGATTCTAAGATCAAGAACAAACTACTAATGCATTGTTCCAATTATGAATGTTTTTGTTAAATAATATATTGCAAAAGTAATACTTTTAATAAGATAACAATGAAAGTGAAATTTTGTAACAGTTAAATAATAGTTGCCTTGCTGGCGTAATGATATGAGTACTTGCTGTCTTACTAGAGGTCTCGGATGTGTTTTCCGGTTGGGCAAATATAGAAAATAGCATTTTATAAATTGTGTGGCTCTGGACTATTAGGAGACTTCGATCGTGGCCATTTATTACCCTACCAGCAAAAACGTCGAAAGTATAATAGGTGAAATACTTGCTACCGCGCTGTATGGTACTGTATCCCCACTTAGCCAGGTCTTATCGTATTCAATTAAAAGGACATGTGGTCATGCATACTACTTATAAAGTGTTACATCTTGGTGTCGTAGTTGTATATAAAGACTTAATATCGATTTGTTTTTTTGTATATAATAAAAAGAGAAACTTTTAGAATGTCATTCCAAGTGCCCAAGCATTTTTTCAAATATGTCTAAGCTTCCATTAACACTCTTCTAAACAGAATATTATTGGGTGTAATAACTACACGTTAAGTAGAAATTATTCGAAAACAAATTTGAAAACGTTACTGATATATATTTCATTAATTGAGAAAACGGTAAGCGCTTCATTTCCCTTTCTCTGAGACGCGACTAAATGGAGCGGTTGCATACCGAGGTTATTATTTCCTGATACAGTACATAAGATTCTTCAGGTTTTTATTATAATAAGTGTTTTATTGTAAAGCTAAGAATATCTTATCTATCTCTCTTGCTTGAAAAGGCACCAATGACGAAATTCTAAAAGTTTTGCAGTATTCTTGGAATAACTAGTTGGTAGAAGTGAATCAAAAATATATTAGGATGATTTAAGAAATTACAAATCCTTTATCTTCTTATAAATAAGCTTAAACGTTCCGTTTCGAAGTAAAAACACACCTGTTATAATTTGAGCCCTTAATATTAATATTAAGATATAATTCATATTATATTTTCGGATGGAAAGTTATTTTTTCCACCTTCGAATTTTTACTGTTCACCTATCGTGGTCATATGAAAAATTCTTTAAAATATTTTTGCAGAGCATATTTTTTAGCTAACTCAACTGGTTTAAAAGTTATTCGAGGCCAATTTCATTTTACTGCCGTTGTTCCTGGACTTTTTCAGCCCTAGGACAACTGCCAATGTGTTGCCAATAGAAAAGTTACATGTTTCCAGTGATTTTCCACTCCAACTCCTTATTATGATTTTCTTATTCACGCACCTAAATACATCAATATAACGTTGTCACGTTGTTTTTTTTAATTCATAGAATATGGACTGCCGCTATTTAAATTGCGGCATGTTTTTGCTTAAATAAATCACTACAATTAATCTTAAATATATATATGTAAGCATATAGATGTATATATGTAAGCGTATAGCCGCTAAAATATACCCTTCCGAGCATACTAGTTCCCTCATATACAAATGTTATTAACATATATGTATGAACTAAGACACGGTGGATTTATTGCTACGTTATGTTGATATTCTGCGAAGACCTAGTATTTTCCTGGTGGGAACAGCCCATTCCGAACCGCAGTTACTGACTTATTTAGAGAATTCTTGTAGAAATAAATTTAACTCAACTATTGGGCAACAAAGTCGCTATTACTACAAACCGTTTTATTATGTTTAGAAACTTACTGAAAAAATGAACAAATTCAGTTATATACGGACTTAGAGTAACGTTTCGAACAACTTAATTTAACTGTTCACTGTGATCAAATATGATGATCAAGGTTGATGATGAAAGTCTATATAAAAAGTAAGTTTTAAATAATTTTTAGCTATTGTGTTTGAAATCAAAAATATGTTATTTTTTATATAAAACTACTTATCTTCAAAGGGCTAAAATGTCTATTTCTTCAATAAAATTGTAAGCGCGAGTACGTGGGCGATCACTAACATCGCCTACGCCTAATGCCAGGACTAAACTATTCTTCATGAAATACATTGATCGCATATAAGCTTACGACTTTAAATATATCTAAAGTGATGCTGGGTTTTTGTTTATGATTTATAACAATTTTTTTTATAGAAATGTGTCTTTTTGTGGCAGTTTATTAGCAAAGTACTGTTACTAGTACTAGTTTCAACAAAAATTATATGACTATTCAAAAATCAACCGGGAAAGTATTTTGATGCGTTATTCCCAGAGGTTTACGTTGAGAAACCTTCAAAAGTTGAGATTCTAAAGCCTATATTAAAATTAAATTACGAGAAAGACTGACTCGATGAATGCAAATATTAATTTGAAATAAAATATATAGTACATTTTGTATCTTAAATAAATCTTTAATTAATGAGTGTAGTAAATTTTTATTTATTTATGTAATAATTAAAAGCTTCAAGATTTATCTTTAACAAAATATTACTTCCATAAAATATTTTGCTCTTTCAACATACATCGCAATACGATGACACAATAAAGAAAGCATAGTCGCGCGGAATAAAAGCAGTATAAATGTCTATTCATATTGTATGTCTTTGAATATGAAACATTATTATGTTTTTTAATCTTGAGTTCAATAAATTTAGGCCAAGAAACTTTTTTGTATTGTATTTCACGGCGTAATTGTTAAGACTTCTGAATCGGAATATCACGATGTCTTCTTTTGTTGTAAGAAAATAGTACCCAAATAAATATAACATCTTTACCGGAACAAGTATCTTTATTCTTCCTATTGCTCTCATTATTCTGTTATGACAATGCATTTTATAAATTTAAAATATGTTGTATTGAACATTAATCTACGATAGTTTTGCACTTCTATTAACTAATATCCATTATATTAACATTTTTATATAACGGCTTCTGGGCCTCTAGACAACGTTACTCAAAAGATCTATGGGAATGACGTTTCATATCGAAACTAATCGAAAAATTTAACGTCATTCCCATACATTTTTAAGCGTTCTTCGAAAGTCACGTTGTCTACAGGCCTAGATATTATGTTCAAATTCGGTTTTGTTTTTTTTTTTTAAATAATTACTTTTTATTGTTTTGACACACGTGAGTTGCGAAATATACAATTGAGTATAATATCATATATTAAACAACCCGACAAAGCATAAATAAACTAAATAAAACTACATATACTCCATTACATGCAAGGATAAAAAAATAATTTAAATCAAATACTAAGCCGCATCTAAATTGCTGTACATAGGGTGTGGTACTAAAATGCTGGCAACATTAATTCTTTGGATAGCTAAGCTGATCCTTTGCCCAAAGTAACCGCTCAGATAGATGTTTAAAAAATATTTTTGGTTCAGAGCCCCACGGTCCCATAGTTTCCACGCCAAAGGGCAGAAATATGTGATCTTGTGTAATAGATCTATATTTCTGCAATTTTTTAATTTCGGCGTCAGTCGCCGTCATACCAGCCAACGTTGAAGATAATTTTAATTGAGAAGGTGCCATGATATCAACATAATTTTTTTGTTTTGCGTTATTAAATTCTTACTAATAATTAATATACATAGCATGATTTTCGGGAACAAAGTATCATATATAAAAACATTAACGTATTTTCACATTAGAAATCTTCTAGATTTTATCGCCGTAGCGCCGCAGCCAGAACGCTATTTGCTAATTTTCATAGATCTCATTTGGTCGAATGCTTCGGCCTTGTTTACCTCCATTTGGGTCTTGCAGTGGTGGCACATTACCAATCTACCAAAGACGATATGCAAATCATAAATCCATGCTACGATACTATGTATCCGGTTAGCACTTTTTATCATATTAGCACGTATCATAACATACGATCAAGTAATAATACAGTCAGGCCCAAAAATCAAACAACCGAGGAATGCCACGAGTGTGGCACAGCACGCGCTCGAGACATGCCCGCGATGGGCTCACCAGCATGCATTAACTACGGCCATTAGAGTGGATCTCTCGCTGCCTGCTATTGCCAAATCTAAAGTGAGCAGTGGGGGTTCGTTGGCGGCCATGGTCATCTTCTGCAAGGAGGCGGCGGAGCGATTGAGGGAGGAGAACGTGGCCGTTCTCGCCATCAGACGCAGGAAAATTGGGCGCAGACTCGCGGATTATATCCGCCACCTTCCACCGTAGGATGGAACCTCAAGGACGCAGGTGCGAGGCCTTCTGTCCGATAGAAAGGTCCCACGAGGAGGCTGGTGACGTGCTCTGATGAGGTTCACCGGGAATGCCACTTTCGGAGCTATGAGCCGGTGTAACGTCATCGACCTGGACCCGTTCAGTGCTGCGTGCGTTACTGACGGGGCTGTGGCAGAGTGCCACTAACGATCGCATGGCGTCATCATCAAACGATTTTGGAGCATTGTCAGGTTTTAACCGGTAGGAGTCCGGCATAACTCACAATGTCCTGTCCCCGTGATTTTGTGGATATCCAAGAGGACTTCTTGACGATAAAAAAAGGAAGATCAAACGACCTCAACCTAGATCGTTGACCAAAATAAGATCGATGAGTATTTATTAATATATTTGTGTATGCCTCATGAAGGGGACCAACCATCTAATTTTAAAGATGACCTACTTTAAAATTCGGTCGCCTAAAAAGCTTTTACCTTTGAAAAATAACCGTTTTATAGTTGCCCAGTTACGAAGAGCTGGATCACTGAACGCATTATTCCAACTAGGCTGTTTTCATTGTACAATGACATTTAGTTATATTTACAATATTATCTCATGTGTTATGCTGCTGTGGGGTATTTATGCTATATTTGTACATAAAAGGGTTGTTTGTGCTATATATATTATAGATCCAAGAAAACCACTTAGATAAAGATTTAGCGCAGTGAAATTCATGACGGGACATTATGCATATATATCTAAAAGTTAACACATATATACATAAGACGTTAATAAATTTAACAACATACAATAAAAAAATACAAATTTTAATAAATATATACTCGATAACACAGATTTAATATCAAGTGTCACGCACTATAAGTTTTATCGAGCTTGTATTGGCTAATCGATAGTAGGAATTGAAAAATTAAGACAAACTTCTCAAAAATTTTTGTCGGCTCCAGCAAATTTACAACTGAATTAGAATCAACTATATGCTTTGTATAATAATATCCCATTTGACGATATACATATGCCACTTAATACATTAAAAACGTTCATTATAAGAAAACAGGCGGCGTTGTGGGTGTAATGTGAGCACTCATTTCCTTATCGGAGAGCTTGGGTTCGACTCCCGGCAGGAAATTATATTTGTAATTGATGCATAATTACACTATGGTATTATATTGTATCATTACTTTAATAATGTGGTTTGACCGCAGATAAACGATGACCTTTCAGCAAAAAAAAGCTAAATGAAAAGTCATAGTCACATTTAAGGAAATATTTAGACGACAAGAAGAATGAGTATTAATAAATGACTACTATTTTAAAAAACTAACTGGATATGCTATGTTAATATTGATAATAAAAAAGTATATCCGACGGAATTTCTTGGTATATTTGACTTGAAATACAGCTATTTATTGTTCACATCGTTCGCGTGATGTTTCATTTAATGGGAGATATATTTCCACCGGATATTATTATTTTATATCAAAATAGAACGGAACAGTTAAATATTAAAGCTTAATTAAAATGACCTTTATTACTCCTTGGGCGCTATTCTTTCTATAAGAGCATTTTAAGATGCAATATATTATGGCTTTAAAATAAATTATTACTAACAGAAATGTAAAATAATATGATATTTTAAATAACATTCTATGAAAGAAAAGTTCTCTACTACTTCTCATTTAACATTAAGGGTTTTATTAGAGCATTTTATTTTTACACATGTATGCATTGAGACCTTTCTATATTTTTATAGTTACATTACACACATACAATTTGAAGATTCAAACATTTAGCTTTGTATCAAGTATAAAATAAAGTATCAAATAATTATAACGAATGATAAATAAAGGTTTTTGTATGCATGTGTTTTTATTGACTGATGACTCAAGCGAACTGGCCATTTAATTTCTTAATTTCTCACCTTAAACATCTACAGTGTTAGTAATGTTATCGGAGTGAGTATAGCTTTTAAGTCGCTATCAAATAGTTTCATTATGTCGGGAGTATATAATACAAGTATATAAGGATGCTTCCTACCTTCTCCAAGGCATTTTATATATAATTTTTTAACTTATTGTACTAATGAACATGTAGAAAAATGCTATGCATTCGATGGACAGCGTATAAGACAAATCAATAAATACTGGATGACCTGAACATCGTGGAGTAACCAAGACTTTCATCTACGTGCATTCGAAGAACTTTTGAGTTTAATGGTCACATAACCCGTAGACCTGGGGATAATCAAAAAAACTTATTGTCATTGGGAAAATTAAGGGGGAAAAGACCAAGATGGACGAATTCTATGAGCTTAACTGATCAAATCCGCACCACTCTCAAACCTATAGCAACCAAGAATAGAAGCAGACGGCCGCCTAGCATTGGGAAACGAGGCAGAGAATGAACTATTGAACTCAAAAAACAAATCAAATCTAAAATTTATGTATTTTTCGATTATTCATTGCGATATTTTTGACAACTATAATTAGTTTCAATGTAGACTTTTCACTGTATTGAAATATGGTAACATACAACAGATTGTATATATTTTATTTGATATGTGAAAGTTTAATCTTCATATACTATAAGTACCTTAATTCTCTTAAGGATAATTCGTGATGCTTAAGCGAGTCAAACTCCATTGCTCTAATGTTTAAACATCACTCGCAAAGCACCTATAAAATATTCACAAATAGTTTAACAGTAAACATCTTGAGGATGCTTCTTGGGACATCTTCATTAAATTCCAGGTAACTAAACGACAAATTTACATTAGGTGCCTATTAGTGTTAACGACGCAACTGGAATAAAATATGGAATATGTTATACCACTCCTAAATAAAAGAAGTCAATTCCTACGCTATTTAGAACGGACTTAAACTACTTTTTATATAGAAAAAAAACCTTTAAACCTTTTAAAGGAATGTTCAACGCGCTTCACAATCTTATGCAATTACTAATTAATTAAATTAAAATAACGAATCAATATTTGAAAAGACTGTTAACAACAAATGTAATCCTTTAAATTTATTTTATGCAAAATAAATTTAATTAATGAACTAATATTTGAAAAATCCTTTTTATAATGAAGTGTATCAACTGCAACAAGAAAATGTATTTGGAACTGAATGTATTTTATTAATGATTGAAAATTTGAAGACATTATACATATATGGTGAGTATGAAGTAATCGATTGCCCTCCATATAAAGTAAAGTATATAATTCAAATTTTGTGTTTTAAATATAAATTATTCATTACTATTCTTTGTACCTATGACATGCTTTTTAAGTATAATGTTTTAAAAGCTATATAATGAATAAATCATAAAAATTACTAAACGTCGAATTGTGTAAAATGCAAGTTGACCGTTTATGCGTAGGAGCCAAAAATATATTACGTAGCAATCTAGGTCATATATTTTTGGCCAATCCCAATCAATGTTGGAGTGATTTAATCATCGAACGTGTAGAACATGTGAAAATGATATTGTGAGGAGTGTATGCAGGGTATATGGTAAATGGTGCTCTGCATGCTTTTGTGAATAGCCAGATGGTATCTCACAGGGCCAGACTGGCTGTCCATGGAGGAGTGCTGGTGCCAACACTTCTGTATGGTGGTGAAAGTTGGATATGGCAGAAGAAGCATAAAAGTAAAATAAATGCTGTAGAGATGAGGACGTTGAGAAGTATGAGTAGACTGAAACTGAGTGACGAAGTAAGAAATAGTGTGATAAGAGAACGTTGTGGTATAGAAGAAGATGTAGCGACTAAAATTGAGAAAGGTATGCTTAAATGGTTTGTGCACGTATAGAGAATGAATCAAAGGAGACTGACAAAAAGGATTTATGAGTTAAGAGTGAATGGGTAAGTTGGAAGGGGGAAGATCAAGGCGAACGTTCCTGCACCGAATTCAGGATATTTTAAATAAGGGCCAGATCTAGAGTACATTAAACTGACGAACTTGTATGAAAGGTTTAATGAGAGTGAGATATGCAAAGATCGTGGCAAGTAAAAGGACGTGGTCTCTGCCTACCCCTATGGGAATGAGGCGTGATGGTAGTATGTAACAAGACTTGAAGTGCTTTAACAAAACCTAAATTAACGAAAAATATAACTTTATTTCTATCATAACATGAACTCTGAAACTATTTAATTGATTTTGATGTAATTTTTATTTCATTTTATCATGTAACTGCAATTATTTGAACTATGATGTCTTTAACTATTTCTATACCAAAAGCTGTCTGGTTGAGATCGTTTTCAAGTGATAAGTCTGTCTTTTATACTTTGTAGGTATCATATTTTATTGTTGAGTAGAAAAAGAAATAATATAGATTAAATAAGTATGAGAACCTTAAATAAATGGCACCATTCAGATAGGTGTCCACGAAGTGGAGTTTTTTATAGTCCAATGAAAAATATAAATATATTATCGTCTATAATTACGCACCACATTCATTAGAGTCTGTTCGGTTCAGGGGGCATCCAGGTCCGAGGTATAAAGGAGCGGTGCGGAAGGTTGGCTAGTTGTAAGGTAACAATAGGGGCGCAGATTTCACGCAACATTATGCCGGCCGTGGGGGCAGTCGTGGGCCCGGTGACTTGCTTGCACTGAATCGATGCAAACCGTCCGCCCCTCGCGCTTGCCTTGTCTTGTTTTCACAACTTTGGCTTCTCCCGCAACAAGCTTACAAGTTTTGCCCGTATATAATACTTATCTTAATTCTCCAAGGTGACATATATTCAGTTACTTTGCATTAGTGTAACTTTGAGAAAGGCTGCTTAGGAGTTTGTTAAATCGATGATACAGTTCATATATCAAAATAACGTTGTTAAAGTGCAAATTTATACTGTACGGTATCTTAAGTTTGTTTAGAGATGTAACTTAAACAAAAAGTAAAGAACATAATTATTACATTAGATATTTCTTGTCATCATAATCACATTTGTCTAAAAAATGTCATTTCACTTTATTTTAAATGTTTACAGTTAAAAATGTATAATTTTCTTTGGATAACATTAAAGTTGTTGCTTAACATCCATCACAGATATAGATAATGTAACTGATTTTATAAAATTACTGCGATATGACTCTTCAGATCGTTTTAGCAAGTACTAAATAATAATTAATTATACACTAGCAAACCTTTTTTCCGATAGGAAAATCGTTATAGATACCCAGAGCATCACGGGAGACATAACACAATAAATTTATAGTCAAGAAAATAATCTAAATTCAATTATATAAGGTTTTAAATAACGAAATAATAATACATTATAATAAATATTCTTCTAAATCGTAAAAACTTCTTGCTAGTAAGCAGTTTTTAATCTTATTTTTGAATGTAATTCCATCTAAATTTTGAATTTGCTGTGGTAATTTAATAATAATTTAACCGCCATAAAGTATGCCTTTTTTGTTTATGCCGTACTTATACAGGCTAAAAACCTGTTGGCTCCTTCGCGTCGCCTTGTGAAGGAGCCTCGGGAAGGGCACGGCAGTGCTCGATCGTAGCGACCCGGTGGCGATGCCCGTTGATATAAAGGCCTTTTTTATTTTATTTGATCCTAATTTTAGAAGGATGGCATGTCTAGAAATCCCGGCATGCCGTCCATAATCTTAGGGACCTATCTGTCGGGCAACAGACCCCGTATCTACTGCCCAGAGGTCATCCCTAGGGGGGAAGTCATAAACTACCACAAGACGTTCTAAAGATATCAATTAATAAATTCAAGTCAAGTCTTTCTTAACAGAAAGTTGAAAGAAAAATCGTATTGTAAGTTGCAAGATTACTTAGACGATAGAAACGCGTGGGAGTGAACGAATTGCTCTAATTTGAATTGAAAATGTAGTAAACTAATATGATATTGTAATGATTATGATATAAAAAAAATACCCGACTGAGTTTGTTGTGGGTTCACTCGTAACTTTAGATTTTAAGCCGTCCTTGAGTACCATCGTCAGACGTATATTAGAATCAGAATGTGGAACAAATATATAATTTGACGATTCAAAAGTGCTGTAATATGCCTACTTGAATAAAGATATTATTGATTATGATTTTGAATAGCAAACCCTGGTCCGTGTCGCTTAGGCTAGATGTCATATTAGTTAAACAGGCGGAATTGGGCGATTTCGTATTAAATTTGGCAAACAAATAATATGGGTTTTCAGCACGAAATAAACGAATTATTATTATTAAAGTTGCTTACAACATAAGCTACGCGCAAGTGAACATAGCGTAAGGAACGGCTTACCTGTTTTAGATATTGGCGGGAATAAAAAATCAGATATATATTCGTAAATCTATTAGAATGTTAGAAACGTTTGTAGAAAGTAAAAAAATCTGTTAATCAACCAAAAGGAAACTAAGGTATCTTACGTAACAGAATGATAGTAATCTATTAAATTCTTATGTAAATTACATGCAACAAACATGAATTAAAGTTACTCTTTTCCATGTCACCAGTTTATGAAATAGTTATACATCAAATAATCTTGCATAAAAGTTTCAATAGTGATTTTTTGAAATGTGGGCTCTTAACAGCTTAAGAGCCTGTATAAAATAATTCACATATTTAATCCATTTGTGTATTAAAAACTCTCTAAAAGAGTGTGTGTCAGGTATAGTTTACAATTTCGTGTTTTCTTCAAGAAAAATCGTTGTTCAACATAGTAATGTAACCTATTTGTTATCAGTAACACAATCCGTTAAGTCCGTACAAATTATTGTTAGCAATTAGAACCGACGCGAGGCCTTAGTGATCAACGGAAAACACCCTCCGGAGTTTCTTTTTGTTTATATAGATATATATTTATTAAGAGAGGCATTCGAGCGAATAGTTTCCGACGTTTACGGGAAAACGTGAAACAACTTAGGTAATGAACTAAATGTTATAGTTTGTTTCTTTTCGATCGTACTTGCTTTCTGGAATATTTTGTTTTTAAGTAGAAATGTAGTTTGAAACTAAATAATTGTTTTGGAATGCTTTTCTGAATTGAAATAACGTTAATGGTTGTTCAAATTCTACTAACATAAATTTTATTTGTATTGGCGCAGGGATTCTATAACATAACCATTCGAAAGCTCTAGTCATCTTGACAATTATCATTTGACTTAGTTCAGACAAGTTTTTACTTGAGTTATTTTTAGTGGCAGTTTTTTTCTTATATATCATATAAATGTTGTAGTAAATTTGATATATCACAATACAATACAAAACTCTTTATTGTACACCCAATCCAGTTAAGATATAAACGTCTACATTATGGGTTACAATTGGCGGCCTTATCTCTGAAATTGTGATTTCTTTTAGGCTACCAAAAATGTGTAATATATATATTTTGCATAAGAATTTTGTATATCTTATCTAAAGGCAGGTTTATAAATTGATTGTTGCAGGCTATGCTAGTCTGTTATTAGAAGTCAGTATTTAAGTTTTATAGTTTGTATGTACGTAATAAATCAACAAACTGTGTAAACATATGTGTAAACAAAATATTTAACTCAATTTAGGTAATTTTCAAAGTAAAAATTATAAGCGCCTGTTGACGCCATAATGCCAACTACAAGCCTTATCACTCGTAGGAGAGAGGGTAAAGTATTTTATTTCAACATATCCATAAAATGACTTTTAAACTTGTAATATTATAAAGCCAAGACCGATGTTCATTAAAAGTTCCATTTAAAATTTTGCCAAAAATTGGGATGACCTCGTTCGTTAATGACAAAGGATTTTTTGCTCATGATACGCCGGTGAACAGTTTTTTTATGTGTATGTATGAAGTTGTAATCAACTTTTTGTTAAAATCTTAACCTAGCTGGTTGTGGTAGCTGGTTTGCAAGCTGAAATTTACAAATTTGTATTATGCCACCTTTCAATTTCAAAATGCAGAAGAAAATAACTAAAATTTATGAATCCAGTGAAAGATAGAAAACGACAAATAATTTGATTATTGACTTTCAGTTTGAAAATTACTTGTCATAAATATAGCAAAAAATCACGTCCAAAAAACTTCATTATAGTTCAAAGATTCATTTATCCATATTGCATGTGTTAAGTCAGTCTAAAAATGCGAGTTTTTAAATACAAAAACAGAATATTATTCAATACCGTAAGTAGCCCATTAAGTAGCAGCCCATTAACGTCCCACTGCTGGGCACAGGCCTCCTCACTCATATGAGAGAGGGTTTTTAGAGCATAGACCCACCACGCTGCTCCACTGCGGATTGGCAGGCATAGTACACAAGTGCACTCTCTATTCCTTCACTCTCATAGTCCGATGTGACGGGAATCCGACACGACCGGAGAGAGATCAGGCGCAGGACCGACGGCTTAACGTGCTCTCCGAGGCACGGGGGTGGATCACACCGCCAACTTCCCAACTTCGGGCAAATATTGAGAAAATCTTAATAGAAAACTCAATATCGATTTTGAATTGGCCCGACCCGGGACTCGAACCCAGGACCTCATGCCTGTAGTCGAACATGCTAACCACTAGACCAATGAGGCAGTTCAATACCGTATATTATAATAAATCCGGTAATCCGTGTTCAATTAATATTTTAGTATTCAAAGTACCTACATTTTACATTTACCAAGTTTTGTATTCCTATAACTATAACAATATTATAGGTTTAAAAAAATAAAGGTTTGATATCAGTATCATAATCTTATATGATACCGATATCAAATATTTTTTTATGTTCCGCTTAATAATGTAATTGTAATTGCTATCGCTGTAATTTGAAGGATGTAATCTTTCAATGCTTAAATATTATTAGTCAAATATTTAAATCGACCAAGTAATTGTCGTAAAGTAATATAAAGAAATAAAGTCCTATGCCGTTTAACATGTACTTATAATAAAGTAATACTAAAATTTAAATAAGTTACTGTAGTATAATGTCATGACTTATTAATAAAACAGAGTTCAAATTTCAAAATATGAAGTTTTTAATTTATTTTGAACCCCTATTTCGCGGGTTCGCGTTTCAAACGCAATAGGATCGTATTTTGTAAAGTAATAAAACCTCAAACATGGTGGGGCCAAGAGCTTGCGGATTATAATTTGGTTGACTTAATGAGAACGCAGTTGGTTTTTGCAATACAATTACGACTCACTACAAGGCACGGGCTTTCCAACTAATATGTAGTACACACTGTGGGTTAACAAAGATCTTTAAGTCACTTCCGAAGTTTATCAACAGTAGTTTTCTTTTGGCGAAAAACTATGAAAACTTGTTAATATTAATAGGTTGGTAAGTTTATGAACAAAATTCCGTAAGCTAATATACCATTGCCGCTTTTATTAGGATATAAGAAGCCAAACTCAAATTCTTTTGACAAAGATTTATGGAGGTAAATTATAGCCTTTTCATCACATAATGCTATTGCCTAATTTAATAATTTTAATTAATTATCAAATAGCTCTCTTGCAAAAGTAACTTTTTTGAATTGTCTCATTATTTTTCTAACTAAACTATCTCATTCGTCTATTAGTCGGCTTGTACGGCTATAGATTACGAAGTTCTTGGTTCGAGTCCCCAATTCGGCCCGGTTCAATGCCGAGATTTGCGGTGCCATCGGTTTAAAGGATAGAGAGTCCACTTGTGTTCGTGTAAAAACTGGCTAATTTCTGCATGAGATTGGTCACCCAGACCGAGATTCGGTTAGTACAGTACTATATATTTTATTCTAAAGAACTAGATTAAATCTACATACATACATACATAGCATCACGCCTCATTCCCATAGGGGTAGGCAGAGACAACATCCTTCCACTTGCCACGATCCTTGCATATCTCCTTCGCTTCTTTCAATCTCATTAAATCTTTCATACAAGTTCGTCGGTTTAGAGTACTCTTGACCTGGCCGTTATTTAAAATGTCCTGGATTTGGTCCAGGAACGTTCGCCTCGGTCTTCCCCTTCCAACTTTCGCATTCACTCTTGACTCATAAATCCTTTTTGTCAGTCTCCTTTCATTCATTCTCTCTACATGCCCAAACCATCTAAGCATACCTTTCTCAATTTTAGTCACTACGTCTTCTTTTATACCACAACGTTCTCTTATCACACTATTTCTTACTCTGTCACTCAGTTTTAATCCACTCATGCTTCTCAACGCTCTCATCTCTACCGCATTTATTTTACTTTTGTGATTCTTCTGCCATACCCAACTTTCACTACCATACATAAGTGTTGGCACCAACACTCCAGCATGCACTGCCAGTCTAGCCCTTTGAGACACCATCTGGCTATTCATAAAAGCATGCAGAGCACCATTTACCATATTCCCTGCATTCACTCTCCTTTCGATATCACTTTCACATGTTCCATCTTTTGTAAATTTAGATCCCAAGTATACAAATTCTTTCACCTCTTCCACTTGTTCCCCATCTATCAAAATATTGCCATTCATCATAGATTCATCTCGTTCAAAAAGCATAACTTTCGTTTTGTTTACATTCACTTTCATTCCTTTCCCTTTCAAAGCTTCATTCATAATATTTAGCATCTCCTGAAGCTCGTTAGCGGATGACGCAAGTATTACTTGATCATCAGCGTAGAGTAAACATTTGATGAGTAATTCATTCATTCTTAACCCATACATACATTCTTTTAAATCTGTCAAAATTATGTATTATATTAAATCTATGTATTATATATATTACGTTTTCTAATTCAAGAACTAGTAACAATATCAACATCATTTCACAGAATGGATATTATTGTTAAAAAGTAAACGCGATGAAATTTACCCAGCGCGCACTTAGTTAAAGTGAAATCCCGGCCAGCAATGCTGTTTGTGCCAGTTCCCCCTGTAAATGGGTCACAGGCTATTCAGGTTCCAGCTGCAAGCCTCCTGCCCATAGCGTATGTCCCCCCTGCATAATTGAACACGCGACGAATTATTGTCATGCCTTTTACTGACGTATCCGTCTCATGAATTTGTCTGAAAATTCCCTATATCTAAGTAGCGAACATATATTTGTTTAACTGTGTATATTTACTTATGTCTATGCATATGCCACATTGCTTATTCATACGTTCTTTGTTATTATCAATTGCATGAATGAAGAGTCAAGTATGAGATCCTACTTTTATAAGGAAGTGTTTCAAAGATAAAATATTCAATACTGTACTACCTTCTATAATAATAAAGTAAAATAATAATATGTTTTTTTAAACATCGTGTTTTGCTAGCTACGTTTTCAAAACAAATATGACCTAAATTAATAAATGAGGTGATATAATCGTTTAAAATGCGAGTCTAAATCAAAGGCGCCGTCGATATACTCGTATCTTGTTCATATTTTCAATCGTTAGTTAAATTCTTTTTATTTATCAAGTTTAAATACTTCTTTTTATTGTATTACATGATACATTACGTTAACAGTTTCAAGTAGGAATTACCTTTGACTTTTATTTTATTTTAATAAATTTCTATAAAATATTACTTATTGATTAATTTTTTTGCTGCTGCTTTGATGGTAGGGGAAAAGGGGGTAACATGGGTCACTTAAGCGAAGACTCAAATAAATATTTAATCATAAACGAAAAAATTATTACAACTGCCTGTAAACATAATTAACTATTATTAGAAATAATTTTTAGTCCATTTGGCAATTGACTTTGGATAATGTAAAGGTTTAAACAGCTTTGTAAAAAAAAAACAGATTTGACACTCATTGCACCAACGTGCGGGTAATGGTGGTCACCCCAGAGGGCAATCGGAGTCAAAGAAAATCTAGCACGTATCGCAGATATAACCTTGCCTCAGCCTGCATGAGGTGTATCTGAACCAAATTCGTTGTTACTTGTACTAGTCATCTATTTCCAACATCTTCTGCGTAGTTATCCGCATCGTCCTGGCATAAGTCGTCAGTGCCAACATCTGATACAGTAATTTCGTTCGCTTCTTGTAGCATTTCACGCTCATACTTCACATGTTAGGTTTATCTATGTTATAAAAAGGTTCATTTCTGCAAATATGAAAGTTTATCATTGGAAAATGATTCATTTTATTTTCTTTCTTGTAATCGTAATTGTGAAATGTTATTAATTTTCCATATACGGCTATGGCCCATTCCATATAGACCAAAAACCCTAAAATAATTCGTGTTGTAAATTCTTCTCAGAACAGGAAATGAAGGAACCCTCGTTACTAGATTTGTAATTTGTGTCATAGTATCATCATCAGTCGTACATTAAAATAATGTGACAAATGGCCCTTAGTATGGCCCTTCAATATATTCAATATGCCTATTTAAGTTACTCTACAAATTAATTAAATCTGTAATTTAACTGTAACAGTTATTACACATACAGAAGGCGATATTTTTACTCATAAAAAATACAACCTATTCCTCAAGGTATTGTACGCCTACTTCACAGGACCACAGGGAAACTTAATCAATTACTAGTACTGACTATATTGTGACACTTCACTAAATTTCAAGTTCATCATGAATAATTATGAAGATCTCCTGTTGAGTGAATAACTTTAGGGGTCTGAAGCCATTATTGCCCTTCCAAAGAAAACGGCGTGGAGCACATCAGTTTGATGGGCTCAAAGTCACAAGGGACATAAGTAGAAATCTTTTTTGATATGAAACATCTATAGTAGCGCGTGAAATCGACGCATGCCACGGTCTATCGTCGCCGCATTGCCTCTTTGCTCACTCGGTTCGGCGATTCGCAGTTTTCTTCGTCGCGCCTACCTACATTATATACAGTGTTTATTTACTATGGTACACGGAGTCTTCCTTATAAAATCGATATAATTAGATTAACTCTAAACCTGGACCAATAAAATCTAATTATTTATACAGCAAATTATCGCAAAAGTTATCACGGAATGCATAATTATGTTGTTGCACTTTCTGTTGACGTGGAACCTCCGCTAGACGGGCTGTACGCCAGTTCCCTGCGTAAATGGGTCACGGACTATTTAGGTTCCAGCACGAGACCCCTATTATATGTAGGCACCCGACACACTGATGAGAATGTTATGTAAACTCGTAAATTTACAGTTTATCGAGTACTTTTTTTACCTACCTGTCTGACGTTTAACATTGAATTATTTTAGTAGCCATGGCTTCCAGGAGGAGAAAACATGGGGAATCCCGGTCTTTGCGTCTATATTGCGAAAGAATAATATATGGTATCGGCATTTATCGCAATCATTTTCTGCAATTTTATATACTTCTTGCTAATAGGAAGAAGGACACCTGTTTATAGCAAGCGCTTACACCGCGATAGAATTATCTATGCCGAAATTCAAGTCAATCAAAGAATAGTTTGGGTATCTTGTGATGAATGAGTGATTATGTTCCGCTTAAATGTAAGCTAGCACTTCCCCGCAGAGTCACTCGCGTAGACGCCGGTTCCTTGGAAATATGGGGAAACCCTTCTTTAATGAACGTTTACCTTTGTAAGGGCACATATGTGCCGAAAATCATGTTAATTGGATAAATAGTTCTGGTGCTCTCGTGATGCGGGATTGAGTGAATGATTATATTTCGTTATACTATACTACCTGTACCCCCGTGTTTCTCACGAAATACCCGATACCTTAGTAATATGGGAATTTTTATTCATAGTGAGCGTCTACATCTTCAACAATTCACTTTGCTAAATTTGACGTGAATATTAAATTTCTAAACGCTTAACTGTTTCAGTAAAAAAAACCCTGCGCTGCTGTTGTATTTTTGTATATTAAATAATTGACGTGTATAAAAAACACAAAGTTTTTTGAACCGAATGTCGAATATAATATCCATTCCCAATTTTAGAGTTATAAAGGATAGACGGGTCTTTGGATATAGCCCTTTTTTGTCTCTAAAACATTTTATTTTTAAATAAACATGTTTTCTTTGAATTATTTGATCGAAATTTTAAAAAATCTATCTCTTTCTTTCAGGCCGCAGTACCAGAGGGCATGACTTTCCCTGGTTCACTGCCAGACGTTGCAGAAAGATGTGGACGGTGGGCTCCAGATTCTTTATCAGCATCCGCATCCGGAAGCTCTGACGAAAAGCCAACGCCGCGAAGACCACGCTGGCGTATCGCTTTGGCAGCCCTAGTGGTATTGGCTGCTCTTGGGGCCGCCCTCGCTCTGCCTCTTGCTCTAGGCGGTGGTGGCCGAGCGACACCAGAACAGCGATTAACAACAATACGACGCATGTTACGTGACTCTCCGCTAGTTGATGGTCACAACGACTTAGCATGGAATGTTCGGAAATTCCTTCATAACAAAATAGGAGATTTTAACTTAAGTGCCGGTTTAGAAGGGCTGGAGCCGTGGGCCCGTTCGCGCTGGTCGCATACGGATATTCCGCGGTTGAGGGACGGCCAAGTAGGGGCACAGTTTTGGTCAGCGTACGTACCGTGCGGTGCGCGAGATAAAGACGCCGTACAATTGGCACTCGAACAAATGGATGTTATCAAAAGAATAGTAGATATGAACGCTGCACATCTCGCTTTAGTCACCGATGCGACAGAACTGCTGGATGCACATCGTGAGGGTCGAATTGCATCATTAATAGGCGTAGAAGGCGGTCATGCACTCGGTGATTCTTTAGCGGTTCTGCGTGCTTTTTATAATCTTGGTGCTCGATATCTTACAGTAACTCATACATGTGATACGCGATGGGCGCGTGCCGCTGGCACCTCAGGTGGACTCACAGAGTTCGGACGCGCCGTGGTTCGTGAAATGAATCGTCTGGGTATGATTGTCGATCTGTCCCATGCTGGCGAAGAAACAGCCCGTGATGCACTAGAAACTTCACAGGCACCGGTAGTATTTTCTCATTCGGGTGCCGCTGCAATTTGCAATTCTTCTAGAAATGTGCCAGATGAGCTTTTGCGTATGATCGCTGCAAATGGAGGAGTGGTGATGATTAATTTCTACGCAAAACTTGTTACATGTGGTGATCGAGCGACAGTAGAGGATGTTGTAGCGCATATTAATCATGTCCGGAGAGTAGCCGGTGTAGAACATGTAGGATTAGGTGCGGGATATGATGGTATCGATGCACCACCTGAAGGACTCGAGGACGTTTCGCGCTATCCGCATTTATTGGCTGAGCTATTACGTGATCCTGATTGGAGCGAGGAAGACGTACGAAAGCTGGCTGGAATGAATGTTGTACGCGTATTGCAACACGTCGAACGCGTAAGAGATCAGTGGAGACGTGCCGCTGTGCTCCCAGGCGAGGAGACGCCGGGTGCCCGCCGTGGCGAGTGCGTGTACGGGCCCGCGTGACGCAGGCTGCGAGCCGCGCGCTTCCGCGGCCTCCCTCGTACTGCTCAATATTGACATTTGTTGACCGTAGTTATACATGTATATTAGTGTCCAAATGTGATTTAGAGATTAAAGTAATCTTTACCTGACCTCGATGCACAAATTGTTTAGCTAAGGAGCCGCGAGTGCTGGGTGATTCGTCTCGACGTCGGCCCGCGGCCCGGCCGCTAAAATTCTTCTCCATCCACGCACACGACTTCGTTGACGAAAGCCCAATGCGATCCGCGATTTATATGATGTGAGCCAAGATTTAATAAAAAGGATTATAAAAGGAATAATGTGTTTATAGAAAAATAAATATTCTTTATTTATAGTTATGTGTTTTAATTAAATACAGTTGTAATGAAAATAAAACACCCATTAATGTTATTTGGACCATATATTATATCTGCAAATGCACAATATAAAAAGACTTATAATTTGCACTTGCAGATTTAGTCGGGGTGAAATAGCTCATCAGATCATTATTGCATATGCAATGTATAACCTAACTATACGCAAATCGATTGTTTCATTAGATAATAGTAAGGAGAAGCACGAAAGTACTGTATACAAATAAGAGTTTTGAGGCTCTACGATAACAAGTCTAAATGCGTCACTCATGTTTTAATAGAACAAACCGTTAAAATCTGGGGGGTACTGTTTGACTAATGGGTAATTAATAACATGTATCACTGTTGCATGAAATATTGATTAGGAACCGATTTATTATAACAAATAATTTTTTTTTTTTTTAAATAATTCACCACTATACATTCATAATGAAATTCTTCAAAGTTGTACAATTAAAAGAAAGAAAAACTTGAAATTGTACCAGCACTGTTAAATAAATGTTTCACCGGAGACCATATCAGACATTACATATAACAGCCCTTACAACTAACAGTAAAAGAGATAAAATAATAACTTCAAAAAATAACGAAAGTTTTTATGTATATTAAAATTAAGAAAGTATTAAGTGCCGAGTTAAACTTAATGTTATAGCTACAACATTTATTTTATATCAACATCTTTCAATCTACACGTAAGTGTTGTCATGAATACAATAATTTTTAATTATTTAGTTTTAAGATAAATAGCACACAAAAATAATATTTCCATTACGGGATGAGTGGCAGATGTAAAACATCGATTTTTTTAAATAAGACACAGGTTACGTGTACCGATATAAACAACATACTGTATACTAGTAGCTACAGGGAAAGTGATGGCATCATGGCATTCGATTCGAGTGGGAAGAGAGGCATTGTGGCGCAGCTTCACCACGGCATGCACTAGTTTCACGCACTGCTGGAGATGTATCACATTAATCTATAAACATTTTATTCACCTTATCGTAGTGTACGACAAATTTTGCGCAGCAATTTTAAGATGTAATTTTTATAGAAGGAGAATATGTATAGACGAAAACATACGAAGTATATAACATATAATAGCTGTCGATAAACAATTTTACTGTTATAGTAATAGTAGACAAATACTTTTGCTATCACAGTAAAATTATGTATAAACATAGTATCTCCCGTGTATTTTGTCACTAATGCATGCTTCACGCATAGCAGATAGGTGGACAACTCTTTTACAATTATACTCTATATTCATCAGTCACAGAGTATGTAACAAAGTTACATTTAATAATTAAACTATAGACTAACCAGTACATAGGTATTATCTATGCTATAGAGTATAGACCATAACCATATGTAATGTCATTATGTCAATGCTAAGTGTTATTTTTTGTCAAATCAAATGAATTCATAACTCCTCCATTCATGTAATTATTCGCGTTTTTTTTGTTGCATTTCGATGCATTTGTATAGTTTTTCTTAACCTTCAGTCACTATATTTTCATTATTAAACTGTGTTTGTAGAGTTGGCCTAGCAACTCAATCTCTGGGTCTCACTGAAGTTTATACTATCGCAAAAGAACTTGGTAAGATAAACATGTTTTATTGTTTTTTATGTACTCCTCGTACGCTAAAACCTTTTATGATTAAATGCACGTCCATTTTATATCTCATCTCTTGCATGCAGCCTTGTATTGAAGAAAGATGGATTCACAACCAGGTTTGTTGTTATGTGTAAATAAAAGAATACGTGCTATTTGTAACATATTTACACTACTACCCTCTCTAAATACCTCCTATTATCGTTAACATAATGTCAAGTACTATATCTTATGTTCACATTATACTTAAACATTAAATAGAAATATATATTTAAAAATTTGTTTGTTTATGTTTTCTGTACCTGTTTAATGTTTTTACATAAACATAACAGTATACTGTTTTAATATCTATGTGTGGGTATATAACAATTGTAACTGGCTCTTTTTTTAACAGATACATTTAACGAATCTGTGTCCACAATATTAGAACGTAAAGTGCGTGGCTGGTTAAGTGGAGTAATTGATGACATGCGTCGCAGTAGCCCAGTGCAGCAGTGGCTTGACTCTCTTCCAGCTGAATCTGAAATAGAAAATCAAGATGGTGTTGAAACCAATCTGAATGGTACTGCTAACCAGAGTGATAGAGAGCTAAATACAGCATCAAAGGACTCTGACACAAAGTCTGATGAAAATAAAGCTGAAGAATCTGTCACTGAAAACACTGTGATAGAAATAAACCCTGAAGTGCTTGAAGATGATAAAAAAGTTGAACTTTTTCATACTGATAAATCTTTAGATATTCCTGAACACAAAGAGTTGGAAAATAAAAAGCCCTTGGAAAATGCTGCAAGTACGCCCAAAAGTAGAAATGTAAAAAAGAAACTGCAAAGAGATCATTCCATCCAATCAGAAGGCTATGCACCTAAATTCAAAAATCCTCTACTCAGAGACCACTCACTACAGGTATGAATTTGTATTTTGGGAAATAATTTGTTGGCTGCCATTGAATTTCTTTTTTTAACATTTATTTTATAATATTAATGCCTGGTATGATAGGAAATAGTTGTAGTTTTCTAGGTAGACTTAAAGTTTTGTGGTTGCTCCAATAATAAAAGTAATATTGATCTATAATACCATAAAGTAGTCTTAAGGAAGTCTCTTTCTTCTCCAAATGAAAAATCATCTTTACCAGGGTTAAAGTTAATATGCATCCTTTTTACAATAAAAATAGAGCAAAATTCCATTTTTAGATGTTTGTTGACTATAAATTTTAGATAACATATAGTTTGTGTTACATCCTGGCACACCCAACTATGAGTTATATCATAGATTGTTTCTTTGTCTGAACTATAAAGCCACCTAAAACTTGTATTTCAATGTAAATATGAAGAGGTGGCCTTAGGGAAAAGAATAAAAAATCTATGTTGGATTATGTAAACAAGAAATTATAAAATAATGCATATCAAACATGTGCTATAATTATATTTTAATTGACATAAAATAATTAAATTAAAATGGCTTTTTAGATAGGAATTCAGAAAAACTATTTTGCAGTCAGCATGTTAATTTGGAAATGATTCATGTCTAAATGTGTATCACTTGTACAATTACAATTTAGTCAATAAAAATGTATTTAATAACCCACCCACATCAGAAGCATGAAGTTAAGGTTCATATTATATTTTAGTTTTTTGTTTGGTAATTAATAACAATATAGTAGACTCAATTAAAAAAACCTGTGCACTTATAACTTCGTTTTTTTAAATTGCTGACAGATTAGTGCTTGACTGTGACTTCACTTGATGGTTAGTGACAATACAGTTTAAGTACAGTAAAATAACCTTGTAAGAGGTAATTTACCTTTTATAGTTTCTACACAACATCTTACTGAAACTGAAAAGTTTTGCTTGGTGGCACATCTTTGCTTGTAGGGTGGTAACTAGTCAAACTTCTCACTAGTCCAGACATAGTAGAATGAAAAGATATATTTTTCTTAATTTGCTGAGCCAGAATTGAACTCTGGACCTCTGGCTAACAAAGGGAGGTATTGCACTGTTCCCTTTGCAAAGCTGTCAAAATGGAGTCTCACCATCCATCAATTTGAATATTAGTTTTTATGCATTTAAATATAGTTTAAAAGACAGACAGAGTCAAGTAAAGTATTAAGCAGAGATAACATATATGATTTTTCAGTCTGATGGCAGTGGGTCAAGTGGAAGTTCTGTTTTAAATGTATTGGGAGCTAGAAAAGTTGATGCAGAATCAGTTCTGCTTGGACTTGGATTTGGACCAAGTGAAAAACAACAAAAATTACAAAGGATTCCTGATAGATTTTTAGTGCCATCCAAAGTAAGTATTTTGCAAACTGTGTTTCTAATAGTAGATATGAAATATTTCTTACATAACTCACAAATCTTAAAACATGCATCCCTTTTTCATGGAATTAGAGTAAGAAAAGTTTCATTATAATGTCTTTGACTTAAAGGTAAATATAAATAAATATAAGTAAATAGCAGCCCATTAATGTCTCACTGTTGGGCACAGGCCTCCTCACTCATATGAGAGAGGGTTTTAGAGCATAGACCCACCAAGCTGCTCCATTGCCGAGTATACTCTCTATTCCTTCACAAGTATACTCTCTATTCCTTCACTTTCATAGTCCTACGTTACGGCGATTCGACACGACTCAAAAGAGATCAGGCGTAGGAGCGACGGCTTAACGTGCTCGCCGAGCCTTCGGGGTGGATCACACCACCAAATTTTTCCCAACTTCGGGCGAATATTGAGAAAATCTTAATAGTCTAGACTCAATCTCGATTTCCAATTGGCCCAACCCGGAACCCTGCCGAGCCCTTTAATCAAATATGCTAACCACTAGGCCAATGAGGCAGCCTTTGACCTATCAATAATGTAATCTTAGACTCTAATATTATTTATTATTGTATACAGATTATCTATTTTTAATTATCTTATCTACTATTATGCTATTGTTTCAAAGCTCTTGGTACATCTAAAAACCCATAAACATTTTACCAGACTAATTAATTTGCTTCACATTCATACCACACAGTCACATAGTGTTGTGAAAATATCAATAATGTTGTTTTCCTATTTTCTTATGTAAAAGATTGACTTACTAAACCACAACATATTCTAAGAAAAGTGTTAAACTTCTCCAAATAGTAGAGATTTCTGAAAGGATAACCCTTCAAAAAGATCTTCTATTAGGAAAAGACTTGCAGTATTAACATATTTGTATGTATTTAAAAGTTGATGTATTTATGTGACTGACTTGCTGGTGCAATGATGTTACTGCTTGATTTGCTTGGTTAGAGTCTTGGTAGAGAAAATTTAGTAAATCGCATTTCTAATTGCTCAGGGTCTGGTTGGTGGGAGGCTTCAGTCATAGCTAATTGTCACCCTATCAGCAAAATAATTTGTGCTCAGGCACAATAAGTAAGTAGCAGCCCATTAACGTCCCACTGCTGGGCACAGGCCTCCTCGCTCATATGAGAGAGGGTTTTAGAGCATAGACCCACCACGCTGCTCCACTGCGGATTGGCAGGCATAGTACACAAGTGTACTCTCTATTCCTTCACTCTCATAGTCCGACATGACGGCAATCCGACACGACCGGAGAGAGAGATCAGGCGCAGGACCGACGGCTTAACGTGCTCTCCGAGGCACGGGGGTGAATCACACCGCCAACTTCCCAACTTCGGGCAAATATTGAGAAGATCTTAATAGAAAACTCAATATCGATTTCGAACTAGCCCGACCCGGGACTCGAACCCAGGACCTCATGTCTGTAGTCGAACATGCTAACAACTAGACCAATGAGGCAGGCACAATGCTGTATAGAAAATATAAGTGGTAGATTACCTCTTACATCTTAAGACTATTTATGCTTGCCATACCATCAGGTGAGATAACAGTCTCATCCACAATGAAAAATATATGTTTGTATAAATACAAAATTTATTTCAGCTTAGAGGCATAAGTACAGAAAAGTTTATTAAGGATGAACACCATTCAATGCGGATGCATGTTTGTGGTGTATTCGGTTATAGAGGCCTTACTGGTAAGCCAAGTTTTTTTTTATTTATGTAAGGGAAATAGATATCAAATCTCATGCTGATCATTACACCACAGTTCCCAAATAAATGGAAGAATTATAGTTTCTATAGATACATAATGACTAAAGATCATAATTTTAGGAGAACAGTGACACAATTCTATAAACTAATTTTACAGGAGAGTCAATGACATAATCACATTTTATTTTGTCACAACATCATTTTTGTCAATTTAGCTATTAGATTTTAAAAAAAGAAAATATATATCAACTATTCTTGACTTTTCTTTGTCTAAACTCTTGAACATTTGGATTATGTGGTTATTCATAAAAAGCAGCAATAAAATGTGGTCATGGATTCTCGCTAACTATAATAAACTAACAATTTTAACAAGCATAACAGGTTTTATATTGAATTTAATTATATATTTATGCATAAAACCCATTAATTCATTTGATTATTATGGTTAAGAATAAAATTATAAACTATATTTTTACATAATCATGGCGATTAAAATCAGCTACTATTGCGTGTTTGTTTCGTTATTGACGTAAGAAGCTGATAATAAATTTATAGGTAAATTTTATGTAAACTATCATTACAAAAAAAGAAATTAACTCTTATTTCTAGTTAAAATAGTTTCAGTCGTACAAAGGGCTTAGCGGCTCGGATAGGTATTTAAACTAATTGGGTTAAACTTGATATTTCACTACGTAAACATATCCGCGTTTAATAGTTGCTACTGAAATAGGGTTATTGCTAAATCGACGTATTCCCGTCAGGAAGTGATACTATTTACTTAAAATAAATCGATTAATAGTATTTTTGTAACATAAGCACTTTATAAGAAAATGTCGTTGGATAGAGTTTTTTAGGAAATGTGATAAAATTGCTGTAAAAAAATATAAGAAAAGTCATATTTTTTAACTATAATTCGTACAAATCGTAATTAAAAAGAGAAGATTTTTCAGTCTATTTTTAATGCGTTGTATGTAAGTCAAAAATGGTCGTAGCTAAAATATATAAAAAAAAAACACTTTGAAGCTTTAATACTAATTTTCATTATATTCAGACACAATAATGTTTACCTTCTTTATTTTTTAAAATTACTACAACTACAATAAGTAGGTTGTTGTTTGCGTCGGAAGTTTATAACCTACGTTTTTGATATCATAATTGTATTAATACATTTAATTATATTTAGAGTCAATGTCATACGAACAAGGAAACAGGAAAATATAACACGGTTTAAAACTATATTTCCTTGTAAACAAAACTTTAAACTTACTTGAATCATAACTTTAAAGGGTTCTGGGAGATTGTTTTTTATTTGCTGTTTAGTATGCAGATTGCATATTGCAGATTATTTAAAGTTTTAAATATTTTACTACAAAATACTTGATTTCTGCCTTAACTAACGGATTTTTTCTAGGTTGCGTATGGATCTGAGAAAGATCAAAAATAAGTCGATTGCTATGCCATCCACAAAATTCTTATGGTTAATAAGTTTAATTAATATAGAAAAAAATCTGTAAATTTTAATGATGATTTGAAATGATGCTTTAAAATTTTTTCGCAAAATATACTTGTTGTTACCAATATTAACATCATGTCAAATCATAATACCTTAGGAAAAATTACGTTGCTCTTGGTTAAGCCGTGTTATATAAAAAGTCAAGCACAAAATCCTAATTTTGTACTTGACTTTTTATTTACTACTGTACTAACTTTATATATGTATAATATTATGGCGCTGGAGCATCACTTCCATTTGCTTTTTAATATTACATAACAGTTTATTACTTGAAGTTTAATGCAAATGTTTCTACTAACATACTAACAGAACACTGTACGCCTGTATGCCGCTTTATGAAATTACCATCCAGCCATCATAAACCATATCAAGTTCCAGAAATCGCTGTAAAGTAAGTATTATAATATTTGTGCAGGTTTAATTTACTAATTATGTACCCCGCACTTTGTTATTATTATAATTAAAAGCAATTTTTATTTTACTTTCATATCAACGCTGGGGTGCAAACACTTAGTAAACTGCAAAATATAGTTTTAACAAAACTTTAGGATCAGTCTGTTTAGCAACAAAATATAATAAGTCGTTAAAAATAGACGTTATATATTTTTTTAACTGCCTTAAAAAAAAGGACAAACTTTTCAATTCGTTTGTATGTTTTTTTTATATGTTTGTTACCTATAACTTTCGACTGGGTAAACCGATCTTGATGATTCTATTTTAATATGAAAGGTGGTGCCTCCCGTAGGGTCCCATTTTTTGGTCTAGTTCTGATGATGGCATCCATGAGAAAACCGTAAAGTCGACTCCAAGAAGAATACGAAGAAAAAAAGAGCATTTTTAGAGCATATTAATTTATTTGATATAATCTGTTTTGATGGCGGTTCTTTTTTTGTAATTTTTTTTTAAATAGAATATTGGATTTTTTCTTTTTTCATGAACAATTTTGGTGTTGCGAGGCTTTCCAGCGTCGATATATTTTAAGTCGAGTTTTTTTACATTTTATTAATTTTGAATTCGAATTACATATTATTTTTTCTTACTGGAATGTTTAAGAGTCTCGTAATATCATTACGAGTCCATTCAATAGGTGTAAATAAAAATAATTGTTGTTTTAATAAATTCAACACAACCCAACTCAAGACGACTATATTAATTAAAGAATTTTAAAAAATCTTACGTAAGATTTTAGGGGGAATGAGGGGTTCAGGTAATAGGGTTTAATAGGTTGTTAAAAATTACAGGGAATCCTCATGTTCCACCGTCGACAATTGTAGCTAAGATAATGGATTGTATCCTCCAAGATGACGTATGTCGCGAGGAGGCTCTAATGAAAGCAAGACATTCAATAGCGGACATGCGCAGTACTGCAGCCATCCACGCACATCTAGCGGCACGTTTGAGAAGAACTTGACATTTTTCTTTAGTACCCTCCAAAAATTCTGACCAATGTTTTAAAATGTTATTTTACAAAACTATTTTTTAATTAATGTTAAGCATAAAAAGATTTTACCACTTGTTTATTTATGTTACATTAGAAAGTGGAAAGAAAACATTCGTACTAAATTTCCAAATTAAAAACTAATTTAAAAATTGATCGAATCAATGCTGTAATTTGATGCCTAATATAATTAATCATCAATCACTCGTATTTTCTCGATTTCAATATGAGTTTGTAACATGAAAATATATAATCTATTCTAGATTCAATTAAAGATTAAAATAACGTGTCCGGCCCAAAGTATCATAAACACATCAAAACATCCAAGTTCATTAGTGTGGAAATCCGAAATAGAGTTATCGAAACATCACTTGCAACAATCGCGGACGTATAAATTGGTGAAAACGAAAACAGTGTTGTAAATGTGTCTCACTTTTTCTTTAGGGTAGTGCCGCGTTTGTTTGAGTGAAAGAAATGTTATTTTTTCACTCAAACAAACGATACACTAGCAGATTGAAATAAAACGTGCTAATAATCGAAATACAGATATTGCGTATCTACTATTTGGGTTTATTGTTATCAAAAACAATATTTTTAAACGATTTGCGTTTAAGAAAATAAAAAACGGGCAAAATTTTATATATAGTGCTTTTATGATTACAAAAAATACGAAGAAAGCAATTCTTCTAATATTTAAGTTATTAAATTAAAACATGAATGAGGTCATGGCCGTCTAGATTAACTAAATGCGATGTACAAACTATGAAGAACAGCGAAATAATTATGCTAAAACATTTTTCTAATTTGGAAATTTAGTATTATTTTACGTACATAATGTGACACTCGTTAATATTATCGATATAAGGAACCATTAAGCGTTATTTGTGCAATAACTACAAGATGTTACATAGTTTTAGAGTAATATTTCATTTTTTAGACAGTTTTAATCTTACTTAATTAGTTGGAAATATAAATAAGATTATTATATAAAAAAAACTTTAGTAAATATGAAATTTGTAAATGTTTTCATATATTCTTATTACTTGATTATCTATTTCTAGTTTTTGATAAGATACATCCTTGTTAGTTGCGTACCCACGCCTTGGTATGAGATCACTATGGTGTCGCAAACAAACTAGTTAAATCTTTAAAACGTATCTTTCAATTTAAGAGTAATGTAGTAGATTTGAATCTCGGGTCCAATACGAGTGCACCTTTTCATTATTTCGACACTAATTCATTAATATTCATCAAATCCGAAGACAAAAACTGCATTTAATATTAGACTCAGTAGAATTATAGAGGCCGTGAGTCAATACAAATGAATTTTGAATTCCCGTTTGACACGTTATTATTAATTAAATAAACGCACCTATGCACTGGGAGATAAAAATAAGGTATTCTCACCCGGGAAATTTTATTGGGAAAAATCGCGGGTAAGGTTTCTTCTTTTCCCGTGAAACGTATATAATTTCTTCTCACACTGGGATGAAAAGTTTGACCTCTTCGAGCGGACTGTTTAATTAATTATTACAAATTTAACTATCGTCTCGGGTTTTAAATTGTCTTTGACATTTCGATAACCAAATAGTTGTTAGGTTATCGGGAGGAAAAGTGAGTTAGGTGCATGCGTGCTCGTGGAACCGTGGGAGAGAACGAAGCCCTTTTTCCGCATACAGTGGCCGAAAAGCGTATTTTTCCTCCCGCAGTAAAAGAAAAATATTGTGGATTGTCAAACTTTTTGCATTTAAAAAGCGTACGAAATAAGTTTCGGACTTTCTGTTGTATATGATTTTATTTATCTATATAAAATAATACAACTAGTTACTATTAATTATTGATCTACTTAAAAAGTAAAGCTTAGACTGATACTGAAATCTCATTCAGACACTTAATTTTTCATGAATTTAAAGAAATTATAATGAATTATCTATTTCGTTACATGCTAGATAAAATATTAAGCTATACCTCTGAAAAATTATAAATATAGATGAAATTATTGATTTTTATTGAATTTATATTGTACTTAATGAAGTTACTTAAAATTCTGCTTAACTTTATAAAAACAAACTATTTTTCTTGTCATTCATTTCTGAGTTACATAATTTATAAGGAAATATCATTTTTGCATAATATAATATTTTTAGTTAATTGTTGTTTAATATAAAGGTTTGGTAGATCGTGCAATAGTAATAGTGCGGTGTAAATAAAAGGGTTTGTTGAACAAGCTAGTTACAAATACAACGCAAATTTTTGTTACATGATACCAACGTAATTTTCTTAGGTTTAAAAACCCCTGAATTGTTGTGATATAGGTTTTCATATATAGAGGTGTTAGAATAATAACATATTCATACAAGCACTTGTATTTTTTCTCTTTTACAAATAAAACATTATTACATCATAACAAGTAATGGCCATTTAAAAAAGCATTTTTAAAACGCTAATGCCTGATTTCACCAAAGTCTCTTAAACAACACATGGGTTAGGAGACCCCTTATCTCTAGAAACAAACCCTTAACTGGGTCCTAAATGTTCTTATGGGACATATAGTTTAGGGGAGTGGTGAAATCGGATATGAAACTTGCAGTAAGGCTTAATTTGAACTAACTGTAAAAATAAGTAAGAGTAAGAATATATTTAAAACAGATCAAAATTGCCATGAGTCCTAGATATACTTCTAATGCTCGATTGCATACCTTAAAGTACCCCTTAGTTTTACATACTATCCCTTTAACTGATCCTTAAATGTACTTAGAAGACAATTGAAGTTTAGGGGAGCTTGGTGAAATGACTTAAAAGTGGTAATTTTTGCAGGACGATATTTAATGTCAAGTAAAAATAAAAGACAGAGTTCAGGTACAGCATTTGAAATATTTTTGTTGTGATAAATATTAAGCATTAAATCATTTTTAGTGTAAATTATATGTTAGTACTTATATCGTGGAACATTCATAACATTATTCTTTAAAATTTGTATTATATCAGAAGAAAATTAAAATGTTGAAATCAACCAATTAAATTATGACAGCGTCATTGTTACAGATTGGAATATCATAAGTTTTTATCACAAGAAAATATAGACAATTTTGCTCTGCCCTGAACTAAAATATACATATTAGTCAGCTTAAATCTGTGTTCTTCTCTTGCCTTTAAATAAAAGAATAATTATTGTTATATGTACTCGTAATGAGTGGCTATTACTACAGGATGAATAAAAATAGTAAAATATGTTCATGTAGGAAATTCCAGAAAGTGCTATATTTTCTTGGCAAATTGTACCATTAAACTTATATATTTTGTACAATACTACATATTTATAGTTAAAATTATATTATACATACATATATGGGTTATATAAAGGCATGTCGAATTTGTTATCCATCTTTTAAAGGGAGCTTTAAGCGGTTTTATCTATTAATGAATTTTGACGCATTTAAGTAGTTGATGCCAATTGTAAACATATCACTTTATCTTTTATATTAAAACCATTGTGTTCTTTATAATTGTGGTTATAGAATTGTTTCATTGTTTTAGGAAATTCTGATGTAAAATGTTGTGGAAAAAATATTTTATGAAAAAGAAAATTGCCAAAGGCCTGAGAACGTTACGGCAACTATTCAATACGTACCAGACGACGTAATTAATTAAAATTTGACAAAATATTGTCAGAAATTAGAATTGAATATAATAATATCTATTAGCAGTCAGACTTGACTTTTTAATGCCTTTTTAATTTTCAATGTGACCAACCTACTGGTGCAGTATATCCTCTGACAGACGACAGACTAGCTACTTATAACAATGTTTATTTAAATAACCACCCGGGGCCTCCACAAGAGAGACAATAGATCAATAGATGTCGAAGTAAAAATTACATAAAGTCACTATGAATAAAAATAATATAAAATGTATACGATCATAAAAGCCTTTTCAATTGCGGATGATTTCGATTACTGTAATATTAGTAATCTTTTATAGATTTGTTACGCTATGATGTTTTTGGCCTGTATTTTTTTTTTATTGTATTCATACCTATAACCTTAGCATTCATCCTCTTTGAGTTTCACACTAGAGAATGATTGGAGTAGTTGAAATATTTAGTGTTTTGATATTGGAATAAGAATTTAAAATATCGATTTATATATCTGTGCTACTGTATAAGTATTTAGAATTAGATGTTTTCTGCGGCATCATTCTCGTCCGTAGGAATATGGTAAAAGTGACCGACATTGCGAATTGAGCCACGGCTAAATATTACGCCAATCGGTAACAGTTTAGGAGATCTCGTGACGAGTAAATGAATTACTTTTTTAGTCATAAACCTCATTAAGACATTTTTTACTTAAACCGGTTTAGGGCACATCGGATTGATGGTTGCAATTTCTATAACGGACATAGTTAGAAATAATTTTTGTCTTTTATATATGTACAAATTTTGTTTATTATGTAATACCTACTCCCAAATTTTTGTTTCAAATATAATTCGGGATGCATATACGTGGATTTAATAGGTGAAATATCTTTACGCGTTAATAATATATAGAGGTTTCCTTTAGAATTTCCTATATTGACTGTGCCAATATTTTTATAACCTACTTTAACCTGTGCCTTACACTAATAAATGACATATCTAACAAAATATTCTATAATAATTAAATTATTTATAGTAACTGTTATTTAAGACTTGTAGTAGTAAATTGAAAATGTCATACATAAAAAGTTCCGTTGTTTGCTCATTTTATGTTACTTAATAATTATTGTTACATTAAGTCTTTGATTTTATTCATTGTTTTATATGTTTTAGCTAAATAATAAAGCGTTTTGAGACAAAAATATATTCCTATTTCGTGAGTTCTTCTTTTATTTTATTTTCAGTTAATTTATATTGTTGATTTTTCTACAATGAAACTCTTTGAACTATGATTACTTAAGCATTTCTGTTATAATTTAAAGGAGCAATAAATAATAATGTACTCCCAATTTTTGATGTGTTTAAGACGGTAATAGTTTTATTACAAATATGTAAAAAAAAATCACTGAAGCACCAAAACTACTTTTTAAAGTTTTAAGCCGTTTTTAAGTCTTCTGGCTCAAGGGCTCGGATTTATTTTGGTCAAACGACGACAAGGACCTAATTAATTAGCTCCATTTTTTTCAATGACACGCTGTCTAATTGTTATGGATACAGCCTATCAAAGGTCGTATTAAAAATTACATGTATTATTTAGTTTCTTAATTTTCACGTAAAAGAAGTTTATAACCATGCCAACTGCATTATCACCTTAGATTTTATACAAAATTTATGATAATAACGAAAGTGAACGAATGAAGTTGAAATTGGTCGGACTAGAACTTTTACTTCACGACATTAAGTCTTTGCATTGTTAAATATAAGTGCTTTTAAAGCTGACAGGTTTGAGATTAGTGCTTAACGGTAATCTCACCTGATGGTAAGTGAATAAGACTGAAGCTGAGCTAACACAGTAAGAGTTAAGTTACATTTTTTTGGTGGCTGGTCAGAACTGGTTTTAGGGGTTAGTTGGTAGGATAATAACTAGCCACAGCCTAAGCCTCCCACAATTTCCTGAATGTGCCTTGCCGGTTATCGTAACTGAGACCTCTACTAGCGAAGCGAGTACTATAGTACCAATTCGAAATCCAGGCTTAATTTTTTTTAATTTAAATTATTTTAGTTGATATATACAGATTACATTGGTGTTAACATATTAATTAGTTCCACAGTATTTGCCATTTGATGGCATGCAAATATTTAGTGATGTCAATAATCATTGTCAAATTAATTAAGTGAAGAATTTATTATAAAAGCTTAGATCATCATTTAAAAATTCGCCAACAATATAATAAACCTTTTCTACAAACAAATTTTTGCAATTTCCTTTTCAATACTGGTAATTCTACAATGCTTTTAAAGTAATGCGGTAATTTATTATATATTTTTACTGCCATCACTATATTTTTATCCATAAGACTGGTTATAATTGGTGGTGCTTTTATTCTTGTAGGATTGCGCTTATCTTGGCCTAAATAGAGTTGGATTTTGTATAATATAATTATTACGAAAAACACTATAAAATAATACGCAATTATTTCTTACTTTTTGGAGCATATTAATGTATTTGTAAATTTGTTTTGAAGGCGGTTCTTTTTTTGTTAAAATTTTCTTTTTATTTTTTTATTTTTAGTGAATCTGAAGTAAACTATCAAATTTGTCTCAATATATGTACACCTAAAACGCGTTTGTCATATGAGATAACACCGTTTAAATGAAATAACTTTACAAAGTTAAATTTACATTAATATCGCTACACCCGGGATCGAACCCGAAAACCTTATACCACCGCTTCACACGTAATTCACTTTTCAAATATTGCAATGCAGCAACAAACGTAAGGTCATAGGCATTTGATTACAGACAGTTATATATTTTGCCAAAAATCACACTCTTACTGTAAGCCGTTGAGGATTTCCATTGATCTTCATATTTAACTACGACTAGCACTTGACCATACCGAGGTTACGGTAGGCGACTCAAATATCTGGATGATTCTGCCGAGTATCGTTGATTTGCTCCTAAGAATTGAAGAGTTCCGTCACTTTGTCATGGATTCCATCGCCAGAACCTTACCAAACTATCACAAAACAACCCATGAAGTATTTAACCCTTTCTAATAAAAAAGAATCATCGAAATCGGTTGGAGTGATCTTGAGTTATTCGTCCATTTGTCAAACAAAATGAAAGACGTTACCATTAAAAAATATTTACTATCTTGTCAATACCTACATATTAGTTTTCATTTGCAAAAAAAAATATGTGAGGTAAATATTTGAAAAATATCAAATGAATTATTCATCATTCGTCAACCACAGAGAAAACTAATAAATTGGGATTCTTTTCGGGGAAATATCTTTAGTTAAGTAAAAAAAATTAAGATAAATTTCTCTTCCCAAAGATATTGTGGTTTTAACTCACATACTATTTTCAAATGAGTATTTTGAGTTCTATGCGAGATTTATCACTACCAGGGAGTCGTGTTGTTGATTGCTATTGAGTTTTTTCTATTACAGTAGGAACAGTTGTGGCCAGTTTACACCGGTACATTAGCTCAAAATTCGCACTATTATATTCACCGTATTACTCAATACATAACAAAAATATCACGATGATCGGTGAATTTGATAAAAAGGATGTCCAGAAATAAGCCTAACATACGTATGTTTTAATCATTTAATAGCCTAATATCGTTTTGTAAACCTGGTTATTTTCTCAGGGTTGCAGACATACGAATATATGACGCAGTGAACGTGTTTATATTTTTATGCACATATGTATCTTAGTAATAAGTTAGTTTGTTAAACCAACCGCCAAACTTTTCTTCTCTAATACAATATTTTCTAAATTCATCAAAAACGAACATAAGGGCTGCAAATGGTAGTGCTAAAAACCACCTGTAAAAAATCTGTCCACCTGAGAAATCGAATGATAATGCTATAGCATGAAAGAATTAATTAATAAAATAGAAAGTATTACCATCGAAACCGTAGAGGGTAGGTGCGAAAAAAAGTGTTGATTCCAGGCACATAGCACACCACACAAGCGACAGTTAATTCGACAAGTAATCCCATTTTCAATACTTTGTTTTTCATACCTAATGGCAAACATTTATTCTATTTCATTTTTATAATCTTAAAAATATAGCTTTGTTTGTATAAACAAAATAACGATTTTATATTTTTCTTTTAAGCAAATTTGTTTACTTGGGTAATACATGATACCAAAATAATTTTATTAATGCCATAAACTGAACAAGTCAATACAATTTGTACACATATGGCAGATTTAATCGAAAAAATAATGAATCGTGTGCATATTCGATTAATCTTATATAATCCATTTTGTAGATCCTTGTGTTCTAGATTTTATGCGATGCATGTCCTGACCGACCATGGTTGGCATACTTTCACCAGGTCATTGGCCGTGAGGAAACGCCCAGCTGTCATGAGTGTTGCTTCTGTACACACGGCGCACCATACTCTGGCGGTGTGTCCAGCGTGGAGAGCATAAGTCGGTTGCCTTCTTTTGCGAGACCGTCATCTCGCTGAAAGGGACAAATGACAGGCTAAGGGGGCTAGCGGCTGAAGCCCTCTCTTGCCGTCGGAGTAGGATGAGTGGCAGAAGTCGCACGTATGCTCTTCATGATTAATCCTATTGAGTAGTAGGTCGTCATAGTCATCCGGGTCACTAGATTGGAATGCGATTAGGGAACCTCTAGTGGTCTCACTATTAACTGTATGAGGAAGGATCCGCTGGGTTTTAGTGAGTATTCTGTTATCTGCGAATCCCACACTCCCGAAGAAACTCTTTCATCGGGATGCGTAAAGACATTTGACAGCACTAGCAAAAAAAATCTGTACGCTCACTATGTATGAGGTATAGTAGAGTATTGAATTATTAATGATGAGTCAATGTTGTATTAAAGCAGCTATGTAACAGGTTTTTTTAGGGTTAACCATAAAGTTAACAAGAAAATAGTTACCATAAAGTTAACAGATAGAATCAAGTTTGAAATTGTGAGGGTGTGATCTATTGCGATTAACTGAGAGGCCGATATCTACCGTTGGACTGTTCATGTGTACAGTACATACAGTACATACCAACGTGTAGCAAAGAATTGTAGCGCGTTTTACAAATGATTCCATTCATCATTTGCGTAATAACTACCGCAACAAAATATGCTGCTTGACTTGCTCGTTCTAATTCTTTCCGTTCTGCATAAGTCCACTCTTGACCGAGAGAGTCTTCTACATCGCTTACTGCTTCGTTGTCCCATTGTTCCCGTATACCTTAAATTATAAATCACCTGTGTAATAAAATTGTGACAAACAAGTAATATTTTTGAAGTGAATAAAAAACTTGATAGTTGAGTAACGATTTTTGATTTATAATATATCTTTGTGTCAATTAGTTTATATGTATCCGCTAAGCTAAAATGCTAATCATTCAAGTTTGAGAGTTGGCCATCCACACCAAATTTAAAGAAACTCAATATAAGTAGTCATTTCCTTCACCATTTAACACGAGTTTCTTAAGCTCATTACATAGAAAGAAGCCTTTAAACTTTGTATTTGTAAACAATGTATTTGTAAATGTCCATTGAGTGAACAATTAAAAAAGTATTTTGTTAACGATTGAAAATTTGAAGATGTTTATAGGGTGATTGTGATTTATGAGAGAGTAAGAATACTTTGATCGTACATTACAAAAATAACATATAAAAAGAAATTGAAAAAAATAAGATTTATTAAGGCGGTCTTATCGCTATTTATCGAGCTCTTCCAAGCGACCTATGGGTTAGAGGATTGCTGATAAGTAAAAGTTGGTAGAAATTGGAAAACTGATATAGGTGGTCATGCTAATGAAATCGGCGCAAGTGGTCAATAATTGCGTATTACCGAACAATGAAGAAGGATAGAAGCCGTGTTCAGCCATAACTATAAAGTAGGCGAACATGCCAGCAGCGAACTCAATGAGGCCAAGATGTCCATAAACAAGACGCAACATGCATGCTGATACAAGCGGATCAGATGTTCGAGGGGGTCGAGCCATTACATCTTGCTCTGCTTGTTCGTAGGACAATGCTACTGCCGGCCACATGTCTGTCCCAAGATCAACACATAATATGGTCATAACCCCTGTAAAAGATTTTTTGTGAAGTTGATGACAGGTTAGCGCTTGTCTGTGATCACCTGAAGGTTAGTGATGGTACTGACTGGTAACACTAACCTGGTTAGAGGTTACCGGATTACTTATTTATTATTATTTACCGGATATGAATTTTCTAAATGATTTATTTCTTCACACTTGTGTAATGGCGCTTGAGAATATATGGTGGTAAAGTCTACTATTTACATTACTAGCTGTTCCTGCGATGAAACCCGCGTAGTTTTATTTTCTGTGAGAATATGTGGAAATCCGATCTTAGTGAGAGTCTATGTCGCGAAAGGAATGAGAATACCAGAATTCGAATAAAACGGACGAATAGTTTTGGACAACTATGTAAGTTACGGACATTGTAACAACATCATGAACTAGCTGTATAGAGAAAGTGAAATTACTAAACTTTTTAGGAAATTATAGTAGGTATGTTATTATTGCGAGAAATGGTAGTTCTTATTTTGATTAACAGAAGTTAATTATTAAATCGTACCCAAAGGCAGAGGTATTGAAAAGAGGATAAACATTAAAACGGGGATGATTTCAGGAACATTCGATATAAGGATGTAGCATACAGACTTCTTCAAATTATCAAATATCTTTCGTCCTTCTTCTATTCCAGTTACTATAGTAGCAAAGTTATCATCCATCAAAATGATATCCGCTGTTTGTTTGGATACCTGTAAAGCATCGATATAAGAAACTTATACATTTCGCATATTTTAAACGTATTAGAATGAACACACACAAATACCTAGTAACTTTATTACACTTTATTTTTTGTCAAAAAAAAGGTAAGTCCTTTCCTTACTATCTTTCTAGGAATAAATATTTCTAGGACAGTTCCTAGAACGACGTTTCTAGACCCTAGATCCAACAAGCTGCTCCACTGAGTGTTAGCAAGCTACACATAACTATTCCAGGATATACTGGATTTCTCACGATGTTTGTCTTCACCGAAAAGGAAATTGATGGTTTGGAAACGTCAAGCACATAGTGGAGGCCTCCCAGGATTCTAACTCGCATCGCCACTGAAGAAAAATATACGCTTCTTTCCACTTAGGTCATCATGGATTTTATATGGTCTAAAGTTTTGTAAACCCAACTCGAATTAATCGTACCCATACACACAGACGTACATACGTTCAACACTTTATATTTTATCCCAATAGTGTATCTATTTGTGATTTATAATTATTTATGACTATGACAGGTTATCATATATGTTTACATATAATCATAATGTAAATGTGGTATTGCATGTAAATATGCCAACATCAAAGCATTGAATATATATCGATATACTTTTTGATTGAAATTGAAAGACACACAACCATATTATGGGTATTTATGCTTACTTGTGAACCAGTAATTCCCATAGATATCCCTATATCAGCACGCCTTAAAGCGGGAGCATCATTCACGCCATCACCTGTTACAGCTACAACACCGCCTTGCCTTTGACATGCCTCAACTATTTGTAATTTTTGTGTCGGTGAAGTACGAGCAAAAACTGTTGATTATTTAAGTTTCTAAGGCAGCGATACTTTGGCCATACAAACGTAGGAGGCAAAGTGTGTACTGGTTAAAAATAAAAGCTAGCGGACCTTCTTCATCCTTGAGCTAGATCACTGGAGGTAGAGGGTCCCCCTCCAATTCCATGTTGACCGACTGACTGGGGGGGGGGAAGAAGTTAATTAAGTTATTTGCGCGTTCTGTCACGCAAACTCTTTCGACAGGGAGGGAGGGAGGGCATCACCCACTTCCTCCCTTTGCCTCCTTCGGTGAGATGAGGGTGTCGCTAAAGAAGCTAAGCGGCCTATTGGCCTATATACTTAAGGTCGCTGGTGAGATTTAACGTGTTTTTGTGTGGGTAACTGAGCTCCTCATAAATAGCTGGACCAATTCGTCGCCGTCGTCGTCGTCGATGGACGTCCACTGCTGGACATAGGTCTCACGTAATGACATCCACAAGGCCCGATCTTCCGCCGCTTGGCTCCAGCGGCTACCGCCGTCTACTGCGCTGTCGGGTGCGGGGTCGCCATTCCAGCGCCAATTAGTGTTCATTTTTCTTCAGCAATGGTTTAGATTGACAATTTGAAGCGATAAGAAATGGATTTTCCCGTTTATCCCGTATTATTAAAATTAATTATTTGGCCGCAAATCGATATCATGCTTAATATGGTACGTTTAATAACACTCAGTAAAGTACTTTGCGTCCAACGTTTTTATGGACAACGACACTAGAATGTTAATATATCGTATATATTGCTAACCTATTTCGTAGTTCTTTTCCAGAACTAAGTAGAGTAAATCTGGCGTCATATTCCTCAGCTCAGTGCCAGTTACAACGTGGCAATTTGGGGTTGTGGCAATACCCACTTCAGAAGCTACAGCTCGGGCAGTAGCAGGATGATCTCCCGTAACCATCATTACCCGTACCCCAGCTTCGCGAACACGCTCTATTGCATATCGGACCTGTAATGTGTTTGTATAAACCGGTAAATGTACAACTAGCTGATTCTCGCGACTATGTAAATTCACAAGACATCGGCCACTACATATTATAGGCCAAGTATGAAATCCTATTTTTGTGAAACAGTTTGTTTATCTAAGGTTGTTGAAATTTCTAAAAACAGGTAGAGTTTAAATCTTTTCCGTTTTATTCCCATGGAAGGTAGATTCTACCTACCTATCTACTTAATTACCTCTGCTCTAGGTGGATCCTTCAGACCGATGAGTCCCAAAAATCGTAATTTATCTAGTGGAAAATTTATGTTCTCCGTGTCAAAAGTATAGTCAAACGGATATTCTTTATTGTCTAAAATACAATCTGCAAATGCCAATACGCGTTCCCCTGCGAAAAGATGAAGGCATATTAATCGATGCTAGAAACCTAACACGTAGTAACCTACAAAGTATTTTTTTAAAATCAATCTCAATTAGTTTAATAACAATATATATATATTGTCCATAAATTCTCATAACTCATCACGTTCCAACTAAGACGATGGAGAGGCGCGATCGGCCTAAGCGGTTGGCTTGTGATGCATTTTTATCAGAAATAATAATACAATTCATAAGAGAATGAAATTTTTCACCAATGTTGTCTACTAGGGCCATTTTTTTTTAAATCTGTTCTTATGAAAAATTTTAGATTTGCGTGTTTGCTTGTTTGCTTTCCAGCCTGGAAATAATTTTATATTTTAACTTCATTATTTTGATTTCTTTTATATGTCTACCTGTGTTTGCTAAGTTTTCCGTGGCCATATTTGTAGCCAGTTGTATTTCTGGTGTCATGTCACCCATTCTACTATTGTATAGAACTTTTGAGCACCTAGAAACAATGCATTCAGGTGCCCCTTTCATTACTATGAAATGTTGTTTGGAAGATGTATCCCAATGTACGCTGACCTGAAAAAGCGCATAAGAAATGCTTATTTAGCTTGATGTTGCCGCAGCTGTTACCCGGGTAGATGCCGATTACGTGACAATGTGGGAAAATCCGTTATTTATCAAATCGAATTGACAACAATTCTAGACTATGTAGGAAAAGGGAAATTCGAAGCGCTTAAGTATAAGGACATAAGTAAAAATACAATTTTTTATTTAATTGACGAAGTTTTTAGGCTATATAGGTACGGGAAATTCGGAGCGTCAAAGTAATGAAAAGATACTTAATTATACAATTGTATTTATTTAGTTAATTGATGGATATTCTAATAAAATTTTATTTAATTATTTCATGGACGAATATTATTGGCTAATTAAGAACGGGAATTTCATTGCGCTTAAGTATAATAATATTTTTTATTGCAGATATTTTTTATCCATATCTGTAAATAAATAAAAAAGTAAAATAATAATTAAACTAAAATTAATTACAGTGCTGGTCACTTTCTATTACTATTTAAGTATACCTGTATATGGGAATTGACACGTCATTCGAAACAACCCTCAAAATAGCTGTTTTAGAGTTTTGAACGAGACTCAAGAAGGACCTCGTGGGCGCAGTGGTGAGAGTACTCGCTTTGCTACCAGATGCCTTGGGTTCGATTACCGATAGGGCAAATTTAGAAAATTGTATTTTCCAATTTGTCTGAGTCTGGACCGGTTAGAGGCTTCGGACGTGGCTAGTTACCATCGTACCAGCAAAAACGTATCGCCAAACAATAAGATTTGTGTTCCGGTACGATGCTGTGTAGAAACCTTTTGAGGTATATCGCCTCTTACCAGATTAGCGCGCTTACATCTTAGACTTTACCATCAGGTGGGATCACAATCAAACGCTAAACTGTCAGCAATAGAAAAAATTAAAAGTAAGTTAGTACAAAGTGCACATGTCAGAAGTGAAATTTCTTTGGGAAACTAATTTTTAAGTCTTGTTGAATATTATATGACCTATGGTATACTCGTATGTCTGAGATTCTTAGGAAAATGTGAAACTTACGCAACATGTAAAAGTGTTTAAAGTTCACTTACTTGGTATTTATTAATAGAGTTAAAAGGAATTTCTGCGACTTTAGGGTATTTTTCCCTGATAGAAATAGGATCATCGAAGTTAAAAAGAAAACTTAATATTGCTTTTTCTGAAGCGTCGCCACGTGTTACTCCGCTTGAAGAAACAGACGCATTGCTGCATAGCGCTCCGCATATTTTCAGTGAAGTGAATGCTATTAAATCCTTATATTAACAAATTATTTAATCGCGTGATATCAAAATGTAAATGTATATCTGATATTTCATACCTTGGTCTTCATCTAATAAAGCTGAAAATAAAATCATAACTCAAGGTGACTCTATCTGTTACCATTGTCCTTACAAACATTGGGAACCAATTACTCTATAAAGGCGTAATTTGATTACATTTTTGGCACATTCATTTTATTATCAGCCGAAGCTTGTATACAAATTACTTAAAATTTATTTTAAGTGAATGTTTTAGTCGATGGGGTAAGCTAAAAAGTGATATAGTTTAGGATAATTTATGGAGCAATATAGTCTGGGGTAAATTACAAATCTATATAGACTAGGGTAAGTTACGGAGCAATATAGTCTAGGGTAAATTACAGAGCGATATAGACTAGGGTAAATTACGGAGCGATATAATCTTGGGCAAGTTATGGAGCGATATAGTCTTGGGCAAGTTTAGTAGCGATATAAGCTATGGTCAATTACGGAGCGATATAGTCTGGGTAAGTTACGGAGCGATATAATCTAGGTTAAGTTACAGAGATTTGTGATCCCGTTCGATACTGTGTAGAAACCGTAAGAGGTATATTGCCTCTTACCAGATATTGCCTTTTACCATAAGGTGGGATGACAGTCAAGCGCTAATCTGTCAGGAATGAAAAGCCTAAACTATGTTAGTATATGAAAAGTTCATACATTTTAAGTCTGTATCCGAAACAGTGTAAGTCTTTTCCGATATCCAAATGTGGCGGACGCACATTTTATTTTGTGTTAGAGTGCCAGTTTTATCAGAACATATCGTTGTACAGGCACCAAGTGCTTCAATTGCTTCTAAATTCTTTACGAGACAATTTTTTGACACCATGCGTTTTGCCGTTAGCGTCAAAGAAGCTGTCACAGTTGGTTGTAAACCTAGATGAAGACAGTATTAGCTATAATTGAAACCGTCTTATATTCTTATGACCTATAGCATAACAACATATAAAAAAAATGCTAGAAAATTATTTTGCAATGAAATAAGAATTAATGAAATATATAGTTTTCTATACAAATAGAATGTTTATTCATCGCGTATTTTATCCTTATTGCGAAAGCAACGCCATATCGCTGTGGAGCATTATTTAGTTATGAAGGAAAATTGTAGAAATACGTGTTGTAGTTGCAATAAGGATAATATGTGTAACTGTTAACTAACCTTCAGGGATATTAGCCACAATAATTCCAATAACAAATATAGTTGTTTGCATAAAAGGATATCCAAGTGCGAGACTGGCACTGGCGATAAAAATGCCCAAACCAAGAGCCCAGGCGCTCATGCAGCGCATAAAACGGCGGATTTCACGTGAAAGAGGTGACGGGGCAGGTTGTAGTCTTGCCGCCAGCCCTGCTACGCGACCCAAAGCAGTCAAGTCCCCGCAACATAATACAACACCTTTTGTCATGAAAAATTATAGCATGTATGTATTAATTTGTAACACAATCCTTACATATAATGATATAGTCTAAATTGGAAGCGCGCCTGATAAGAGATAATTTACCACTTATTCTTTTGACATTACTGGATATACTGTAGATGTTTGTCTATTTATATAATATAATTGGAAAATTATTCAGAAACATATTCGACTCAAGCTTGCGATGCCATTCTATGACAGTCAAAATATAGCAAGTATTTTGAAAAAAAAGTTAAAAGTGCGTGCATACAGTAGGTACACATATCAGAAGTGCAACTTCTTAAGCAAAGTCATTTTTAAGTCTTGTTTATATTTTTACAAATCTAAAACTTTAGATTTCCGAGACTTACAGGGAAAAACGAAGATATGTTAGGATTTTAATGAATTTCATTCTCAATAAAATTTTTAAAGTGTCCAAAATTAATACAAATAATTTATTGAAATTTCAAAAGGCGAATTGTAAATAAAAATACCACATTTTGTCAATATTAGAAATTATTAACTTAATTTTTTATTGAATTCAAAATTTAGAAAAGAGAATTTTTGAAATATTTATATTTTATGAAAAATAGTATATTAAATTATTAAATGACGAGTGGCAAATTAAAATACCACATATTATTTGTAAATATTACTACCTAACCTTCAAACGAATTAGCATAAAGAACGCTGCACATATTCGTGACGTAATCACACGTTTCATCCGTAAAAAATTAACCTTCATGCGCCTAAAAAGTTTAACTTCAGAAATCCTTAATTGTTACGCAACTTTCGAATGACTTTGGATGACAGTCATCTCTGGACGACATAGACACTAATAATCAACCAATATATTTCGCATTTATATATTTTAATATATGTTTAACGTAGCGTCTGTTTAAATGGTCGATGTGGTAATAATAAAAAAATCAGGCAAGTTGTCATAAACTTTAGCTGCCATAATGGTTAAGTTTATAAATACAGTTCTAGAACTGTACATCTAGATGTAGGCAATAACTTTGGATTTATTTAGCCTTTGTTGGGTGAAAGACATGTTTAGGATTTATGCCATACGCCGCCCTAATGCATTTTTTTACAATGTTTTATGTATACATATCAAGAATTAACCATCTTAAAATTCCATTACTTGTCGAGACATTCATTGTGACGCAGATGGTGCTTTTCTTTTAATTCAGATGTTTAAAAAATGGAGAGAAAATTGATTATGACCTTTCGCCCATCCTTCGACGCAAAGTGCAGAAGAAAAGGCAACATTAGGTGACTCTAAGATATTTGGTGTCCCGTCAGTATTGCTTCTTGGTACTGCTATACACTCACCAGTCAATGAAGAGTTATCAACCTGGGTAATTTAGTGTATAAAGAATAAAGTCAAAGGTGGAAGCAACTTATTAAAATGACTATAAAGAAGTAAAAGAAAGTAGCACTTTCTTAACGTACCACTTCTGGACACAGGCCTCCTTCCTTACAGGATAGAGGGTTTTAGAGCATAAGTAATTATTATAAAATTATTACTATCACTTTACTAGTAGCCTCTACTAGCAAAGTATAGTCGCCCTGGGTTCGCATTTTTACATTCTAATTCATATTTATTACAAAATATAATAATAAAACACGTGTCAACAATAAAAAAAAATAAACAATAAAAATAAAAAAAAACTGTTTAAATTAGCAGTCATATCTTTCAGAAGTTTAGTGAGTATTCTCAGATAATGATGACAATGTCGATAATTTGATATAAATTATTGTAAATCAAGTCGTTGTTGATTTAAATGAAATTTTTATTATAATTTAAATTAGATTTTAAATTAATAGAAATTTCTGTCACTGTTATAAAATATCAGTTACTGTTATTGATTTTTTTGTAATTTTATATATACTTTAAAATTACGTTTCCCTTAATTTCATCAGTGTTTTGATACTTTGTATATACACTAGATAATTTGTCTATAAATATTACTTTAAATCCTTTGCTTTCTATGATCCTTATATCCGCTGGTATAACGTCTCCGATTTCGATATAAACTATATCTCCTTTTACTAAGTCTCGTACTTCGGTATCTGTGGTTGTTACACCATCTCGGATACATTTTGCATACATCGGCATCATACTGTTAAATGTTTGCATTATCTGTAATAAAATGTATTTTTGGCAAATACTTTATGAGTATACGGTTATAAATAAAATATTATCTTTATACATACAATTCGGTCGAGGGATCTGAAAGACCTTTTATTATCATAAATAATTTTTCTCACATGTGTATGCTACTAGAATCCTCCTCAAAGGCTAAAATAATTTTGAAAAAAAATGTCATCTTCAAGGTGGATTCAATAATGATTTAGACTGATAGTTTGTCCCGGGCTTCGCATATTTCTAAGGAATCGTGAACTACTAAGGTGACACAACCGCTAAAGATAGTGTGTATATATATATATATATATAAATATATATATACTTTCACAATATCTCTGGAACCAACGCAAGGGAGGTTACGGGGGTGTTAATCTAGAGCCTAGAAAAAGGACTATAAGCTCTTAATTCACAGCAAATAGCTTATTGAAGTATTTATAAGCATGTTTCTTATTTGTAAAACAATTTACCTAAATTAATGACAATGCTACCCAAAAAATATTCCACGCAAACGTAGTCGCGGGTTCAGCTAGTACTATATAAAAGAGCAGGCAATAACGTATAGCTTAGCTCGTTATCATCTTTGAAGGTAATGTCGTGTGAAATTATATTGTATTTCAATATAAAACATTATTCAAAAGCGAAATTGTCATTATTAAAGCGAAACATTTGTCACATAAATGCTACATTCAATATAAACATACCTTAGAACTCTTATAATTTTGAAAAAAACTGAAAAGCCCACAAATGACATCAACAGCAATAAGGACACAGCCCAAGTAAAGGTTGTCAGTTGTCGGATCAGGCTTCGTAGATAACTCTATTAGATATGCGGTTAAACACAGTATAGCACCAAGCCAAATTAAAATTGAAAACCCTGGAAACATTTCTTTCATAGAATAACAAAATGTAAATATTCTTTATTCAAGTGGAATATTCTTGGTTGCATTCAAAATTATTTCATTGCATGCATTACCAGTGTCCCATTCTGATGAATTTACCAATTTGACGGCCTCGCTGCCGCAAAGGTGCAAATACGCGGTAAGGTGCGGTACGATACTGTGTAAAAACCATAACAAAATTACCTCTTACCAGTTAACGCCATTCTTAGCATCTTAGACAGCATCGTTCCTTACAAAAGACAACAGAAAAAGGTTGGGAAGATTTATACCTCTGAGAAAGTATCGACAGTTTGAGTAGGAATTGACTTTATTTTTTTCTTTCAGGAATTATTTCCCCTTTAATTGAAATCAGAAAAATTTTAAAAACGCGCATATTTTCACTGTGGCGGTAGAGCTCAGCTAACCATGTGGTCGTTTACCTGTTTAATACTAAATAAAAAACATATTTGTAAAATACTCGTGTATAAATATAAAATAATTAAAATTTTATCTATTCCATGAAATATCGGCGGTTTAACTTATCATTCATTGTATAATCGCGCCGGCTGAATTTTTTTTTTTTTTGAAGGTTTAAATAGTTATAGTACCAAATAATAATTTATCGCTAAACAATTGCTCGTTCTAGTGCAATACCGCGTAAAGACGATAATAAAGTTTATCTTTATTGTATAAGGTTACGTCATAAAAAAATAATAGATAATGTCGTCGATATTTCAATACTGTCATTGTTTTCATTTTTTTGGTTAGAAATTCGATACATTTTATTTATTTATCTATACTAAAAACTTAAAGTTCGTTATGAAAAAAATACCCGTATTTTTTAATTGTTTGTCTATTTAACATAGTGAAAAACTAATATTTATATTTTATAATTTTTCTTTAAATTCGTGACTGAAAACTTTCTAAATGATTTGATCAATTTTGATGACATTTTTTAAGCTTTTAGGCGACAAAGAAAAGTATAACTTCGGTACGATGTGCCCATCCTTACATCGTTTATAAATAATTGCGGTCATAATCATGTCCTGATATACAATTGTGTATACAAGTCATGATGCGCTAACATATTTCGTTTGTGGAAAAAATAATTAAAAGTTGTTTGGTCTATGGTAGGGTTTTATGAAAACCTACCATAGACCATTCTAATGATATAAAATATGGTTGTATAAAGAAAATTAACACAAGTCGATTTTCTAGAAAGCCAAATGCTTGTAAACAGTAAAAAAATCTAAAATATCATACCAGTACATAGAGATTTAAACAATAAACGTGGCCATACAAAATGTGTAGTCGGAGTAAGTGTATTGGGTCCATAATAATCTAAGAGCTCTTTTGCTCGGTGTTGAGTTAAACCTTTTGTGGGATCTGTTCCCAATAAATTGTAAAGATTTTCTGCAAATATATGAATTCTATAAAACTACAAGAATTTTTTTTTAATAAAAATATTTTCCGGTAATTTGAAATGTATCGTAATATAGGAAGACATTATGATAAAAATCCAGCGAGACTGGTATGCTGATAATAAGTTTTTAATAGTTATTGTTATCTATAAGGTGCAAATATGAGTAGTTTTTATTTGTTCTTTATCAATTTGACGTCATTGGACTAAAGTATTTTTCGCATTTTTAACGGGTTTTAATGTTTAGCTACTAACATAAGCCAATGTCTTAAATAGTAAAAATAAAACTTACTTAACGGTATGATATGTGCGTCAGTTTGTATCTCTTTCTTTAAAACGTTCAAACGAGTATAACTTAAATCCTTAGACCTTAGACCCTTGCGAGTATTTGGACGAAAAAGGTCTGTAATCGAAGAAAAGCTAGAAGTTTTGGATTTCATTGTATCCATTAACTGTTAAATTAGTTTTTTTGAAGTATTAGTGAAGTCAATTGATTAATTTAAAACAAATCAGGATGGTTACGCCATCAACGAGACCATTGTGATTCACTATAATTAAAATAGCAACAAACGAGCGTACGTGTTCCTACAAAAATAAACTGTGTTTCTAATGTTTTATTGACTTAAATAAATAATATATTTAGGCATAAACCAACATTTATACAAAATAGCTAAGCTGTAAGTGTACTATGAAATCAAAACAAAATATTTTTTATTCAAATAGGCTCAAAAAGTACTTTTGCGTCGTCAGTCCGTTGGAAACCTATCACCGGTTCGAAAAGTTTGTTCTACTGAGACGAAATCGGCAAGAAACTCAGCAGTTACTCTTTTAAAAATAGTTTTTGTAGGTTACAAATGTGTAATATTTTGCTTCCGTATTCACCTGGAATCAAGTCCAAACATTTTTATCGCTTAAATAATCTTCATCATTATAATATGCCTTTTGTAAAAGAATCTTTTAGAATTATTTTTTTAAATGATGTAGAGGCAAATTCAAAACCGAATGCGATCAACTTATCAAAAATGCCTATTTTCGACCAGACAAATTATTTCTGAACCTTCTTCGACCGAAAATATGACATTACGAGTTTGTGTTTATTTCTCGTATTATGTATTTCGCTGTTTCTGCTATGTAAGTGAATATTGTTTCGATAACACAGTTATTCAATATACATTGCGATGGCACTGTGTACAATATTGTATTTATGAATAAATAAATCGGCGTTTGCTCCGCTGTCGCTCAGTCTGAATATTACGCTAAAAATTTCCCATTTCCCTGGAAATTCCTGAAAAAAAATGCTAAGAATGTTTATTAACATATATTTAACGCTATTAAGATCAAGCTGATGAAATTCCCGCTGAAATCGCTTAAACAAATACATGGGCCAAACAGATATATATGAATTATAAAAATTTGTTGTTTAGGTATAAGTAGCGTGTCTAAGATATTAGAAATAGATTATATTCTATCTATTTTGTTTATATGCATAAACTCAATTGCATATAATTTTGAATTGGATTACGTAAAAACTTGTTGAACAACTAATTAGCTGGCAAGCGTGTAGGTTTAATTAAATCGTATTATTATATTAAAGCCAAACAGAATTTACGCATTTAAGTACCTTATGTGAAAAGGCGATTACCATCATATTAACGAAACATTGTTGGGAAAATAAAACATTGTTGGTATGTGATAATTAAATTTATTAAGAATAAATCACAATGACTGGGAGATTCCATCGATAACCCTTAAGATTTTTTAAAATTATAGTTTACTTCTTACCACCATTGGAGAGTTAATATGTTTTTGTATTAATAAGATTAGTTACCATTATAAGTAATAATATCTAGCAAGCTTTAAGAGACTAAAGTACATGGCGGTACAACAGGTTATGAAAATCTACCTTAAAAGTAAACTATTCTAAGATATCATAGTTTAAAAGATATACTCCACCACCTTGGTGAGTTGTTTTCTTTACACAATATTAAGATTATCACATAATGATGATACATATCAAATACATTCAAATATAATGAATGGCGATTATTTATAAGATATCGTTATATTTTAGCCAACTGACCATTTTAGAAGTCCTCACTGCTACTGCAGAAGCAAGCTCTAAATTAAAACCCAGGTCCTTAAAACAAGTTATTAATCAAACACCAACCCATTAATTTTTTTTGTTATGATCAGCCTAAACGACAAACTTTTTTAAAGTATGAAATTGTTTTGATATATACATAATAAAATAATAGCCAATTAGAAAATTTATTTTTACTGGTTATATGCTGGGAATCGTATCTGGGACCTCTGCTGGTGAAGCGAGTAAATTACGTTGGTAACGTACGGTACGTATGTATACTGCAGAAACTGGGCTATTCGTGCGATTTACAATATGGGTCCAAGAGAAAAATTTAAAGCATTCAAAATAAGGTCATTTCACTCCGTATACCTATTATCAAACATGCTGTAACTACCATAAAAATGATGACACTTAAAAAAAAAAGATAAAGGATTTCACCTCGTATAACATAAGAAATAAATATAAAATTGTTGTATAGTCGTCGCTTCAACCGATGGACGTCTATTGCTGGACAGAGGTCTCGTGTAATGACGCCCACAAGGCTCGATCTTGCGCTGCCTGGCTCCAGCGGCTAACGACGACCCACTTTATGTCATCGGTCCACTGTTTGGTTTGCCACTTTAGGTTCGCGATTCGTAGGACTATGTCGGTGACTCTGGGTCTGCTACGGATCTCCTCAATTATGATTCGATCACGTAGAGAAACTCCAAGCATAGCCATCTCCATCGCACACTGCGTATCTCTGAGCTTCCGCATGAGGCCCATAGTCAGCGACCACGTTTCAGAACCGTATGTCGTCACTGGAAACACGCACTGTTCGAAGACCTTGGTCTTCAGGCAAACGTAAGAATGAATGAGTTGCTCTAATTTTGACAAAAGGAACATCCCATTGAGTTTTTTTGTGGACTCTTCACTGAACAGGGCGCGAAGGAACCCTGCTAACTGTAGAAGTCGTTCTTTAATATCATCATTATACATTCGAAATAATATATGGAAAAAATTATATTTGACATTATATTTTTATTTATATATAAATAAATTGCTGTTCATTTGTTTCACTAAAACTAGACATCGGCTGAACTGATTTGGCTAATTTTGCTTTTGAATTTTTATGGAAGTCCAGGGAAGATTTCAAAGGTATATAATATGAAAAAAAATATTGGAATATTTTAAACACGAAATGTTTCGCTTTCCCTTACAAAGTATTCCAGCATTTTATTTTTAAAGCGGCTCGGAAAACAAATTAAATTTAAATCAATATTTTTGTTTTATTTCATCTGTTTTCGACATTGACAACCCACAACTTCTGATCGCAACTATAACATTTTATGCGATGCATTAAGGTCGCAATAAACCACATTTTTTTCTATTGTTGAAACATTCTGCAATTATCATTCAGCTTTTTAATTATTGATATTGAGGCGGTACGAAGTTTGCCGGACCAGTTAGTTCATTTATAATTTACTTCTTTCTCTGTTTATATTTCTCAATTCATTCATTTCTATCTCATTTGTCTTCAATAACTCATCCATATAGATCCTTCTGAACAATCTTTTGGTAACCATTACGCATTGCTGCGGCAAGTTATTGATTTCGTAAATTTTCTCCCACGCCTTCTTCTGTAACTCTTCTTGCTTGTATATATTACTTATAAGGCCGCATTCTAGCGCTTCTTTCGATGGCATTTTATAGTTCAATAACAATAATTCCAGTGCCTAAAAAGGAAATTGTTAACATAAAAGCCAAAGTGGGTCAGGTTTTATCGAAATGAGAACTGGTTTAGATATGACATAAATATTTATTGTCTTCTTTTTCCTCGAGTGGTAACTAAATGAGAATTGAAATTATTTGAACATGGCAAAGTGAATTTAAAGACCATTTGACAATGTGGCGTTTGGTAATTGTTATGTCCATGTAACTCATATAGAAAAACATTGGTCGTCTGTAAAGTCGATTGATGAACGATAATTTTACGTGATAAGATCACAAGAAAAGGCCTTAGGCCGTCCGCGCTTCTCTATCACTCATTCCACACTCTCGCTGGCATACTCCGCTCAGGCGAAACATAACAATGAGTAACGCTTTTCAATGATATATCATTCATTAGACGTCAAAAAGAGTATTATTTAGTATAATATAAAGATAAAATAACATTAATATTTATTGTCATTTAGAATTAAAATCTAAAATATGGTAATAACAACATCATTGAGATAATCTACAACTTTTTGTTTGTGTTTGTGACGATCAAGGCCATTTTTATCGTATTATATTAAAAGAGATTTAAAATTATAACAATCATACACCAATATCAATTTTTTTTATAAAATAACTTCAACATTTTCTCGAAAAAATCAATAAATTAAAATTCATTAGCAGTACGTCGACAACGCTAAATCATTTTATTCCTAATAGAATATAAAACAATTTTATAGTATATTTATTTAATCAAGGTTTTAATACTTACAAACAACTTACTTTTCGTTCGCCCATTAATCTTGGAAATGTGAATGTTGAACATCCTTCAGGGACCATTCCCAATTTTAGAAAAGGTGTGTAAAAATAGGCCTGAAAAAAATGGTATATCACATTGATGACCCCAACCTATGTCGTACGACCGTGGCTCAACTATAAACCTCTGATTTTGCAGGTGTGACTAATATAAATTACTTTTATATATTTTTAGGGCTTTTTTTAAAAGTGAATATTCAAAGTTTTGCCTCCAAGTTGATAAATGGTAGACAACAACCATCGAAATCAACATAAAGTCAAAGTGATTCAGTAACGTTTTATTTATTTGTTTATTTATGCATCAGAACGGAAAAATAAATAAAAATTCCGATATCCTATCCCGCAAAGATCTCCAGAAAGTGGAAGAATTTCATAAAACATGTGTAGGTGCAGTGATATAAATATGCTAAGCATATATATACATGCATATAAGCTAAATATACAATATATGCAATAGACATATACACACATGCATACACAAATACTATAAATAAAACCATATGAATTTGAAATACACGTTTTGAAAAAAAAATAAAAAATAACGTCCTTATAAACATCGATCTCAATATTTTCTTTACAATTCGCAAAATAATTTTATATATATTACATACATTCAATCATATATATATAATATTTAATAGTACATTATACTTTTTAGAGTAATACAGTTTATCAATCATAAAATAAACATCTATAAAATTGGCAAGTACATTTTTACATTACGACTTTATTTGGGCGCGTGACTATGATCTCGCATTGTGGTAATATATTAATAAAAAAAACATTAACTCACATTTTCGGAGGCAAAAACGAAATCACATAACGCTAGAGTTGTAACTGCCACCCCTACGGCCGGTCCGTTAACCAGTGCAATGAGAGTCTTAGGGAACTTTATAATTGCTGTTATAAATTCCTCGATAACAAACAAAACCTCGTTCAGGTTATTCTTAGATGCATTCAGATCATTTCCACTGGAATAGAAATCTCCTGTTCCTGTTAACACCACTGTTGAAATACTGTCGTCCGTCGCAGCATCATTAAGAATGTTTGTTATTCTGGTGTACATATACCGATCGATTGCATTTTTCTTCTTAGGTTTATTTAATCTAACGATTTTTATATTTGCTTCCTTTACTTCGATAATTGTGTCGTTTTTCATTTTCGTGGTGTACAACTGAAACGACGTTTAATTCACGTATAAAACAAAGCGAATGTTTATCACGACCTTCAAGTCATCTACTATTTATCATTTACATTTACGCGTTATCATTTTGCGCTTGTAACAGGGCACAAAAAAATTAAATTATTTTAGATTTATTAAAATTAAGATATTTTAAAGGGGTATGTACATTTGGATAAGTATTCACATGTCAAAGTTTTTCACTTTTTATTCAAGGAACCTCAATTGAGGAGTGATATCAGGGGCTGATGGTATTATGAAGCAAGACATATCTTAAAAGCCGTAAATCTGGTCCATGCAGGCTTTGCCTCATAGCGATGAACAAAAATGAGCAGATATATAACTAAACGCTCTAGTGCTTTTACGTAATCTCAAAAGAACATGCTACAAACATCCTTTTTTATTGCTGACAGGTACTCGATTGTGATCTCACTTGATGGTAAGAGGTAACTTACCTTTAAATGATTTCTACACAGTTCCGTATTGGAACATTTTTTCTCAGAGGCACGTCTTGGGCAGATAAAGTAGAAAAATATTTTCCAAAACTTAACCAGCCGATAATTTTGCTAGCGAAGCGAAAAATATTTGCGCCATTAAGCCGGTAACCACATATAAGAGATCGGTTTAGTCAAGGTCAAAAAATTTATAAAGTGAACACTGACTGCGGAAAAGCAGCTACTACCTCAAACTAGTACCGAGATTGGTAGTAACAAAACTAAAAGCATACGTAATAGAATCCAATTCGCTTTCTAAAATATTTACTCCAAACAAAACCATGTAGAGTTCAATGAACTTCAGTTACTCGTTATTACGTCCCTAAAATGAATAACAAATATTTTTATCGGTACTTACTAAGAAACAAGTAGAGCAAAATACAAATTCCTGTAGCTAGAACAAATATACTATAGAATAGTAGAGTAGACTTCATTAGGATATTTATCTAATAAAAACCTAAATTTTATCAAAATGTTTAATTAAATCTTATACCATAAAACAAGTTCTTTAGTGCTTACATATACAGAGCAAACATTCAACTTTGAACATGAATTTGATTTGATTTTACATAGTTTCTTACTTATTAAATGGTGTACGTTGTGCGCAGCGTTTATACATCGTTTCGCGAATTCGCGCATAATCAGCATTTTGCATTTCATTCTAACCACAGATCAAAAATAGAATAGTTATGGCAACATATGTTATGTCGTTAATGCCTTGGAAAAACGGAAGGTCGTTGGTGTGGGATGCTACATTATGTTGATACGCTCGCACCATCTCACATTAACGCTACCTCCGAATCACGGGGAGCGGCGGCATCATTAGCTAAAAACGCCAGGAGACGCAAATGTTAGCCTAGCCTTAGAATATATATTTTTGCCTTTTGGATACAATGGAACCGTGGGGTCTTGAGGCCAAATGTTTTTAGAGAAATTTCATCTCGCTTAGTTGATGTCACCCGTGACCCTAAGGCCGGGTGGCATCAACTAAGCGTGAAGACTTCGGACAGCGTATAATTAATAAGTATCGCTGTCCAAAGAGTTAACGCTGCCAGCCTTATGGATACCCATCCATTTGCGTGTTTTAATTACTTTTATTTTTTTAATGTCAAGTTTATGTACTCGTATAATGGACATCCACTACAAAGCTAAATGTAAAGTTTTAAAAAATCATTAAATGGCAACATTACCAGAAAAGATTTAAACCAAGTAAAATGAATCGTTAACAGAAAAAGCTGTTTAAATTTAATTATAAATAAAACATACACCAATCAAAAACATTTCACTATTTGTTCAAAATTATTAGAGTTTGAAAAGTTAGAACATAAAGCTAATTGAAATTATTAAAAAATACGGCATTGACGTTTGAAAATGACATTTGTGTGACCTTTAAATTTTGTACTTTAAGTGTAGAGGTAGGTTATAATAATGAATGCTGATATTAATTGAAATATAGGAATTGCTGTAACAATAACTTGGGCATTATTTTAATAGAATGATACGAAAGGTTGGATTAATCTTAAAAAATAATTTGTGTTATATTAGTAGGTTAAATAGTAGCAGTAAAGCGTGTACACCAGTCGTAAAATCCACCAAGAATATGTTTAAATCAGCTGTTTTCAATCTTCAAGAGGCGACAGCCGAACAAGTGAATGAATTTTTAAACTCATTCGACACGGTATTAAGTGATTGTGATGGTAAGTATATAAAATATTTAAAGTATGATACATGAGTAGAAATAAATACTCTTTTGATATAAAAGAAAAGGCTTAGTCTTATTTGATTGTTGTAATGTATTCCTTAAAGAGGTTGCTAATCGTCAAAGAGATTCCTAAGATTGATAGTAGTTTACAAAGATATGTAGTTTTTTTATTATTCATACTCAAAACACTTTTTGTAAGCATGTTTTTTTAAAAAATTCAAAACAACATTTCTAATTTATCAATGTTTAATTGTAAATTTTAAATTTAAGGTGTATTGTGGATAAATAACTCTGCCATTCCTGGTTCACCTGAAGCTATGAATTATTTTCGTAAAATGGGAAAGAGAATATTTTATGTAACAAATAATTCCACAAAGATTCGTAGTGAATTTGCAGCAAAAGCTCAGCAATTAGGGTTTGTAGCTGAACCGGTAAATGACAATAATAAAATATTTTCTATTATATATTTATCCTTTAATAGATATAGCTTTAGTATTTAAAATATACCTGGCTAATATTGTCTTGATCAGTATACACTGGTGGTAATTCTGACCTGATTTAAAAAAAATACTTCAATATACTTGAAATAAAACTTTTATTTAATCTTCTCCTTGTCTATTTTGTCTATTGTCGTCTATTTTAAATCAGTGATTCTTAAACAGAGTGTGATTATTGAAATATATTTTATATTTCTTTTGCTTTAGATATATAATGTTTTACACACTTTTTATGTTTTACATTCATTCTTAATTCAAAACATTAATATTCAACAGGAAGAAATATTATCAACAGCATATCTTGTAGCACACTATCTTAAAGGTATAGGATTCAAAAAGAAAGTATACCTTATAGGTACTAATGGTGTTGGGGATGAGTTGAAAGCTGTTGGAATAAGACACACAGGTGTTGGAGTGAGTTTTTTTTACAATACAGCAGCATTTTGTTTATTTATTACACTATCAAACATAATATGCAAATGAATATATAAACATATGTAGGGTCTCTATTTCAATGATATGATTAATCTGAAAAATAACCTGGTATGCCATTTAATTGTTCAGAAAAACATGGTATATTGTGTGCTTTGAATAGTGAACAAATTACAATTACACTATAAAAAGTTTGACTTTCATAAAAATTACTAAAAGATCAAATTTGGAGATCAAACATTAAGTGAAGATTATCTATAAATTTACAAAATATATAAATATCTTTTCAGCCAGACAATGTGAAAACAGATTTTAAATCAATGAATCCATCAGATTTGGACCCAGAAGTTGGTGCAGTAGTAGTGGGTTTTGACGAACACATTAGCTACCCTAAGTTTATGAAAGCTGCATCTTACCTTGCAAATGAAGAGTGTTTATTTGTAGCCACAAATACAGATGAAAGGTTTCCCAAGTCCAGTTCTATCATCATACCTGGTACTGGAACACTCGTGAGAGCAGTTGAAACATGCTCTGAGAGAAAGGCCCTGGTGCTCGGGAAACCTAATGACTATGTTAGGAAGTTTCTTGAGTCCTTTGGCCTTGATCCCTCAAGGACTTTAATGATTGGCGACAGGTAATATCATTTATTATTGTATACAACTTTTAATGCAAAAGAAATATCACTTTAAAGATACAGGCCTCCCAAACAGTTTTAGAATATATTTGATGTTGCATTCACTTTGATCTTGTCAGATGGACACTCGAACTTTTTGAGGAGAAACTTCTTTAAGTTCATGAGGGTAAAATTTGTAGGGCTGAAACGCGTGATTGGCGTCACGAAAATACGCAGAGTTTTCTATGCTAATTCGTTTGAAGATTAGGTAGTAGTAGGTTAATACTTACAAATAACAGGTGGCATTTCAATATGCCACTCGTCATTTAATAATTTAATATACTATTTTTCATAAAATATAAATTGAAAATATTGAAAATTTTTAAAATCAAAATCAACAAAACACAAACAAAATTAATTAACAATTTGTAGTATTGACAAAAAACCTGTGGCATTTTTACCTACAATTTGTCATTTGAGATTTCAATAAATTATTTGTATTAATTTTCCACAGTTTTAATACTTTAACGACAATTAAATTTCCAACATATCTTCCTTCTTCCCTACATGTCTCAGGAATCTAGTTTTAGATTTGTATAAATATAATCAAAGCTTAAAAATTAGTTTTCCAAAGAAGTTTTACTTCCGTGTGTACTTTGTACACACACACTTTTAATTTTTCTTTAATTTTGTATAATGTTGAAAAGAAAGTAATTTTTTAATTCAAGATTATGAGCATATGACAACAAAAAAGTAATCCTTTAAGTTTTTTGAAAAGATTAATAGAATTTAGCACAATAATGGCTGGATGGATTCAATTGAAACTTTCTATTTGTAAAGGACGAAAATTTATTCAATTTATTTACTACTATATTCAATTTACTGTATTCAATTTATTTCATTACTACCATAAATTAGATGCATGAGCAATTATTTCTGATAAATCGATGGTCAAAGACAATATGATCCTTTTTTTATTCAAAGTTCCTTAACTCAATGAGAATGAACTTGTTTTGGGTTTAAAGAAGAAAACAAAGCTAAATAATTATTTGCTTCTTAGAGTATATTTATTCATTAGATCAGAAACCATTTATAAGAATCAAGGTTTTGAACATTTTTTTTTATTGTATAGTTACTACCAGTTTTGATAAAGACACAGTTTATCTTTGAATCCCTTATTTTTCCCTGGCATATAAATAAGCAAATAATACTTATAATTCCTATCATATTTATTATTGTTGTTTAGTATTTAAAAATAAATTTACCTGACGAGAAAAGTTTTTATAGTAACTTAATATCTTGATTTACAGATGTAATACAGATATTGAATTCGGTGTACGTTGCGGTTTTCAAACACTGCTAGTAATGACAGGAGTTACGTCGAAAAAGGACCTCGACAAAATGAGGAACGAGAAAACACCTCCCCTGCCCGACGTTGTTCTCCCAAAGTTAGGGGATATATTAAATTTAACTTCACCATAGTATAATTATATACCAAATATAACTAAACATTTTAATTTCATTTTTAACTAAACAGTATTGTTAATACAACAAATATTTTCTTAATAAACGCGAGAGCGCGGAACAATTGTTCATTACAACAAAAACAAATTCAGCAATTTGTTTATATGATGTTATCACATAAAACTATCATCCGTAAACCGACTTTACAGACAACCATTGCAGTTGGGAGCGCAAAAGCGGCTTGAACTTAATATATTTAGATATATCTGTTATTTTCTAATTAACATTCGTTAATAGTATTTATTATGCTATTGAAAGGAATTACAAAAAACTTGGTGTGGGTTTGAGATAAAGCGACAAAAGTGAAAATGTTGCAAAATACAGCTATTTTTTTTCTCCATTCATAAAGTACATTTATATATATATAATTATAATTGTGTATAAATTTTCATATTTAAAAATTCGGTTTACGGAGGTAACTTTATGTGATAACGTCTTAAACAAAACATTGTTCTGGTAATAGAAAAATTGAATTAGACCGATTGCGCTTCTCTATAGCTTGTTCCGCGCTCTGGCTTGGTCGGCTCAATCAGAAGTGACAATGAATCATGTTTTTTCGTGCGTGTAGCCTCGAGCGTTCATCGACTAATAAAACTGTATCATATCAGTAATGAATTAAAATCTAGCAATGATGCGTTAATTATAACTCTCGCTCCCTTGGTCGAAAGAAACCACCCGAACGTTACATAGTTGTGAGTGACGAGTCAATAGCATTCAATATCCACAAAATAAGGTGAGCAACGTCTGAAGAAGCTTTCACTTCAGAAATATCTTGCATTAACTTTAAATACAATTTCAAACTCCTTTTCCCCATAGTTTTATATTGCTTTTGTGATGTCAATTATTGTCTATGAAAATGTGATAATATGTTTAAAACATTAACTTTTTTGTATTTATTTGTTACATATTTATATTAATGTTATCACCCGACAAGTGTTCATTTCGCTTTGTATGCATTTTAATAAGCGAAATATTTTTTAGTTTTTTTTACCACAATGTTGCATTTGCAAAACACTAACTAGGGTTACCATATGAAAAATATTTTAAATTTATTATTTGAGACTAATAAAAAGGAAGATTTATAAAATTGACGTTTTATTAGTACATGAATTAGTTGAAGTAAGATTAGATTGGCATGCAAAACTTAACATGAACTGTTAAAGAATATCATGATTTAATTTATTATTTGTTATTAAAGCTTTTTTTGTCACTGGGGAATGCAATTTACGCATTAAGCCTGACCGATGACCATTCAGGAGTGTGAGACTCGACGATGGTAGGTCTCGCAATACCCACTAAAACCCAGCGGAACCCTTTTCATCTATTAGTGAGTCACCAGGTGTTCAGCTTTCGCATTCTGCTCTGGTGTCCCGGATGAGTCCGACGGAGGATTCACGAAGGCGGGAGGAGATCCGCAAACATGCGCCGCCTTGTATTCCGCCCCCATTGGCGGTGAGGGGGAGCATCCACTGCATTCTCCCTCTCTCTGTCGTGGGCTTCCTTCAGCGAGGCTCCAGGGTGACGCTGAGGTCCCCAGGCCGCACAATCTGCCACAGTGTGATGTGCTGAATCGATAGCTGCCTCACACTGATGACAAGCGGGTGACTCCTCCCGGCCAATTTGGTGCAGGAACTTTCCGAAGCACCCATGTTCGGTCAGAACCTGCACCAATCTGTAGAAAAGCGTCCCGTGCTCCCTCGAAAGCTATTGTTTCAGGTGAGGACGGATCGCCGTCAAAGTGGCCATGCCTGCTAATGGAATGTTATTAAAGCCTATTTAAATTAAAAAAAATTGAACTTTTACAGTACCTTTCTTTACAGTTTATCATAAAGACCGACTTAAAATTTAAAGTTACGAGGATTCCTTCGCTCCTTGTTCTTAGAAGAACCCAAAACAAACTCAATCGGGTGTTCTTTTTTACAATACCGATATTACCAATTTTTAGCTCATTAGAACTTGAACATATTCGTATAAAGACTAAGACGCTAGTGACCACAGCTAGATTGTGTAGGTTTTCTGCACAAATTTATGACAAGAAACCGATCAGTATTTAGGTTTATCCGAATATATAGCCATTTATTACCATATGACATAAGCTTAGTATAATATTGTTGCACTATCTTTGTTAGTCCAGTGAATTAATTTTTGACATTGCTTGAACCTTATAACCTTAAACGTTAAACAACAATAACCTTAAACGATTTTGAAATCTCTCCTAAGTTATTTTATTTCTACTTATAATATATTTATTTAGTTAAGTAGCTTATAAATCTAGTTTAGAGTAAAAATATTTCAAAGTTTCATGTGCAATAGTTTTTATGTCTAAAAAGTCTACTTATTTGTATTGTTTGACTTCAACGTTGGAACGAGGGGTAAAATCAGTGACCATAGTTAGGTATTAAGGTCAACGGACCTAAAAAGGTTCTAAAAGGAACTACTGTTCTAGGCTATAAATCCGGATGTTGTTCTTTTTTATTTTAATGAAAAGCTTTTTTGTCGTGATGATTAATTTTAAATTTGTGGGTTAGTACCTACGTGTTAAGGGTCGACATGTGTATATTTTTGTAAATGCTTTCTAGTGGGGCAACAAAAACTAACTTATCTATTCAGATAATAATTTTGTTGGCTTGGTATTTGCGATGGTAACCATAAACGGTTTTCATTTCAATTACATTCCTAAACACCCTTTCAAATATATATTACATATAAATAATTGTTATATTTGACTTGGATGTTATTTTATTATGTTTGAATAGTCAGTATTGCATAACTTTTAGAAAGTGATGACTTAATACGATAAACTTTTGTATAAAATATGTGATTATAACAAGAGTGATTATGATTGCTTTAAACACCGTAGGATATATTGTACCCTATAGATTTATATTAAACAATATATGAAATACATAAGATAAATCCATGTATCAATAATAATTAAATGCAGTATTCTGGAATGAAATGTTGTTTCTATTAATTACATTAACTATACACACCGGCATATTTAGCGGAACATAAAAAAATATTTGATATCAGTATCATTCGAGGTGTGTTCAAAAAGTATCGCGAATTTTGTGTTTTTTCAAAAATTATTTATTTATTCATGAATATCTATTTTGTCCCCTTCAAAGTAATCCCCATGAGATATTATACACTTGTGCCAACGGTTTTTCCAATCTTCGAAGCACTTCAAAAAATCATTTTTTTTTATCTTGTTCAGCTCCTCCTTCGATGCCGTCTTTATCTCGTCAAGAGAAGAGTAACGTCGTCCTTTCATGGGCCTCTTCAGTTTAGGGAACAAGAAAAAGTCACAGGGGGCCAGATCTGGGGAATACGGTGGCTGCGGCATCATTAGTGTGTTGTTTTTGGCCAAAAAGTCGCGCACAAGCAACGATGTGTGAGCAGGGGCGTTATCGTGGTGCAAAAGCCAATTTTTGTTCTTCCACAAATCCGGGCGTTTCTGGCGGATTGCTTCGCGCAAATTGCGCATAACTTGCAGGTAATATTCCTTATTGACCGTTCTTCCCTGTGGCAAGAACTCATGATGCACCACGCCCCTGCAATCAAAGAAAACTGTCAGCAAAACTTTCACATTCGATCGAACTTGGCGCGCTTTTTTCGGTCTTGGTTCGTGCGGCAGCTTCCATTGAGATGATTGAGCTTTGGTTTCCACGTCATAACCATAAACCCACGATTCGTCACCAGTTATGACCCTCTGGAGCAAATTTGGGTCGTCGCGGACAGAGTTTAACATCTCATTAGCAATGTTCATGCGATGCTGTTTTTGGTCACAATTGAGCAATTTTGGTACGAATTTCGCGGCGACCCGTCTCATGCCCAAATCATTGATAAAAATCGAATGGCACGAGCCAATCGATATGTTTAGGTCCTCAGCAACTTCTCTAACGGTGATTCGACGATTGGCCAATACCATTTTCTCCACTTCATTAATTTTTTCGTCTGTTGTTGAAGTGCTCGGGCGTCCGGCACGCTCTTCGTCGTTCACATCTTCTCGGCCTTCTGAGAACATTTTGTACCACCGATAAACGTTGCTTCGGTCCAAGGTAGCTTCTCCGTATGCCACAGTCAACATTCGGAATGCATCCGCGCACTTAATTTCGTTTTTCACACAAAATTTGATACAGGTTCTTTGATCCATTTTTTTGAATAGGTAAAAATCGAAGACGATCCAAAACACGTGCAAGCAAAGCAGCTGTCAACAATTAAATGAACATTCAAAATGGCCGAGCTTGTCGGCATAAGTGAGAGACATGAGTACCAACATAACGCCACAAAAAATTCGAAATTCGAATATACGTAACCCGCACCTCGTATAAGGTTATGAAACTGATATCACACCTTTTTTTATTTTCCGCTTCATATGCCGGTGTGTATATTTCAGCTCATTATTCTTAAACGATCGGATAAGGTTTTAAAACAAAAATCATATAGAAAATACTGGGATAATTTAGCACAAATTTAAAAGTTTATAAGAATGTTTAATGTGTTAAGATGGAATAAATAGATCTAGAAAAAAAATTCTATTTTAGATAGCGTCTATCGTCCGTAACAGTTCGAGACATATTTGGATCAGTGTTTTTTATACTATGTAACTTGAATATGATGGAGATAACAAGAGTAAGGTAGTTTTACTAATAAATTCTGAAAGAAACATATCGACCACTAGTTGACTTCATTGGGTCTTTTGCAGTCAGGTTCAAATTTCAAATTTAAATATAAATTGCACTTAATGAACAATCAAAAACAAACATAAATAATAGCTTTTCAAGCAGTGCCACTAATATTTTTCGTACAATAAATACTTTAATTTAGCAGTTTCCAAGCGACAGGTCCAGGTGTTCTGTGTCTTGTTTGCTCATACACTTATTTCTTAGATAGTCCATGCACCCGTACGCTCAAGCGTTCATTAATTAAAATTGAATAAAAAGTAAATTCTATTTTAGGCACTTTGCCTCTGAAAATCAGCATTGGGTTTATTATATTAATCCCTTGTTAGTCTGAGGGGTCACCTTTTCTGAATCACATCGTTACTCAAGGCTATACTTAAACAAAAATTGTACATGACTCACGTTGTGTAAAGAATAAATTTTTATACATAAAACTGTTACATGCAAAATAACTGTAGTGGACATCTGAATAAAATTGATAATTATCTTGATTATCTCAATATATTTATCTATAATAGATATGCTATCGTCATAATTTATAAATAAAAAAAACTATCACGGGACCCCAGACGGCAGATGAGAAACATCATTTAAGATTTACAGAACTGTTCATGTAAGACAGGTTATAGTTACCGTAGTAAACGAAATACTGTATGCGTACGTGTGGTGAGAAAGATGGCGAATCGCTGTAGAGACTGCGTAGAGAGGCGACGTGGAGACGCTTCGCCACATGCGTTGGTCTTTTGCGCCGTTGTAGATGTTAAACATCAAAAATTCACCAATTTGAGGGGTAGTTAAATACGATTATCTATTGCTTTATTTGGATTCTATAGATAGTAAAGTAAGTTGGAAGTAAGTTTATTAACGTCCCACTGCCGGGCAAAGTCTTCCTCATTCCGAGGAGCGAAGGTTTTTAGAGCATAGACCTACCACGCTGCTCCACTGCGGATTGGCAGGCATATAGTAAACAAATGCACTCTCTATGCATCTTTGGAGTTGAGTATAGTTTATTCCAGTTACGAGCGGAAGCAATTTCTTCCCATAATTCAATTAAATATAGGCAAGGCCCTATTTGGATTTGCAACCCAGTCTAAACATATTATATCCTACTAGGTATAGGTATAATCTGCGGTAGTAAAGTTAAGGTAAGTAGCAGCCCATTAACGTCCCACTGCTAGGCACAAGCCTCCTCACTCGTATGTGACGGGGGTTTTTAGAGCATAGGCCCATCACGCTGCTCCACTGCGGATAGACAGACATAGTGCACACGTGCACTCTATATTCTTTCACTCTCATGGTCCGATGTGACGGGAATCCGACTTGACCGGAGAGAGATCAGGCGCAGGACCGATGGCTTAACGTGGCACGAGGGTGGATTACACCGCTAACTTCCCAACTTCGGGCAAATATTGGGAAAATCTTAATAGAAAACTCAATATCGATTTTTGAATTGGCCCGACTCGAACCCAGGACCTCATGTCTGTAGTCGAACATGCTAACCACTAGACCAATGAGGCAGTGACAGATAGGTTGTACATATTTTATTAAAACATGCTAGTGTAAATATGACAGTAATTTCTGTTTTCGCGTTGAATACCAGTAGACCTATCAATACAAATTTTCTTGTCTAACGTATGAATACGTATACGTAAAATATGTAACTTCAATCGAGGTTTGACAAAAGCCTAAGGCAGATGCTTCGATGTTGTAATGACAAACAAACAATGACTTTCGCTTTTTTGATATTGACAATGTATATTAATGTCATCCTACGTGTAATTCAAATAAGTGTGAATATGGTAACGTCTCAGTTGTAGTGTCCCAAGTCCAGATAAGGAATTCATAACTAACGCCTACAAATAGTCCTTCAAAATGAATTCAAATATTTCGATTGCTGTTCAATTGAAAGAAGTAGACATGACACTGTTATGTAAATACATTAAGGCGATATTTAGAATATACATGCTTCAAGTTATAGTAGGAATTTTATTGCTCTGTGACGTGTATAGATGACTTCTTACCTATACTATGTTTACTGAATTAAACCGCCAGTGTATTAGGCACATATAAATTTATTCTTTAGGCCGATAAAGATTCGCCTTTAACCTATTTTGCTAAGGTTACTTCTGAAGAAAAGACGTGTTAACGAAATCTATATTGGCGTGGATTCCAAAAAGGGAAGAAACAGTGGAACTATTAACATGTTTGATGTATACTTATCAGTGTTTCCGTAGATTAAATTCTATCGCCCTGGGGGTTCTTCAATTGTGTATTTTTTATTCGCAGACTGATAAAAACAAAGTAGTATAACAGTCCATCGCTGGCATGAAATTATTAGTAGGTACATGCTATTCGCGTCACTGTAATTTAACTAGTGATTATTTTTTTAAATCTAGAGTATATTATGGACGGTTGTCCACGAGACATGTCATCGCTTCTAACTTCGCTTTAATATAAAATTTGACGGCTATTTTTGAAGGTGTACTACTCAGAATGCTCTGCAGTAGACCGAATCAAAACAGTTTATACCATAACGGGTTATCAGTGATTGTCTTTTGCTTCGATTTCTGATATGCTCTAGAAAAAAATACTTTAAGTCTTCTAGTTGGCAGCATAGAATGCAAATCGGTATATCCTTTTTATTAAATAGGCATATTATAGTTTAATTTGTAAATTTCTCTTATAAAGTCACCGTTTAGATAAGATCATATTACATCAAAGATTTCATTGTTTCGTCGTCGTCGTCGCTTCAACCGATGGACGTCCACTGCTGGACATAGGTCTCACGTAATGTCCACAAGACCCGATCTTGCGCCGCTTGACTTCAGCTGCTAACGGCGACCCTCTTTATGTCGTCGGTCCACCTTGTGGGGGGTCTCCCTACACTGCGCCGCCCCATCGGTCAGTCGGACTATGTGCCCCGCCCATTGCCACTTCAGGTTCCCGATTCGTAGGGCTATGTCGGTGACATTGGTTCTGCTATGGATCTCCTTATTTCTGATTTGATCGCGTAGAAAAACTCCGAGCATAGCCCTCTCCATCGCACGCTGAGTGACTCTGAGCTTTCGTATAAGGCCCATAGTCAGCGACCACGTTTCGAAGCCGTAGGTCATCACTGGTAACACGCACTGTTCGAAGAGCTTTGTCTTCAGACACTGGGAGATTGAACGAAAAGATCTGCCGTAATTTCCCGAACGCTGCCCAACCGAGTTGGATTCAGCGGTTAACCTCTTTGTCGAAGTTGGACCTACCTTTCGTTGTTTAAATTTACTTTCATTACTCGATTTTCCTTTATAGATCGTTTAAGTATCTAGGAACACTATTTATGAGTATGATAGACACCGAGATGGTCTTTTTATGCCATGTAAGGGTAATCTCAAAACAATAGACTAAAAATGAGGCCACTGTAAACTAGAACAGCTACCCGCCGTAAACCAACGATACGGAAACTAGGCCGTGAGTTTAAATAGTTTTCATACACCTAGTATGAATAACTGAAGTTAAGCTGTGCCTATTTATTAAAATGATCTGGCTTTGAAGTATTTAAATTATGAAAACATACGTGATTAATATGGTTATGGATATAAGGAGTGACTACGACAAATGCACGCTTGTACATTTTTTTTTATTTCATTTGTATATCACAACTTATTTGATTTGTCTTTAATAAATAAGTAAAACTTACAGTTTTTTGCAATGTTAAGATTTATGAAATCTTAACATTGTTTAAAATATAATGATTAATTTAGCGGGAAGTTAGTTAAACTAGAGAAATATCTACCTTGATGGATTTTAGACAACGAGAGTAAAAGGTAGTAAGAAGGAAAACCTATTCTTAAAGGAATGAATCAAAATAGTATATTGCAGTGCTGAAAGAAACACTTGAAAGCAATTGTAAGGATTCAAACTTGGACAACAAACAAGGAACTGGTTTTAATATTTAGATAAAAATTATTTTGCTGCGGTAAATGTTGATGGATACGGTCGAATATATCGTTTCGGTACAAATGTGTAGCGCCTGTAATTTTAAAACGAGCAGTAATATGCATACTTAAAATACATGGTAGAATGTTTTTTGGGTAGCATTTTCATTCATTTGTCCGTTCTTAGCTGACCTCTACTCGGCAAAAGGAATATTCTTGCCAAATTTCAAATCTCTACGCCTTATGGTTCCAAAGATATCGTGATGAGTCAATAAATACCTGCATATCTCTTATATGTAAATTATGTCAACTTTACTTTTAGTAAATACCTAAAACATGAAAAACATCTCACTGTGGCTTAGTCTGAAGTTACGAAGAGAAAATAATATATATTATTTTCTATACCACTGTCAGGAAAATTCCTGTTAAAATCAATGCCGCTGTTAGATAAAGAGGAACACAGACAAAATTTTCAAAATAGATTGTTTAATCTATATATTTAATATTTATTTTGATTTATTTAATTCGTTTTTATAAGCACACTACAATTTTAAACAACTACAAACTTATGGAGACCATTGTGGCATGCATTAAAATACGGTATATTAGACTTCTACATAATGATTATCCTAAGGAACTTTAGATTTATGGCCATGCATAATCTAATTAGATATTGTAAAAAGGAAAAGTCTTAGATTATCCGTTAAACCGTTTATGCGAATGTATAATTCCCATGTGCCTTGTGTATAGGTTTTGTATAAGCCATACTAAAGGAACAAAGGTATGAAAGCGAAGTAGTGTTCCCCCTTTTGTACTAGGGATGCAGGAACATGGGGAGGTGGAGACGCATGCGCTTTAGACTAGGACGAGCAGAGCGCTCAATCTCGCAATTTGGCAATAGCATATAAACTGTACTCGCATTCAGCGGCTACCGCATCGGCACCTCGCCAGTTTCATTTAAGCCGCGATAAACGCGTGCCGTTACAGTGCTGTGATATCATCTATTAACATTAATAAACATCATGTGAGTCAAAGTTTATTTTTATAAAAATGTAAACGTTAATTTTACTTAAAAATCAATACTTCATCTCTAGATATATTAGCTTCCGGATTCGCGTCCTTAGTTCTTAAAATCACATCCCTAATTCTCATGTCTACATCCGAAAGCACAAATATAGTATTATATCTGTTTAGTTTTTAATTTATTATATCTATTTTAATGATACCAGATTATTCTATTAAGATCAAGGTTTAAAATGAACAATAATTTGAAAATAAAAACACTTTATAGGCAACATTTGCGAATAATAGTGATCATGAATACATATAAACTATTCTTATCTCGCATTTGAATTACTATATATATATACTATATATAATATCCAGATATTAAAAACTCTACAGCGTTAAGGCAGCGTCTATCCCATGGCAGCTCAATTTATTTTTCTATAGGATTTTCGGAATAGTGTAGGCTTACTTGCTTTACTAATTGCTAATCTATACCTACAGATCACTTTATCGTGTAGATAAATTTAACCGAACGATTATTAAATACAAAGATAACAAATTTTCCTGGCGATAGACGTTATCAAAAGCAGGGACAATTTCATGCAATTTCACGATAACACTTTTACAGTGGCTTGGCTGCACTGACCTTCATCGAAAAACAAAAACAACATATTATACATTGAATATATTACATCGTGTATCAATAACTACGTGTTTTCTTTTATCATTAACGCCACTGTAGGATAAATTACAATGACATTCTAACTAAGTATCTAAATACGTGCCTACCTATATCCATACAAGATTATGATGATCGCATTCGCAATACTTATATATTATGATGGTGGCACTTATTTATATAAATATCATGAGTGTACATGTTTTTCCTATTTTTAGTTTGAAATCCGAAAAATACAACATATAATAAACTTTACTAGTAGTCAGTTTCCATGCTTAGGCAAATCGCGTTGCTGGTAGCTTATATTATATGTTTCGTTCTTACTTTGTATTATATGCTCACAAAATTATCAATCGTTAATAAATCAATTTTATATTTTTTATTTAAGGTCAAAAATTTTTTAATTTGTAGTTGATGACACTTCATGTTAATTACGTTTTAAATAGGAATTGACTTTACATTTTGTATACACTAGCTGTTTCTTATTACCAGAATGCTTACGTATCCGTAGTTTAGACCCGCGGACGCCATGAATGCATTCCATCTCTCTGTACATCTATTATACATCTTCCTTAAGTCACCCCTGAATACCTTCAAGTATGGATTGAAGGCTAGAATGAGGGTTTCAAACAACAACTCCATTTATAAATAAGTACCGAAAGATCCATTTACATCTTAGCAAACGGCCTTAGTCGCCTTGTGGACTCTTACGTCCCCATAGCAAGCCTAGCAAGTAGAGTTTTCTGCTATCTGAATTTGTAAAGAAAGCTAAACTACAGTTTGGGACTGTTTGATTAATTCAACCGGAATTCATTTTATATATAACATAATTCTGTTGTTTTAATTACATTACGTTAAGATGAGAGCGTTGAGAAGTATGAGTGGATTGAAACTGAGTGACAAAGTAAGAAATAGTGTGATAAGAGAATGATGTAGTATAAAAGAAGATGTAGTGACTAAAATTAAGAAAGGTATGCTTTGATGGTTTGGGCATGTAGAGAGAATGAATGAAAGGAGACTGGCGAAAATGATTTACGAGTCAAGAGTGAATCCGAAAGTTGGAAGGGGAAGACCAAGGCGAACGTTCCTGGAACAAATCCAGGACATTTTAAATAAGAGCCAGGTCAAGAGTACTCTAAACCGACGAACTTGCATGAAAGGTTTAAAGTGGAAGGTAGTGGTCTCTGCCTACACCTATGGGAATGAGGCGTGATGCTATGTATGTATGATTTAATGGTAAATAAACAACAAAACTGTGTTTGTTACACCGGAAAGTTTACACGATACATCTACCGACTTTGATAAAGGAATCAGTGGGGCCATTAACATGGGTTTGTTTTCACATGTGTTTTCACTTTCTCCATTCCCATCTATTCAATATCTTTTTATGTAAGTAATGGGACTGTTAATAAGATAACACAAGTTAAATTGGTTTCGATAACATCTTAAGAATTTGATTTTATAATCAATTACATGTTCTACAAATTTCACTGAATTTCATCAATGTATTGAGATGTCCGTTGCATGAAGAGAAAATCAAAAATGTTTATGCTAAATCTGATTGGATGCATTCTTACAAGATAGTTCTGATTGCATTACATAATACTAGTCTGTTGGAATACCCTGATAAAAATAGCATATTTTATTTGCTCTGGATTCATTCAAGCGCATGACCCTTTTGCTCCCGGATATTATCGTTTGTAATAATTTTTACCAGGTATTATTCTAAACAAGTATAATATACCAATTAAAACAAGTCTTATACAAAAAAATTAAGTCAATTTCAAAATCATCTAGCCCGAATTTGTTTACGTAAGCTTTCAGATAGATAAAAATATATTATACAATTTTTTACAAATAAAATTTGTATGTCAATAAATTAATACTGTATAAGTGTTTATCACATAACATCCACTGGATGAACAAAAAAGTATTTCATTAACGATTGAAAATGTGAACAAGATTATACAATACGTAGAGAGGTGGTTAATAGTGGGACTTGAAAAAAACACTGTATTGCAAAAATTGATAAACAAACGATGACGTAATGACATTGAATCATTTGAAATCATAAAGGTCTCCTAGTACAGCTCGTGCATACAAATAGTGTACCCATGAACAAATTTGATAGTGCGAAATATTGAAGCACAAAAGAGGAGAAATCATTGTTTTGATTTTAATTAAAAAATAAAATTTTACAACAATAGTCTTTATAATATGCCTTGAAAAATCAACTTTAACATTCTGTGCACAGAAACTATTTATTTCATTCTAGAAATAAAAAAGCTACTTAAGCAGAATAGTTATTCGTTTTAAAGAAGGTAATTTTATATTTTTATTAAATAAAACGTTTATAACAAACAAAGGCAAACCACTTTGTGGTGATTCGGCGTGATTTCTTCCGAAATAAATATGACTTTTAAACACAATACAATATAGATTATATTTTGATATGTTGTTCTTAATTAAATTTTGGAAATTTTACATAGTGTGATTATTCACTCAAAGCAGCATTATTTATTGGCGATTAACGTACGCACCTATTTAGTATTTTCATAGCAGTAGTTATACAAATACGACCTACAGTCCCATTTCGACTTCTGAACGGTATCTACCAATGATAATAAGTCTAATTGTAAAAGACATGTTACCCTAGTTAATTAACGCAAATGTTAAAGTTATGGTTATACTTGCTTTATCTGTATTAATCTGAAAAATATTTACACTATTACGTAAAGGCGGCGTTGAACGTAAATGTTTGCTAAATATGCATGGCACAATGTTGCTCAAACTGAATAAGTTGTCTCAATGATATTAATAGAACAACCGGTAATATTTATTATTCGCTTGAAGTTTCGGGTCGCTGTATAAATTTCGAAAAATGCAGAATGATCTGCCATTGAATATCCAGGTTCTCCAGATAAAGATAGTGGAAACGAACAGATAGAAAAATTAATAAATTGGTCCTTTGTTATAAGCAAAAATGAACTATTTTGGTGTCATTCAAATCCTAAATGCCTATGAAAATTTAAACAAAACACTATGTAGTGTTTTGTTATTTTAAGTGTTTCGTTTAAAATTTCAATCGTAAATGAAACAGTTTTTTAGTCATCAAAATAGAGTTTTTTAATCAATTAACTCATGAAATAAATTTAGTTTACGAAAAACTGTACAGCGCCATCTTTTGAAGGCTCACGTAAAAGGTTTAAATGTTTTGCCAAAGCTATGAGATCTAAACTTTGTGTTAGATTTGGAAGACGTTGGGATTGACTTTTAGCTACACTTTTATATTTATTGTTTTTAAGTGATGATTAATGACGTTTTCATACAAAATATACAAATACTCTTTACATATTGTTCCCATCTCGCGAACTAACATATGATGGCTTTGTACTATTAGCAATTTTTTTATTTATCAAATGATTAAGGAAGTATAATTTTTACATGTGACTCATGCTTGTTATGTACATACACATCTAGTTATGAATGCATATAAGCGCGGGGTGACGTCAACTACGGAGTGGGTCACGCGTTCGGCGTTATCCCTATTCGAATTTTATTACCAAAAACATATTAAATTTTCACCAATTTTATCGTTTTCTCGTCTAGTTACACTCAATAATTCTCATATCACAGTCGATACAACAAGAGACTCGATATTTATTGACACTTTTGGCGCGTTAGGGAAAAATGAGTGTAAATTTCTACGATGCGCACACCGTCACAAAAAACCGACACCCTGAAGTTAGCTATAGTCAATGTTTAAGTTTTTTTTTAATATTTTATAATAATAATAATAATAATATCATAATATATTATTATTGTAATTATATATATAGCTTATAAACTATTTATATCCAATGAAAATTAGTTTAGTTTTATTATTTTCGAATCCTTGGCCTTTGCCTTGCTTTAAGGGAAAGAAGGATGGATGTATTTGATATAAAAAGCAACAAAAACTACGGCGTGATTTTATGGTTAAAATTTCGAAGATACTAACTAACTGTTGCTTATATATTATTTTGCATTTTAATGCAATCAATTTTTTTACAGACAACCGATTATTATCTTAACATATTATTTCTCAATTTATTTTTAAAATGCCCCATCCATTTCGAACTTGAATTTACACTTTTAAACAATGAAAGAGACAGAAAAGTTGATATAGATTCACCTTTAGACCTACAGAGTTACTTAAGCTAATAAAACGTTCCTACGCATGATTGCATTAACAAAACAAATGCAAAATGTATACAAAGACGTACTGATATGTTAATCCTAGAAACATGCACACTTCTGTAAGAACACAAGAATAATACATACATTCATATGAATACAGTAAATATGAAGTATTTGTTTGTCTGTCAAAAATCAAATTCACTATGCCTTAGATACTTCTAGTCTGATTTGATTTTTTTTTACATTATAATATGTAAGAGCTCAATCGTTGAGGAAGACAATAAGCCATAAAGCGGGCAAAATATTTGCCCTTAATCAGCTTTGAATCGGACCAGTAGACTTGCCAGGATTTTATAAGATATGATTTTGCTAGATTGCACAAGTCGTGGGTATTTTGCGACGAAAAGTGACACATTGAGTGTTGCCATTCGTCGTCGTCGTCGCTTCAACCGATGGACGTCCACTGCTTGACGCTAGGTTTCACGTAATGACTTCCACAAGGCACGATCTTGCGCCGCCTGGCTCCAGCAGCTCCCGGCGACCCTTTATATCATCGGAGGACATTTTTAAGCTTTTGGAGTGTAACGCACTGGGCATCAACATCAACGGCGAGTACATCACTCATCTACGGTTTGCCGATGACGTAGTCATTATGGCTCGATATTGTTGACGAGTACACATACCTGGGACATATAGTCCAGCTAGATAGGTCCAATTTCGAGAAGAAGGTTAACCGCCGAATCCAACTCGGCTGGGCAGCGTTCGGGAAACTATATACACCAGATATTTTCGTCCGATGTACCTCAGTGCCTGAGGACCAAAGTCTTCGAACAGTGCGTGTTGCCAGTGATGACCTACGGTTCTGAGACGTAGTCGCTGACTATGGTCCTCATGCTGAAGCTCAGAGTCCCTCAGCGTGCGATGGAGAGGGCTATGCTTGAAGTTTCTCTAGATTTGGAGGCCGAAGGTGTTGAACACAAGGTGGTCCAATGATATAAAGAGGGTGTTGCCATTATGCAAAATATATTTTCTACAAAATCTTTTATATGTTACCAACACACTAAAACATATCTCACGTATTTTACTCTAATGTTTTTTTTTAATTAGTTGTTCGTCCACGTCAAACGCAATATATTTTTTCAAATGAATTTATTTGACGAAAGATTCTACAGGTCCATTTATTTTAGGCTCATATAAATTGTTTAAAGGGTTACCTCCTAATGAGTTCAAAAGTACTTCTAGATGGTGAAGGAATTGACTTTTACCTTTTTTCTATATTACATGTTTATTGTGATGATGTTACAGTTTTGAGTGTAATCCTGTAATCGATACTCATAGGTAGTCATTGTAACATATGCCCAAACATCTGTTAAAGCAATGATTAAAAATTCATGCTAACACAAAGCCGCCGGGAGAAGCTATTCAGAAAGTATAAACATTGAAATAGGTCAAGAGGTGGCGATGACGTCGCGCTCACACCCTTGAATGATAGTTTTACATTACCAATATAATTAGCCAATTCATTTACGTGAAAAGGTAGTTTTATATATTTTATCGTTTAATTAAACATTTACAATTAGCTTTCCTGGTGCCAATTATAAAGTTTTGAAGCTTGCATCGTGCGATTGTTAAAAACAGACGATATATTATTAAGAGACTTGTTATTTTAAAAGCTTAATATAAAAACCAAAATCAACAACGTAATCAATGCTGTCCAGTGAGGTAAAAAAATAAAGGAAGACTTGCAAATTTTTAAACACAAAAACTCGGATTACAATGTACCTTCTTGATTATTTCCGAAATGCTAAGTCGATTTTAAAGAAGTTTTGCACGTTTATAATCAGTTTCCAGCACAGAAATAGGTAATTTACGTTCCCTTGAGTTGATATAGTTAGATATGATACCAAATCATAGCTTTATAGTAGACACAATCATACCCATATTACTTTTACTTTCAAAAGAAATTACAACCCAAATAAGCTACAGTCACAGCTATTAGAACTAATAGCAACGACAATATAAATTTTTAATAAAAAGATTTCTTTCTTTTCAATTTCCTTTAATAAGGCTTTTGTATGATGTGTCTTTAAACTAGTCATGTTATTATAATGCCTTTACATATTCTAGTTATTACACAATAGATGTAAGGATATTCTGTCCTTGATAGTGACCGACTCACATACAAAGAAATTACGCAATGCGACTTTAATTTAACTAAAATAACATAAGGGAATATCATAAATTAATTTTACTTCCTAGTTTTTCCTTTCTCATGTACCTATACTATATGCAATATATGTTTCAAGAAATACCATTTGATTTTTTTAGATATTGCAAGAGACTTGTATACTAAAAGTATGGCTAATATAACATACTTCTTTTTAGGTATTCTCGCTCCATACAAATATAAAGGCAACCAAGGAAGAATATCTAGGATGAACACTATATTCTGTAATAGTTATAGCCAATTGTTTAATATAATTTCCTCAATTATTGATCTGTGAAATGCAAGAATTTTACAATCCGACTGCTGGTTTTAAATATTAAGGCTTTATACAAACAGTCTTTACAGCCTTTTTTATTTTGATAACTTCAAATGAGACATGAAAAGCTGTGAAAAAAATTAATTTTTCTTTCTTTTTATGTAAAAAAGTAAGACATCTTTTATAAGTCCAAACAGTCTTTTATAAGTCTCAGTAGATTGATTTTTTTTTACGCAAACGATTATTGGAAATTTCCTACGCTATAAATAAATATTTTTAAAAATTTCCATTATATAACAGCAACATAGAAAAAATACTTTCGTGTGTAGGTCAAATCGTTTAGTAAAAATGCTCGTACATATCAGGGACTTTTCGTCTACTACTGAACACCCACAGACATATTCAGCGGAGGTAATATCAAACCCCCACATAAAGACTCGACAACTGAATTTAGCTGCTTTAGTTTTACACGAACTAAATTAGGCACCAAGGTTAAATCGCCAAAACAGGATTTGGTATCATTTCCTTTATTCGCTTCAACGGTTTTGATGTTATCATTTAATTCAAGAACTTTTCAGGCTGCTATATTTCAATGGTATCTTCAAGAACAGCAAAAACCTATTCTTAAAACAAGGTATGATGAACATCCTAGATATAAATAAAACGGAATTATCCGATTTTGAGTTTAAATAAATCCGATTTTATAAGATAATAATTTACATATTACAAAACACAGAAAAAAGTTTTTATATGATTGCGTACCAATTTGGACTAGTCTTGCAAACGGTTACAAACATTTTAATGGTATGCATATGCAAAAGGGAAATTCCGCACTGATGAAGTCGTGACATTATTAAACCTTAATTTATATCAATTGATATTGTTCATAAATAATAGTCGGGTATGAAGATTTTGAAGATATTGTACATAAATTCGTCAATAGTCTTGTTTTCGTAGTAGTTTTGTGAAAACACTTCTTATAAGAATGGCCTAGGCGGATAAAAGTTGATGAACTTGAAATTGGTCTGTCATACCTTTAAATATTTACCAAAAAATGAAAATAGAACCATTTGTGTTATTGTCACACAGTTTGCTTTACGTATCAATAAATATGTACGTATTTATATTAGTAATAAATGTGATAAAACATCTTTTATCTCGTTATACGTATTATAATAATATTGAATAGATATAATCTGTAATTCTGCATAGAAAAACGTTTAACGTATTTTTAGATAGATAAAAAATCAATAAAAAGGATGGAAGAATAAATGTTAGCTGATATTTAAGAACACATAGTAAACTACTCATGGACAAGGTCAGTGATGTAATTGCCGCTTTTAGCGCGAAAACAAGATGCGGTGATTCTAAGGCTTAGAATTCTACTAGACAGATACTAGTCTCAAATGTTTTATTATTTTTCGATGACATCATAAGAACCTTGGCGTTTTACGTACCTAAGATTACCCTTACATAATATGAAGGTTCTGTTATTCCGTTTTTACGTATACCTTTTATGCTGAAACAATTATTTCAATTATTACGGGATATATTTTAAATCTCACATACGTCGGTGTAAAATCTTTGTTTTCTTATGAGCTTCTATAAAATATACGCCTGGATGCCATTACAAGTCTAGCTTTTAATAAATAACCACAATACGAACCAAAGAATACTTATTTTGAGTAAAATAAAGAATTATTATGAGTATTAGAGTCTTATGGAATCGAAAAATATGTAGTTTTAATTTCTCTCATTCATATTTGATACAACACACTGGATGCAAACTGAAATGCACATGTATATGTATAAAACCATAAATAACGGGCACAAAATCGAGGACCAAACAACTTGATTATATTATGACATAAAATTTTGAAAATATCTTTATCTTCTTTCTAACTCCAATGGCTGACGACGCCTTTGATATAGTATAAGCAATCAGCGATTTTGATCATATCGCTTTCAGTTTATTACATTTTATAGGATGTCTAGATGTGTCGAGAAGATGACACAAGTATCTTTATTATATACTACTATACACTCGTACAAGTATGTGTAATACAACGTAGTATTAGAAAACCAGTTCTAATTTCCTCTTTACCGTGACCTTACACCGCGTTTTTTGGTACACATGAAAATAACATTTAATAGAATACACTGCAACTATAGAGAGAGTACACTTGTGTACTACGAGTAGGTATGCTTGCTAACTCGCAGTGGAGCAGCGTGGTAAGTCTATGCTCTAAAAACCCTTTCTGAATGAGGAAGCCTGTGACTGCACTGTACTTTTACTTACATTTTACTATAATTACAATACGTTTAAAGAGTATTATCTAATAAAAACATATTCATAGTTGTACCGTGGGAGCATTCAGTGATTAGCTATAAAGCGTACTACGCTCCATACGAGTACGTAACGTATTGCTGTGTCTAATTCGCCTTAGCATCGCTTCGTATTCATTCAACTTTTCTTTAATGAAACCAGTACGATGAATATTACATATCGATTGATAGAATCTTAAAAGAAACCTAGAAGATCACGAAGAGAATTAAGTGGTACCGGTTTCATATATAAAAACCTGTCATATATTATCATACTGCAGAGTGTCTCAACAGGTGAGCCCTAAAATGAACATGGATAAGACAAAAATCATGTCGAACATCCATGTTTCGCCCCACCCGGTCATTGTTGAGAACTCAGCACTCGAAGTTGTAGACGACACACGATTCAATAAGGTAGGTCCAACTTCGAAAAAGAGATCAACCGCCGAATCCAACTCGCATGGGCAGCATTCGGAAAACTACGGGATATTTTTTCATCCATAATTCCTCAGTGCCTGAAGACTAAGGTCTTTGAACAATGCGTGTTGCTAGCGATTACATAAGGTTCCGAGACATGGCCGCTGACTACGGGGCTCAGAGAAGTCTCAGAGTCACTCAGCGGGCAATGGACAGGGCTATGCCTGGGGGTTTCCCTACGTGATCAAATCAGAAATAAGGAGATCCGTAGGAGAGCTAAAGTCACTGACGTAGGCTACTGAATTGCAAAGCTGAAATGGCAATGGGCAGGGCACTTAGTTCGATAACCGATGGACGTTGGGGCCCGAAGGTGCTAGAGTGCCGGCTTCGCACCGGAAAACGCCGATGGACCGATGATATTAGGCGCTGGCAGCCGCTGGATACAAGCGGCGCAAGATCGGGCCCATTGGAATCATTAAGAGCGACCTTTGTCCAGCAGTGGGCGTCCATCGATTGAGACGACGACGACATTATCATACAATGCATTAGCAAACAACGATTTATACATTCAGTTATCTATTTATTAATAAATTCCAGTAAAGATATTAAATTCCCTTTATATGAAATTCACTACCTTTATGTTCTAGGGTGAATAGTTCTAAAAGCTTTTAACAAATAAATGTGTTAATATAAGACATCTAATGTAATTAGATTGTATGCATAATCTCTTTTAGATTTGAAGATGTCGGAGGCGCACGCGCAAGCCGTAGAAGAAGTAACAAAAGAAGTCAAGGGCGTCAAGTTAGAAAATGGGACCGCAAAGGGCGCGGCCAATGGAACACCGAGCAAGAATGAAGACAATGCCATGTCATTCAAGGTATTTTTTCCTAATAAATATGGCAGTAACTATCTCCTTGTGTTTTTCTTTACAACTATGTGGCTATATTGCGGTAAGTTAATTACTATGTTATACGCCACTGTCCTTGTGGCTATGTGTATTCAATGACTCACTGTAGCATCCAATATCTACGAGAATACGGTATATGTCCAACCTCGATGAGTTCCATTATGTTCGATTAAATTACTCCCTGGTACCCTCTCACATATGTTTATAACTTTGTATAACCCCACTGTTCGTTTGTACTCTTCCTGTATATAGATACATAATATATAATTTGTTAATATTGCCAATCGCTTTTAAAGTACTTTATTATTCAATCAATCAAGTTCTTAAAAGTGCATTATTTATTCATTAATATGATTTTGTTTCCGAAATTGCGTAGCATCAGCTATTGAAAGGTGAGGTAAAGGCTTCTTTAATTGTATGTATTTGAAAAACCCGTTTTAGATGTTTGTATGTCAAATCTATATAACAGGCAATATAATAAAGAATCCAAGAACTAAATATATGGAATACTTTTTGCTATGTAATAATTAGCGCTGTGATTACGTGATTGATCAATATATTGTTATAAGAATTCCTAGAGATGTTATCTTGATGTCTTAAATGATTATAATAATAAATATACACTTTTCGCATAGTTCGAATACATTTGAATAAATTTAGCAAGTTATACATATCTTAATGTTAGGCAGTGATTGCTTTTTCGCGTTTCCATAGCTAATGGGTTATTTTCAGGTGTCTAGCAGTACTAGGCACTACTAGAATGCTCTACAGAAATGGTGCAAGGCGCGCCGTGATTGTTTAATCTGATATTATTATACATGCAACGGAGAATTTATTTTCATTTAGTTTAGTTAGATTTTTCACAACACTATCTTTTGACATTTAAGATTTTCCATTTTTTAAGAACCACAGAAAAAAGGTGCGTTTGATATCACAAAAGCCGTACTTGCTATATAGAAAAAAAAACACTTACGTACTTTTGTAAATTTTCAACTCATGTCTTTTGAAATCGTTTCATTAAATTTATGTAATAATAGAAAATACTATATTAACATATATAGTTATCCACTACAGATTCAAAAAATATATCTAAACTAACTATACGAAAAAAGTATTTTATTAACGATTAAAAATTTGAACATGATATATCAATAAACGTACATATTTAGGGGGAGTGTGCACTAATAGTAGGAATTGAAGAAATAAAGACTTTTTGATTTCTACTCAAATTTTATAGTTTCAATAGCGCAGTAAGTAGCAGATGAAAGACTTGAATAAAAATACTAAGTTAGTTTTTCGTGTATACCATATAGCCGTGTCTTATTCGTACCTTGTACACTTGAAAAGCAGGATATATAAACAATGTTCTTGTATTTTCAGGATGCCTTTAAAACGTTCTCGAAGTTTGGTGACCCGAAATCAGACGGAAAACAGATCACATTATCTCAAAGTGACAAATGGATGAAGCAAGCAAAGGTGATCGACGGAAAGAAAATAACAACAACGGACACCGCTATTCACTTTAAGAAGCTGAAATTGGTGAAATTGGGCATTGATGACTATCAGAAGTTTCTAGAAGATTTGGCGAAAAGCAAGAAAATGGAACTTGATGATATTAAGAAGAAACTAACATCTTGTGGTCAACCAGGTGTATCAACACATGTAAGTTTATCACTTTGTCATAAATTTTGGTATAATTGTCTGAGAGCATAAACTTTATCCTCCATAAAAACGAAATGTATTGCTTTGTATCTTTTAAACCAATCATCAGAAGTTTTTGAGATAGTAGCAGCAATATATAGTGGGTGTCTGAATCGTGGATTTAAAAATCTTCTAAATTATCTTAGAAATGACTAATCCGATTTTGATGAGACTTTAACTGGGTCATAGAAGATGTTATAAAAATAACATACACTACTTTTTGTTACAACGGCAAGTAACAAAATCAGGTACATTTATCTAAGTGAAACCTGATATCTTTCTTACGCTGCTTATGTAATTTTTGTTTTTACATTATTTTAGAGCTTTAAATAGTAGTAGAAACCAGGTGTCACCTATTGCTATTGCTGATAGGTTAGAGCTTGAATGTGATCTTATTTAATGGTAAGTGATGATACAGTTTAAGATGGTAGTGCGCTATCTGTATTATTCTGTCCTTAGAGAATGCTACGGTAAATTGACTAGTTTATATTCGTAAATTTTGTTGCGCGGGTGCGCGAATCGGAAGCTCAGTGAGACATATTGGTTAATAGTTCGATTAATTCGAATTATTCGAAATTCCAAGAATACTGCGAATATTCGAATAGTTAAAAGCAATTAAAAAAAATCGCGAAATAATGAAATATCTCTGAATTTTCAATTGATTCTGTTTAAATTTTAATCGTGTATTGAAATATTTGACTTACGAAAAATATACTTTTCGTTTATAAAATACTAGCTGAACTCGCGTCTTCGTCTGCGTGGAATGTTTTTTGGTAGCATTTTCATTAATTTAGATAAATTGTGTTACAAATAGGAAACCGGGTATGCTTCCTATTTGTAACGCAATTTACCTTTGAAGGTGGAATTTCCTAACATTTACTTTTTATAGATTCCATTACGTCAAAAAAAAATTCTGACCAAGTTTTACATACCGTAAAAGATATAGTTTTTAAATGTGAAAACTTTTTAATGCGAATGTTTGAATTTTTTTAATTATCAAGCCCGCAACCCCGTTTGAGGGTGGAATTTCGTAAAATCCATGCTTAGCTGACCTCTACTCGGCAAAAGGAATATTCCTACCAAATTTCGAGTCTCTACGCCTAATGGTTCGAAAGATATCGTGATGAGTCTATTGATACCTGGATATCTCTTATATATATAGATATAGATTTAGGAATACCCTGTACTTCGGCTGAAAGTGGAAGATTATTCTCTGCTGCTGGCGATATTGTATCTAATAAACGAACTTCATTATCATCCGATTTAGTGTCGTATTATTTTTTTTTTTAATTTGTAGCAAATTTTCAAATGTTCTATTTTTGACAATACTGTTTTTGCTACGATATAATTTCTGTTATTTCATTCTCTTTAAAATAAAAATAAACTATAATAACAGTTCTGTTTGTGTAAATATATTTCATGGTTTCAATAAAATGTATATAGACTGTTAAATTTATATTTGAATGTTGAACATAAGAAACACTGAGTTGAAAATACTCGAAATATCACAAATAAATACATAGTTTACGAATAATTCGGAAAAATTTGAATTATTCGATTCGAGATTCGAGTTCGAGAACATCAATGTTCGATTCGAAATTCGAATCGAATAATTCGCAAGTTTAAATTATTCGCACACCCTTAATTAGCATTTATACTGATCAAAATCGGGCGGGCTATAATATGTTCGCTTACCAGTTTATTACTATATAAACATAACTATTATGTATCTTATAAGATAACATAAGATGGCTAAAATTATCAATCATCATTGTAATGACATTTCATTAATAGTGTCATTAGCTTCGTACGCCCCATTCGGAATGTTCATAGAGGCAATTATTACCCATTTCCAGCTGCCATAGTATTTATGCATGTTACCTTGAAATATGATGATGGAAACCATCATCTGCAAAGGCTAAGTTAATTACGTAAACTTAAAAACAATAAATTAATATTATACTATACAGTGTTATCCTATATAAAAAACTGAAGTGACTTAGAAAATATTCGTTATACGAAGTATTGTTACTAAGGGCTTTTGTTATAGTAACGGTAAAGTTAACAAAATATAACTAAACTTTTTATCATTGCAACAATAAACAAAGGCTATTTTACAAAGAATTTAATGCGTTTCAACTTGTCAAGACATTCATTACTATTGCATTGTGGAATCAAATTGGAAAATTCATGGGATACGTCATTTTAAAGTTATATATTGAAAAATCATTATATAGACGGTTACAATACATTTAATCTTTATTTAGCAATTATCAAAATCTCGTAACTTTGATAATTGTATCCTTAATAGAAAGGTAAAGTTTGCATTAACATTTATGGGATGTATTAGGGGTTTTTGAAAACTTCAATATATATAATAGCAAGCTTTTACAGCACATTCAAATCTTCAAATATCGGTTTTATATCATATCCTTTGTTCAAATGAAAATTATATTAGTGAACGCTTAGGAATCTAAAGTTACTTGTGTTGGTTCGCACCCTGTTCTGAGAAGATACCATAACAAACTCAGTCGTATATCCTTTTTTGCGATGATCATTACAATATATATTTAATTTTATTTAGAATGGAGCATTTCATTACTTTTCACGTTTACATGGTCTAAGTAATTTGTCACTATTGTGTGCAAAAATATATTTGTTACGCAAAACATTTCTGACTTATTACATGATCTTCAAAATTTGGCGATTAACTTCATTGGCAAAGTGGTTCATTTCATGATCGAGGCTTATTAAAAAGGATTCCCCATGTGTCCACGAGATCGGGGACTATGCACGTGAAATAACGGGCTGGTGTATTAATAGTTAACATATACAACCTAATTTGTAAAACATACCTATTTATTTTCAGTAAATAGACTAAATTGGTTCGGATAATAGTTTGACGATTATATGGAGCCATCACATCATTTAGATAAATTTATAACCCCATTGTTACGCTTACGAGCATGAAACTTGAACACTGTCGTATGAATAGATACGTATAAAGATGTTGCACCTCCATTGTCTATATCTTGTCGCTCATTACATTTACACGTTCCTTGTTTGTTCGAAGTAATGACTGAACTAAACGTTACGGTCTTAACATATTATATACTCAATGTATATCTAATTATCTCCTCAATTCAAATAATTAATAGAATTATTTTTGCTTTAAACTGAAGCCTCGCAAGATGCCATTCCAAATAAAGTAGTCAAGCCTATAGGGAAAGCTTACTATCTAATGATTGCATTGTGAAGTTAAATTGTTGAGTAAGATATTACCTTTCATTGACTGATTATTAAAATTTTCACCGGTTTAGCAACATTTTTGAATTATTATTTCACACTCTCTCTATATATGTTTATTTTGATATTTTATTCAAATTTTCAATCGTTAATAAAATGCTTTTTATTCATCCACTCAACTAAAAATATGTTATATTACTCTTGTTTTAACAATTTTTGGATGTATTTATTTCACACACAGATTATGACAATCAAAGTACATATGGAAATGATATCTACATCTATGACCTCCCGGTTACGCTGTAAAAGCCAGTAGGGCTAACAGCTAAACACAGTTCGAAAAAAAAAAATACATCTATGCGAAACATAAATCACGTCACCGAACGACACCGCACACATTGTTACATAAAAAGGGATAGATGTGTGACTCAAATTGATGTTAATATAAGTTAAAAAGGAATTACTTTTATTTTTTGAACTGACACTTCTATATTCGGTATTACTTGTTAATAGGAACAAGCTGTTATGTATCTGTGAACTTTGTTGTTAATCTATGAATAGATAGTCTGTAATAGACAATCCTCGCGTAATCTCATTCATAGATAATACCTATAAACTGGTTAATCTCATCTTCGGCGCAGAGGGAGACAGGACAGACACTTACGATGTCTTGTCATATGAGTAATAATATATCCAAATCAATGACATTACACAAGCTTTCCCAAAAAAGAAATATTGATATATTCTGTGAAAATTGTGTGTGTGTGAATTGCACATACGTTATATAAATAAATAAATAATCATTTATTTCAGACCATTTGATCCATACATATCGGGTACTTTTTGATATTTATGTATAATTAACTTTCAGTTGACGAAGTCGCCAGCTGCAGCGGCTGCCGTTGACAGACTGACAGATACAAGCAAATACACTGGTTCTCATAGGCAACGGTTCGACGAGGCCGGAAAAGGCAAAGGGATAGCTGGTAGGAAGGATCTCGTCGACGGCTCTGGATACGTCGCGGGCTACCAACACAAGGATACTTATGACAAGTCTCATTAGTCATAATATATTCATGTCATTCGTATTATATTATCTTATTGTGGAAATTCTGATGTGTTGTATAAGTTTACTATGTATGTGTACGGACTTTAAATGGCCCTAATAATAATTAATAAGTCTTTTGAATAATAGAATTTTTACAGCTTTCTTTTTTCAACATTAATTTTATTTTAATAATATCGTTATTATTACAAAGTTTTAAACGAACTAAATATTATGATCTCTGAACACGTAATACGTCAAAATGGCTGCGTTCGGTAACTATTTAATACTAGTAAGATATTATAAAATTATTTGGCTTTGTACTATCTTACCAGTTATTGAAAATCATAAATTCAATATATTGGGAATCTAAAGTGTATTCTGATTATATTAGCCTGCTAATTTATGCTAATGCATGAAGTCTTTGTGTATCTCTAACAACATTCCGTTTACCTTCCAAAACTATATCTCCTTTTCAAACGATCTTATTAAAGACAGTAGTGTCAATATATTCTTTCTTCGTCTTTTGATGTCTAGTCGTGAGTAGCTTAGATTCATTTTAAAAGTAAGTCAAAATATATTTTCCCAATTTTCTATTTCATTAATGGTATATTTTCGTACAAGGATCTTTTTAAGGTGTAATATAAATAATATCGGCACAATGACGAACAAATAAGTTTGAGGTGTTATGATCATCATGATTGGAGTGGCATACTGAAAGTTTTCCTTCAAGTACTCACCTGACTATTTATATTTAAAAAAATTAATCGAACCATAGGTTCGGGTAATAAATATTATATTTTTATATCGTCCGTCGAAACTGGACCAATTTTTCTGATCATAAGAATATTCGCAAGCTAATGCACCCAACACAATTTCCCATACTTCTACGTAAAATTGTATAAATCTGGTTCTTCCATATCATTTATTTACACTCAAAGATTAAAACCTTATTAACCTTACTATTAAATGTGAAACTCATTCACGGAAAATATTCTGCAATAAATTTTAACCGTAGAAACAGTTTCTTACATTGTCTTAGGCGAAATTATATTGATTTATGTTACAGCGAAGTCAGGACTCTTAGTACACGAGTATAATTTTCAGCATGATCCATTAAAATAAAATAAAAATATACGTAAATATCGGATGTGTTTAGTAATTGTGTTGGTCTTATGTAAAAATCCAATCCGAGGTGACGAATAGATACTGTTTTATGTTATTTTTTGACTATTCAAATTAATACTTTTAAATTATTTAATTAATAAAATTATTCCAAAATCATAAAGTGTTTTTCATTTTGGTAACTCGTCATTATATCTAAACTAAAATTATAAAGAGGAAACATTTGTGTTATGATATATGTATATATATGTTTGTAACGTTTTCACACAAAAACTTCTGGACCGATTTCAAAATTTTTATTACCATTAGAAAGCTGCATTTTCGCTGAGCGACATAGGCTATATAAATTTCTCGAAATAAAAAATAGGGATCTCTTATAAAAATGCATCAATGTAATCCAAGGTGTGAACCAAAAAATCTGTCATCGCGAGCGCTGCAGAAACTTGATGACGAACAAACGAATTTTTCTACAATATTATAGAACATATTAAGATCTACGAAGAAGTCCGCGCTACCATATGTCCAACTACTATAAAATATTAAACTTATGCCGCTATAACAACATTTTTACATTTTAAAAGTTAATAAAAGTGCTGACAAAAATCAAACCATATTATTCATACCTCCATATTATACAAGGAATAAAGAATAGAAGTGAAATGCAATAATTTGTAGTGATGTATAATAAAAATGAAAATAAGTAATTTTTGAATTGTAAATCATATTTAATCATTACCTTGAGTGAGGCGGCTTGTGCCTAGCTGGGACGTTAATGGGCTGCTACTTACCTTAACTTTACTCCCACAGATTATACCTATACCTAGTAGGATACAATATGTTTAGACTGGGTTGCCTATATTTAATTGAATTATGGGAAGGAATTGCTTCCGCTCGTAACTGGAATAAACTATACTTAACTCCAAAGATGCATATGAGAAACTACAGTGATGGTTGCCCTGTCGCCCTTGCCCGCAACTAGGTTACATTTTGTTGCGTTTCTACGTATGTAAAATGAAAAATGTATTTATCAAATTAAAGATCACTGTTATCTGCAAATAATAAACTATGGTTTCCTTTTTAAAATGTACTCAAAACATTCGAGTAACTAGCTGTTAAAGATTACTTAGAGCGAAGCATTTCTCAGCAAGGATAGCATCTGTCTGTTGTTACTGTATTGAATCCATTGATTACAGTTGTTCTCTACTAATCAGTCGCTATTTAAATCCAATTGTTTTGTTTTGTAATGTATTACAATCTCGAAACAAAAAAATAAACAAATGTCGATTCATTACAATATGAACGGGATATTAGCCTATAATATACTTTATAATAAAAGTAATGAAAAACAATAATTAAACAAAGGATTAAATTGTATGTACCTTTATTTGACTTAAGCCTAGACATAGTTTATGCGTAAGCTAAAACAAATTTTGAAAACACGATTTTAAACTAATATAATTAGAATTTAGAAATGTGTTACAGTTAACAAATACAATATACATGTTGTTATTAAAGATGAATAAATCTGTCATATAACTAATAAAACACAAACATATTTTGTTTAGCCCTTGTGAGAACTGATAAGCTGATAATATTTTTGCTATTCATACATATTAGTACTAATTCTACCAGTCAAGACACGATCTTATTATTGTAATGTCTATTATGAATGTATTCGCATATATGAAAATAACCGCTTATATCACACTAAAGGTGGCAAAGTTAATAATTTGAATCAAATGGTTGTAAATGAAATCTAAATTTACAGCCATCACTTAAAGTACATTTTCAAATAACAAAGACATCTGTTACTGCTATTTTAATGTTTATTTTAAACTGAACTATAAATCAATGAGGTAAGGTTTGATTTCGGTTACAAAAAAGTGTTTAAATTATTAAATTACCATCCAGGCACCTGCCATTACCTTTCCATATTGTTCAACATTTTTTTATACAAATAAACTGGCAAATGAGCAAGCAGTAAAGCCAACGTTAAGTGATTCGCGTCAGGCAGAGATAATCACAGAACTAGCAAAGCTCCAAAGAATAACTGTTAAAAGAGTTAATATTATAAAATTCATTATAAACAGTATATTTTAAACCCGGATTACTTAGTTAAGTCAGAATAATAAAATAACATCACAGAAAATTGAAGAAGACATATCAACAGTTATTGTAACTGTTAATCAAACAGAATTTTTGTTAATTTGTATAATTCGTGAACCAAATTTGCAACTATGACTTTAAGGTGGAATATAACTATGGGTTTTGTAAACGATGATATATCTTATAACTTCGTAAGAAACGGTATACCGCCACCAATTTAAAATAGACAATCATTAAAATCGACTAGAAAACGTATCAGATGAGATTGTAATATATTTTAGATGCAAATTGTACAATATCAATCATTTAAAAAGTAATAATATTGTCCTTAGGATCTTTTAGTTAACAGTTGTGACGTTTAAAATTTTAATATATTTAGTAAAACAAAATAAAAATATGTTCATTCGAGGTTAGTAAAATAATCTTCGGCGATCACATTTCAATGAATGAACTTAAAAATTATATGTAAAAAACACCCTGTTTCTAAATTATTTATGAATTTTAATCTCATTTACAAGGGTACCCGTGAGTCCTAATTTTATGTTCTATTTAACATTTAATTACATTATATATTCAAATTATACAATTTTAATATAATATTACAATTGATAGGAGCGACATTTTCTGAAAAATAAAATTAGCTTCCGCCTAATGAAATCAAAAATGAACCCCATGTTCGCAACAGAACATAACACTAAGGAAATGTCACGTACGTAAACGCGAAGCAGTTCTGAAGTAAATACAATAAAACACTTTATACCCAATACATTTATTTATATACTGAACTGAGAATCTAGTTGCAATTAAAAAAACATTTTTTTTTACACTATAAAAAAAGATTCAACAAATCTCTATAAAACTTTATATAATACAACGAGTGGAGTAATTAACGGTGCCGAATTTAACTTAAATAGGCCAAAGCGATATTGAGTAAATCTCATTCTTTCAATATAAAATGGCAGGAGGGTATTATATATTATTTTTTAAATGCGTACTCGGTATTGATTGTGGTCTCACATGGTGATAGGTGACGTTAAAAGTCAAAGTTGTAAATCTTACGAGGAGGGCGTTCATTTACGTGACAATATTTCGAATAATGGTGACATATCATACCTTAGACTTGTACATTACAGAGAGAATCATAAAACACCATGATAAAATAAAATATTCAAATACATGTTAATTATTAATCAATGTACGTTTTGAGACCCGAAATTAATCTTGTGCGGACACCCATTCCCTCTAGTTTCACGTAATTTATAGACCTTTAAGAGAAAATTTACCCATTATTGGTTTCTACATATAATTATACCAATTTTCTTACTTCGTTGAACGTCTTTAATGGTAGGGTGATAACTAGTCACAGCCCAAGCCACTAATCGAACCCCTTACCATTGCTAGCGAAACAAGTATTTATAACATTATGCCAGCCCTAATTTATATGTAAAAAATATAACGTATTTGAATTTGTTATATTGTAGGGATGACTAATGGCGCTCATGCTTTTATAAGAGAAAGAGATAAAATTTGTAATCGCCTTGTTAAGATCGGTTTGACCCAAAATATTTTGTTTCCCTAATATTAGTTAATAATATATTTTCTTAAAATTATACGTCGAAAGATAAAAAAAAAAATTAAAACAATACATATAGTGGTAATTATCATGTATTCGGAGCTCAGTAAGTCAGTTGAGTGTCGAATACAATTTTTTTTATATATACTAACCAATAAAGGAGGCTAGTGTTAAAGTATAGCTTATTATATTTTTGTGGATTCTTATTAAAACAGAGCGCGAAGCAACCCTTGTAACTTTTGATTCTATGTCGTTCTTTAATATCAACATAAATAGTAAATTGGAAATAATATGTGGAAAAAACTATATTAGACAACTTAAAGATGCTGTAAAAGCCAACTTGAATAAAGAATTTTTGATTTTGAATTGTTGTTCTCGTCACAGCGCTTTAGCAGCTGCCTTTTTTATAATTTATACATTGATAAAACGTAGTGTCATTAGCAAAATTATACCCAGGCTTTTTAGTCTTGTCTGTGATAAATTTAGGTCAGCTCTATATTGAGAATGAATTCATTGGGAATAGTGATCCAAGGTTATATGTTATTAAATTCTGTTTTATTCTATGAACTACTTAAAAAATTATAATAGTATAAGTACATATAAACATATAGATATCAGAAAAAATACCAGATGCTTTATATATTAAAGGTCAATACGAATATCATTCATACATAAGCATCCCATGTGAGTATACATTCCAATCGCAAAACGTGCCCTATCGTATAATATAAATTTAAGGTTTTTTTTACTTGCTAATTATATATTTTTGTCAAATTACCCAACTGATAAATATAAAAATTGATTTCAAAATTTGTACAAGTGAAAAAAAAATTATATCAGAAAATACTAAATTTTCAAAAACAAAATTCTTACGTAGTTATTAACTAATGAAATGAATTTCGGAATGCGTTCTATTTTTATAATATTAATTGATTTATAATATTTTTATATAACAGTCAAGATTATTAAACATGTTTATAAAAGTCCATGCAAGCCAAAGGGGGCACAACAAATTTCCGCAACGATGTACATATAATGCCCCTCCATATTTACCACTATAAAAAATTAAGTTTGATATGGGTCAATATAACTTTTATATGGCTTATCGTTAGTAGCCAAAACACCAGTGTACTCTAGACTACACGAATGAAGTAACATACAACATGTATATTTGTTTATATATACATGTATACCTCGCCTGATCACACTTTTCGTAACGCTTACGTCACGCATTCCCAGCTTACTCTCCAACTCAGCGTGCGTAAAGAAGTTTTACTTCAAAAATATTACAGGAATAATGATAAATACCTTCTCGCGGATATTGACTCGCGAACCACCACATAGGGAATGTAGTGCCCCAATTACATTCACAAATCTAACTTCACGAAATTAAAAAAAAAAACGTATAACGCAGTCTATCTTCATAATACAAAGGTTATTACGCAATTTATCTAATAGATCCTATAATATATGTTTATACATAATGCAATATGGAATCGAGATATTTCCTAGTCATACTATCACATAACGTCGCCTTCGAATAATTACATGGGGCCTTCGATCGTGCTCACTTTCATTGCGAAATAATATATGGCGCGGCTGCCGAGAACAAAAGCGAGTAAGAACGCTCCCACATATGCGACATAGATTCCACCTCCATGGGTCTTTGCAGCCGAGAGAGTACCAAGAGTGACACCCAGTGCGATTGCGAGAAATATGAGAGCAAGTGCTGCAAAAATGACTCCTCTAACGCGAGCCATACGCGGCCCGACCGAAGACACCTTTCGGCAATGAGGGCATCGTACCGGAGCATTTTTCAACAGCTGGTACTGTAAATAAGAAAAATAAACCACCATAGTAAATATATATCGACGCTGAAAACACTCGCAACACTGCTTTAACAGAGCATGGGTATTAAAGAAAGAAAACTTTACTCGGAGCCGTGCTTTATAAATACACTTTATATATATACCTCGAACCACTAAAATGTGTATTGGAGGGTATCTAGGGCAGTACATCTACTGCCTAAGTGGGCTCAACTGTGAAATAATGTCATAATAATACAGTTCATTATTGTTTTGGCTTTAGAAAAAGTTTAAGTGAACAACTTTCAATCTACAGGTTACTATGGGTTTGCTTATCAGCGTCATTATATCTAGGCCTTTTTTGGCCATAATTTTAAATGTTCATTTAGAAATATAAATAACTTAAATATAATAAATTAATCAATATTTGAAACACAAGCCAAGTGCCATCCACTATAAGTTTAAAAAATGTAATTGAACTTGAGCAGATGAATAAAAAGTCATTTATTAATGACTGAAAATGTTAACAAGGTCTACAGAGGAAAAGTGTGAACTAATAGTAGAATTTAATAATATCTGTGTGTAATTCAGATCTCAATGTATTTTTCTGTGTTGTGGCGAATTAAAAAATGATTTACATTATCAATTTGCCTATATATAATATGGATTTGCCCATACTTGTTTTGTTTATATTATTGTGTCTTACAAAATACAAAGAAATACATTGTACACTATGTCAAGGATATTGACAGAAGTCATAAGATTATGAAGATATAGCTCTTCAAAATCCAATTAGAAAGTGTTATGTGTAAAACCTAGGTTAACACTCTGACCTTAGAGATATAATTTTATTATTCCACTTAAGTATAGTTGTAATATAAAACACTATAAATATAATAAATGAAACTCTTTGCTGTTTTTAACACAATTAATTGTATCATCCATTTAAGTAGAATAATTGAGATTTATTTAGCAATAGGTAAGGATATGTCTTAGATTAGTGGTACATTTGGTATATGTTTATTATAATCAGACTGATGACTTTTTTACAATAAAAGCAACATTATTATTGTCATACTATATGGCCACAAAGCTAACATAAGTGTATGTATGTTCAAACACATTATAATGAAAACTTTGGAGCCTTCACCTTGTTTAAAAAACTGATTAGAAAATTACTTCAATTTAATTTACTAATTAATATTTGAAGAAATTGTATTAAGATTAAGTATATATTTCAAAAAATGTATTTGAACTTCTGTGGATGAAATAAAAAGTATATTATTGACATAACAAATTTGCACAGGAATTGAAAAATAATAAACAGATATTTTGTTTAAATATATATGTTTACTACAAACACAAAGATAAAATACTGAAAATTTGCTTACCAAGAAAGTATCTTGGCAATGTGCGCAGATAACTCTGCACATGCCAGGTACAGTGGGTACAGGTGGAGTAACTGGTGATGGCGCTAGATTGATGATCCTCTTGCAATCAGCACGGGGGCATGCAATACGCTGAGATGATGACTTGCAAATGAGCAAGCAGTTGCATGGACAACGTACATATTTCTTTCCTGGTGGTGCATTTCTTATAGGCTAAAAAAACAAGTAGGAGAGTCTAGTCTAGTCTTACACCATCTAGTATGAACTTCTTAAACTCATTACATAGACTGAAACTGTTGCTGCTGCTATTGATGGTGTCTTACAATTTTACAAGAAACAAATTCAATAAATGGTTTAATATTAGTAAAAACTGTAATAACAGCAAATCATCCATAACTAGTTTTAAGAAAGTTTTTCAATGTACAAATAAAAAAAGCATTTTATTAGTAACTAGCAATGCTTCGCGGTTTAACCCGCGTAGATAACGTTGTCGTGGCAATGGAATGTATGCTAAGTCAGACTATAGATTTATTTTTGTTAACATAAGTTCTATTTCATTTAGTTTTTAATTAATTTCTTTCAGATTATTAGATACACACTTATATTCACAAACTAATTGATATACAGATTTTATTTTACGACGAAAATATATCTAACTAATACATTAGAAAATTCACATTAATAACATCATTTATATAGAATATCCGATAATAGCAAATTTAAAACTTCTTGTTTTTAAGGAGGTAGGTAATAAAAGATTTTTTTAAATCGCTCCAGTCAATTTTAGCTTTTTAAAATTAAAAACAGCATTGGCATATTGTTAATAAATCTTGGAATATAAGCTAATTCACCGGTCACAGGCCCTGTTATATGGGTCGTTACAAGTTCTTTAGTTTCACATTTTAAAATTAGTTATTTCTTTTGGAGGGAATGTGTCAATGATTTTAATAGTTTAAAAAGTTTTATACAGGTATTGAAACAGTGTTTAATAAAATATCACTTAATAGGATAAGGATTAATATAGAGGTATGAATAATATGATTCTATTATTGTTGTCACTTTAATTAACTTGTAAAATATAATAAAGTAGTTATAGTGGCATAACTACAGAGTAGTTGTATATATGATAGATACCATTATCTGGACTATTTTGTAGATATTAATACATTTTATAATATTGTTGAAAATATTTTTTTTCTATCATAAATAGTTAATAGTTTCCTCAGTGCATATGAGGACAGATTTTATGTAACCAATTTTTTCATACCTTGGGTCATATTAATGCATTTTTATTAGGAATCCCCATTTGTTATTGAGGAAGTAATATGGCCTATGTCACTCAGTGAAAATGCAGCCTTCTAATGGTGAAAAAAAATTTGAAATCGGCTCAGTAGATTTTGTGTGTAGATGTTACAAACATACCTACATACATACACATACAATAACACAAATGTTTCCTCTATATATTAGTTGAGATTGAAAATTTTAACAAGATACATATATAGGGAAAGAGTGATGTAAATATCCAATAAAAGAAACATTATATTTTAACTATCATGTTTGCATAATACAACATCAAATTATAGGTTTTTGTTCTGGTATGATGCTGTGTAGAAATCACAAGAGGTCTATCGCCTCTTCCCAGAATAGCAAGCTTCCATCTTAGGCTGTATCATCACTTACCATCAGGTGAGATCACAGTCAAGCACCAAACTGTCAGCAATAAAAAAAGTTGTATTAAGTATTATGAGGCTCGGTCATTGTAAAAATAGCTTTTTCTTTGAGTGAAAATTTAATTTAAAGAGTGATGTTCAAATGTACCAATAATTGATGAACAGGGTTTCGCTGGTATCGCAAGGTCCCCTCCCTTGTTGAGACCCACACTCCTGACCTAACAACTGGGATGCTTAAATGAAGTACCAATAAAAACGGAAACCAAAATAAATAAAAGTTATACAAATAGTGTAAATTGATTGTAAATCCTTCAAGTTCTATGTGAGAGGATTTCTTTATTTAAAGGAACCTAATATAAAAGTTCAAACCTCAACCTCAAATCTTTAAGTGCCTTTATATGCTCTTAAAAAAATTATATTAATTTAAAATTAACTTTCTAAATAGCATACTATTAAAGTTGTTAAGTTCATCTTAATTAGCCACTTTTAAAGTATTTAAATACAATATATTTCATAATATGTGATACACCACACAGTTATTATTGAACTTTACATAGCAAATTAAAGTTCGTTTTAAATGAACAATAATTATAAAATGTTAACATCCAAGAATTTCAAGTATTAAATCTTATATATCAAAATATAGGAGAGTATCATTGCCTTTTTTTATTTTATTTATTAATGTAGTTATTTATTTAAATTGTCTTTAATATTATGTTTCCTATAACTTAATATACTATGACAACTTTGGTAAAACTTTATTTTTGAAGATTATTATTATGTATAACATAGGTATGTATGATATTATGTATAACAGGTTTGACAAGTAACTTACAGTAGCTTCATTACACTCAGAACATTTGACAACATGCTGTTCCCTCTTGCCAGATATATCTATCATTGCCTGACACACGCGACATGTTACCATCGGCATCCCTGCTTGTTGGTAAGGCGGAGGCAATTCATCAGGCCCAATCGGCGAGATTGTGCTCACATTCTCCTCCTCTGTAAAATCAGGCGTCGCGTGAGCAAAACACGTAACTAGTATTAATGTAACTAAAAATTATATATACTTGCATAATAAGTTGTTAGACAAGTGATCGAGTAATCTAGTACTTTGTTTAGCAACAAAAAACCAAATTCTGGTTGAATCATCAGATGTCAAAACAAGTAAGTTATAAATAACTCACCATCCCTTAGAAGTGGCTGATTTTCATTCTGGCCGTCTCCCATTTTCCTAAACTAAAAATTCGGTAACACAAAAATTGATTATCTTTGCACAAATTACGATTCTTTCAATGAAAATTAGCATACCAGCACTACTACGGTCACAGAAAAAATTGACGTATATCCACAGAATATAAATGAAACTATTTGTAGCTTATTGTTCAATGTAATTGTGATGCGATTTATATATATACAGGTATAAAATAATGTTTATACGAGAGAAACTTTTAGAGAACTTTTTAACCGAAATTGAATGTTCGTTTTTAGTATGTCCACATTGTAAAGAGAACATTTAACAAATTTTAAAATTATTAAGGCATCGTTACGGATAGATATAGAGAATAGAAATTCAATGCTATTGTCTAAACAAGGAATAATTAATTAACATTAAAGTGATTGCTACTTTACTGATAAAATACTTTTGGTTATTTGTACAAAAATAACTTAAGTCCAAAAGAGTGTTATTAAGTTATTGTCAGTATTTAAAGGGAGTTTTATAACTTTAACTAGTAAAAAGCAGTGTGATATAGATAGTTAAAATGCAACCGCATTAAATAATGAAAATAATTGAGTGGGTACATGATATACAAGTCCAGAGAGATTATATTTGTTCAAGATTGTTATTTGATATACATAAATCAAAAAAATTGAGTAGCGGGATAAATAATAGGGTATAACGTATTTTATTCGTCACTTGGTGGGGTTACTAAATTATGATATAAAATCCTAATAATATTTTGCAGTGAATCAAACAAATTTTCACCATATTATAATAATGGACTACACGTAAGAAATTACAGTACTTACTTTAGGTTTTTATCATAGCTTTAAAAGTACAAACAGTTTTAATGTGTAGTCCATCGAAAACATAACTTTTCAGTATCAAATAATTTGATATAATATCAGTTGTTGGACATATATATGTATATATATATATATATATATATATATACACATATATATATCTATAATTACTTCAGCGCGGGGAGGGGGGCAGAACGGACGCTACATGTGTTGTCATACGAGACTAGTAATAACTAACAATTTATGGTTTGTGAGAGTTCATCGAAATACATGGAAGACAGACAATTGTAACACCCGAATAAAAGTACATTAAAAAAATAAAGTTACAGTTATTAAAAAAAAAACAATAATTACCATGTTTATTATTGTCACTGCATAACATCGCGGCGCGACTTCGGGATTTCCTCGGCTATACTTCGAGGGACCGAGACACCGCCGGCCCCGTCGACTCGCCGAGCCGGCAATCGCCGCTTGCAGCGCTCATACTACGCGCGAGCAGCCGCTATCCCTGTTTATACCAGTTTTTTAGATTATAAAATTCGTTAATTTACACGTTTTTTTTTTGTTAACCTAGACTATAGATANTCATCGAAATACATGGAAGACAGACAATTCTAACACCCGAATAAAAGTACATTAAAAAAATAACGTTTTTTTATTAACCTAGACTATAGATAATACTTATATATATATATATATATAGATATATATATATATAGATATATATATATATATATACATATAGTTGGGTTAGACCATGACCACCGATAGTACACTCGGAGCTTGACCCCAACAGCTATTGCTTGATTGTGATTGCTAACCATTATACTGGTCTCTGCCTACCCCTATGGGAATTAGGCGTGATGCTATGTATGTGTGTACCATTATACTAAAAATCTTTGCGTATTTTTTTTTTAGTTCTTTTTTTGACTAACCTATATGTAGGTATTATCTATGGTTTAGTGTAGTGTCAACTGTCATTCTGTCTGTCATAATATTGCCATGCTCTCATAAAGTCAATGCTTTTCGTAGTTTATTTCACACTCATAGATTAATAGATAATACCTATATAGTATATACTGGTTAGCCTGCATAGCGATGTATGAAGTGGTAGTTCAAGTTCAATTTTAGAACATTTAAACATTTAAGAGTAAATTAGATTTGCCTAAACAAGTTCACTTACTTTTATGTTCCAATGGCTTGTAAACTTCATAGAGTCCGTTATTATAACCCGAAACCCGTGCCAGTGAATTGTGCTTCATTTAATAAGAGCGGCAAACTTCTTGCTTTGGCCAGGTTGTTAAGAATACACGTCTTATTAATTTTTTACTCTAAATGCTTAACATTATTGTTATAGTACTGTTTAGCATTTTTAAATTCTGTATGTTTCTAGACAAGATGCATCGATTGAAATATGGGACTTGAATTTTGCACCATACCCCATTAAGTTCATACCAGGCGTAGAGAATACATCAATTGAAGCAGTTGGTTGGGTAAATCACAGATTGCTATCTACAGGTCTTGGTGGTGCTTTAATTGAATGGGATATCGAACGATTGTGTGTCAAAACTACTGTAATACTGACAGGCTATGCAGCATGGTGCCTAGATGTAAATTCTTCTAATTCTGTTGTTGCTGTTGGAACTGAACAAGGATATGTTAATTTGTATTCTACTGAAAATGATGAAATTGTTTACAAAATGTTGTTTGATAAACAAGAAGGAAGGATTTTGTGTTGCAAATTTGATCAAACAGGAAAAGTTTTAGTGACAGGTATAATATATATATTAATAAAATAATATTTGATAATTCTACACAGTATTGTTTCTATATATAACATAATAAAGATAATTATTATGTTATATATGTATAAAAACAGTATATACATGTTTAAAAATAGATAATACCTTTAAACTGTATAGAGGTAGTCTAGTGTGCACAACAGTGTAAGGATTTACTTTGCTAGTAGAGGTCTCTGGTTTATTCCTATTTATATACAAATATATAATTGCATTTTTAATTTGATTAGAATTAAACTGGTGAGAAGTTACAATTTGGCACTGGATAGTTACCATCCTACTTGTAGCATCATTCCACCATATAAACATTTGTATTCCTGCACAATGGTGTAGAGACCATAAAAGGTAAATTGCCTCTTACATGGGTAGTATGCTTCCATTTAAGGCTGTATCTTCACTTACTAACAGGTTAGATAACAATCAAACTTTAAGTCAGCATTTTAGTAACAGAGGTTAATTTACTTTTGGTTGTCTCGTAATGGATTGTGTTTATGGTGGTTAATCTCTTGTAAAGGTTAACTGTCTGTGTGTATTTATAATAAACTGTAAATGTAACAATAGCAGTTGTATGATTTATTATATATAAATTACTTACCACTGTTCTCATTTTTAGGGTCTATTGATTGTATTAGAGTATGGAATGCTGTGACTGGCCATGCAACATGTAGGATGTCTGTGAACAGGAGAGGGAAAGAGACCATAGTATGGTGCTTAGCAGTTCTGTCTGACAACACTGTGGTATCTGGAGACAGTTTTGGAAGACTTACATTTTGGGACAGCAATCTAGGAGATCAGGTAACATAAAAAGATTTTTATTATGAATTTTAATAGAGAGACATAATTAATTTGATACTTTTTGGTTTCAGAAAATATGCTTGAATATATTCATACTGTTCTTCAGAAATGTATGAATAAGGTATGAAATTTATTTTAATTTCATAAATGGCTTTTTCATTTTCAGATAGAGTCCTATACTACACATAAACGTGATATATTATCTATAGCTGTGTCAGATGATGAAAAAAGTCTGTACTGTAGTGGTGTAGATCCAGTTATAATGCAGTTTGTTAAAGTGAATAGCAATACAGGCAAACAGACTAGTGCAAAATGGGTTAAAAATGTACAAAGAAACATACATGAACATGATGTTAGGTAATTTATACTTTGGTTTACCAATTTTATATCTATACAATATGTATATGTAATAAAAGTCAAATATAGAATTTGAATTTTGTTAGACAGTATTACAAAGATTTTAAATTAGAATTATTTATTCCTGTACTACTTTTTGAACTAATAGTATATCTTTAAACATCATGTTTTAATAGCTATATAAATTCAAAAACAATATTGACCTAGGTTGATAAATGGGGTGATATAATTATCAAAATTTATATGCAGAGGCATTGAAATATTATATGGTGCACAGGATCATTTTTGCTAATATCAATGTAAACAAATAGACATTGGGGTTTCTGTTGTGCTGTTAACGTAAATTTTGGATTCTGTGATTATTTCTCCAAAGCAGAAATAAATGATAAAGTTACATTTATAATGTATTTTAATGACTTTCAGAGCTCTTCTTATAAATGGTGATAAGTTAATATCTGTTGGTGCAGATGGATATTTAACATTATCAAGCTATCCCCCAAAATGGGTGATGAGAATACCACCAATGATACCATATCCAAGGTCTTCTGTTTGCGCTCAAAAGAAATTGTTGTTATTAAGGTGAGATCAACATTGTATTTAAATGTTTCCATACAGCACATGCAATTGTGTCACATGTTTGGACACATATGTTTTGAACTTATTAGCATAGTCAAATTAATTGCAGATCACACACTCTATATACATGTTGTTCAAATATTTAAATGATTATATAACAATTTTTTATTTATTCATCCACCCAATTGCATGTATACTTTTAAATCTGTAGTGAATGCCATGATTAAAAAATTGTGCGAAAATTTATACAGTGCCATCTATTGAAAGCTCAAGCAAAAGATTTTATTGTTTTCCTTTAGTGCTTGACTGTATCGTAATGTAATAGTAAGTGATAATACAGCAAATTAATGGTTGTCACATCTTTGCTGGTAGGGTGGTACTTAACTATAGCCAAAGCTGCCAGTCCAGATTCAAACAAATTGGATAAACCATTTACTAAATTTGACCAACCTGAAATCAATTTCTGGACCTCTGCTAGAGATGCAAGTACACACAATTCGCTTGTGATATTACCAAAATTGTATAGCAACATCTGATAGAAGCGCACATAAAAGATATATCATTAAATCCACTATGTAATTAATTTAAGATTATGCTAAATGTTGTAGGAATTCACTTTTTTTGATTGTAATTTTTCAGATATAGCAATTACATTGAAGTCTGGAAGTTAGGTTCATATGCGGTGAATCAAAGTGGAGGAGTGACAGTGACCAATGTCAAAGTAATGAAAAATATAAAGAATGATGATAGTAAAAATAAGCTAGAGGAAGATTCTGAAATAATCATCAGCAATGAAGTAGATAAATCTGAGGAAAATCAAAAGCAGACATTAAAATTGACAGAACAGCCAATAAAGCTTGTTTCCATACAAACTAAAGGCAAGAAGCAAATAAAATGCTGCGAGATGTCACCCAGCGGAGAATTAATTGTCTATTCCACAGATAGCAGTATTAGAATGTTAAAGCTTGAATGTGTAAGTGTTTCACATTAGTATATATATAATTTTTCTGTATGTCTGTATGCATCAAATTCTTGAAAACAGCTGGAATTATTAAGTTTTATATAAGTCTTACTTAATTTTAGTAGTAGTCATTTAAAACATGTTTCATAGTTATTGATTGTAATATATACATATAAACTATTGAAGTTATATATCTTAAGAAGTCTACTAAAAGTCCACTGGTACTCATTTTGAAAAAAAAAAGCTAAATATCTAACTCAAAAATAATTCACTTTTGCATATGCATATGCATATGGGGGTTAAAATTATCGCAAAATAGTCAATCCTATCAACTCCTTGTGAGAATACTTCGAAATAATAGTGTCCCTATATATATATATAGATTATACAGTTGGAAGAATTATGTATTTATGACCAACATTCCCTAAAGCATCACATAGTTAATTGACCCCTTAGTTATAGAAATAATCGCATTAACTTCCCCTAAATATACACAGGTGGCACAAAGCTTAAGGGAGGTTAGTGAAATCAGGCATTAGTTTCTTAAAATAGGGTCTAGAACTATCTCTTTGGTTTATTTTATTAACATATTTTAGGAGGATGATCAAAGCAATATATCGTTAACCAAGGTTTCAATAAGTGGCGTTAGTCATTGCGATCGTGTAGCGTTCACAGCTGACTCAATGACTATGGTGGCAAGTTTTGCCGGAGAGTTGAAAATTCTTCAAGTGGACCCAGAGGCGGGCGCTACACTTCTACAAACTATATCATGTGAAAAATGTAAGTAAAACACCAGTTTTAAAATCAGTATATTATTTATTCAAGTAGAAATCTCTTTTAATTCATTGTTAGCCAATCCATTAGTAACAAATTTCTCACCGGATCAGCAAGTTTTAAAATCAATTGGTAGCCCTAAATAAAATGTAGTTTGCTTTTTTTTTTCACTTTACTAAATATCTAAAGGCTAACTTGTACTACTGTATAAGTTAGCTGTTAAATATTTGGGATAATAGATTTAGTTACGGATTTAAGCTTTGATCATTTTTTTACTTGCTTACTTTTAAGTGGCTTTATCAACATATAGATTTAAGTAGTTTCATAATCTTATTTTTGTAAAAATACATGGAAAAAAATCTGGAATGAAAACCAAACGTTTGTATCCCTTAAGAATGTAGTATTCTATGCTTTGATCTTAGCTAAAAGGCCGAGAAGCGATTTTTAAAATGTGTGTGCTTAACTTGACAAATGATTTCTGAACCTTTTTCACCCTGAAATATGCAAGTTTTAGTTTTTGTATTAAAATTGTATGGTTCACTTTTTTATGTGTAAGTGAATATTATTACGTAATATGTTCTTTTGTAAACAATATTGTACAAATTTGATTATGATAACATAAAGGAGGGTAGTGACCGTTTTTTGAGTCATAGATATTTATCAACATATATTAGTTCAGTAGTTTTTGGAGTTTGTCGCGAACAGAAATATAAACTTATGCTTAAAACACATCATTAGTAATCATCATCAAACAAATAAATAATTTGTCTTCGAAATACTGTCTTTTGGATTGAAATGAAATTTTGCATTTTAACTACATTTAAAAACAACGAGGGTACCTGGTATTCTATTTTTATTCCTTTGTTATTATATGTTACACCTTAAATTAAGCTTCCGAATGTTTGATTTTATTTATAATTATTTGTGACAATTGACTAAATCTTGTTTTCTTAACACATAATACGAGTTATCTGTAAACTAGCAGGGGAATTACCGATATGACTAAACTCTATGTCTATCATCAATCAATATAAATAATACATAGTATATACTTAAAGGACTTCTTATTGTCATGTTTTATATTTGAATAATACGCTTTCGATCGAATAATCGCTTTAATCTTTCGATCGAACAAAATTGTATTGCCTAGTGTCTTGATGTCGGGCCTTAAGCAGGCCACATACAAAATAAAATGAAAGAGAATTTGTTTTTATATCTCTTTTTCAGATCTAAGATCAAAATCTGTTCTACATATGTTAGTGTCTAGAAACACATCTTCACAGGCGATTTATCTGGCAGTCGCCGATACTGAAGGTGACATTGCAGTTTGGATAAAAAAACCGAAAAAATTTGAATTCTACGTTACACTGCCGAAATATCGATGCGTACCATCCGCTATGACTATAGACGACAAGAGGGAGAAGTTAATTGTCGTTTACGTGGACCAAAAGGTGAGAAAGGAAGTAGAGAGAGAGAGAGAGAGAATACACTTTATTGTACACCNATGGGAGGAGGCTTCGCCCATGACTGGTTTCCAGCAAAAACCTGCCTCCAAGAGAAAATATATATAGGAGAATAAGGGAGAAGGAGCATAAAGCATAGGGTTCTCCGCCCACATTGTCATTAGTGGCATCCATAATTCAATTGAGGATATCCGTAGGTAAACTAAAGTCACCGACGTAGCCTACCGAATTGTTAAGCTGAAGTGGCAATGGGCAGGGCACGCAGTTCGCTGAACCGATGGACGTTGGGGCCCGAAGGTGATAGAGTGGCGGCCTCGCACCGGAAAACGCAGCGTCGGCAGACTCCCCACCAGGTGGACTGATGATATCAGGCGGGTAGCTGGCAGCCGCTGGATACAAGCGGCGAAAGATCGGGGCCATTGGAATTCATTAAGAGAGACCTTTGTCCAGCTGTGGGCGTCCATTGGTTGAGACGACGACAACGATAATTCAATTTCCATACTGCGGGCGTTTTTTGGATAATGTTGGTAGAATTAAACACTTTATTAACTCAGATTATAATGTTCAATCACCTAATGTTCCCGATATCAAATTACACAAACTCATTAATAATAATAGCTAGGAACGCGACAGTTTCAATAGTCAACCGCTCTGGCAGACCGTCACTCGATAACTAGCGATAGATGCGCGCCGGAATATTACTATTGACTCTGCCCCACATCGATAGCCAGATGGCACCACCGTCCCACAGATTATTGCAGTCCAATATATATATTTATTACTTAATCTAAATAAAACGAAAATGTGTTTTGAAAATATACGCTGCAAGCGACGAGTGGCAAATTAAAATGCCACATGTTATTTATAAATATTAAAACTACTTGATCTTCAAACAAATTACCATAAAAAACGCTGCACATCGTCGTGGCGCTAATCACGCGTTTCACCCGTATAAATTTGACCCTTATGCTCCTAAAGAAGTTTTACTTCAAAAAGTCTTAGAATCGGCTACTATCTGTTTTTCAAACCTCTAAATGTTAGGAGTGATTCACCCCAAAATTAGACTTTATTTAATTGACAAAAAATTCTTTTTTTATTTGTAGTTATAGTTTAGTTTTTTGTGATACAGCATACTAAAATACATATAACCCTAAATATTCACCTTTCTATGACCAATCCCTATTTTTTAATATGGAAAAACAACGTTTGCTCTTTTTTTATAAATTTTTATGCACATCGCCTCTTGCTCCAGCCGTACGCTATTCTTTGAGATATATCTGCTTCAATTGATAATTGTCTGAAAGTACTGGTCCTAGATACTTAAAAGTTTTCACTCTAGAAAGGACTTTATTATAGGTTGTTACCTTAATGTCAAAGCTGTTTTAGTTATGCTAATGCGTAAACAATTCTGCAAGATCCTCATATTTATTTATTACAGATAGTGGAATATGAGCTGGTGAACAAGAAATTGCTGTATTTTAACACTGATGTGCATGGCCCTGAATGGAGTGCCCGCCATTCGCCGGTCGTTTCACTCACCACTCATCCAGCTCGGGAGGCGTTGGTGCTTCAAGACGATGTTTCATTGTGGGTTATGGACATGAATGCACAGGTTTGTTTAATACGAATCTAAAACTTTAGATTTCCGAGACAGGAATGTAATTGTCATTAAAATATTAAAAGTGTCAAAAATTAATACAAATAATTTATTGAGTTCTCAAATGACGAATTGTATATATCAGCGCCAAGCGGAGACAATCAATACACTAAATTTCTTGTATAAACTCATTTAATAATTTTTAAAGTAATTTTCTCAATATTCACTATTTAATAATAACCATATCACAACATAGATGGTTTGGGCATGTAGAGAGAATGAATGAAAGGAGACCGACAAAAAGGATTTATGAGTCAAGAGTGAATACGAAAGTTGGAAGGGGAAGACCAAGGACCAAGTTCCTGGACCAAATCCAGGACATTTTAATTAAGGGCCAAGTCAAGAGTACTCTAAACTGACGAACTTGTATGAAAGGTTTAATGAGANATTCTTTTTCCATTCATTCACAAAATAACCTAAAATGGGTCTTGGTTTATCGCTTAGCTTTTCTTTGGCAATTCTATAAATATTATTTATCTCGAAATCTTCCAAGTTTACATTAATGTCAGTTTTGAAAATGTTTTTCACTTTATTATTCCAAAAATGAGTAGATTATTTTGTTTCTTTGCTCTTCGCAAACTTTCTTCCTCTTTCTGAAGATTTGCTAGTTTTTCTTTAAAGATTTTGTTCTGTTAAGATGAGTTGTAGTTTTTCATCTAATCTTTCCATTATTTTATTGGTTATAGATGTTTGTAGTTCTTTTGTTTGTTTTTCTGTTTCAATTTTCATTTTTCCAAATAACAATTGAAATTGTGCATCCATTTTCTAAAATATTAAAAACTGAGTATATCGAAACGTAATGGTTGGTGGCGTTTATTTATTCTTGGTTTGGCAGCACTGTGGTATATGTCAGCTTTCGTAATGACACTGTTGATATAAATTATAACCTCTGTTCAGAAATCTACCGGAATTTTACTTCGAAAATACTATAAATGTCCAGCATTACACGAATTCAGCACTTCCACACTATTTACAAAGCTTTATGTTATGTTTTCTGATGTTGTTATAGTTCAAAGGTGAGCGTAGATATTTTTAAACACGATAATCTCGCGAGGTGCACAATTATGACGTTTACAAACTGACGGCCGGAAACGGAATCATATTATATATATTATTTACTTATTATTTACCTTTACTTATGGCCTCAAATTTTCTTGACTTCATACTTACATACTGTAAGATCTGCTTACAAGATTAAATAAATTTTGAATATCATCACATAAAGTTTTATAATTATATTGATAATTTTATTATATTTTAAAAGGGAGGGGGATGAAGAGCCCCCTCCATTTTAAAATATTACGCGCGTAAGAAATATTTTTGAGAATAAATTGAGTGTTAGTACCAACATAAAAAATTACAATGCGGTGACATTGGTAGATTGGCACTACGCGAGGCGGGAATAATAATAAATAGACAATAATGCCATATGTATTTGGATTACATGTACGTAGGTTTTCTTATTCGTGAGATTTTTATATAAAACAACCAATTAATACATTTTACAATTACAAATAATGTACATTATAAATAAATACATTTTGCATGTTTGGTTTGCCTGTATATATATAATATATTCTAAACTGTTTATTACTGTATAACCTGTTGTATTGATGATATTTTTTTTCAGGCATCATGTTTTAATAACTCTATTATTTAAAAAGAAACAAGTAGACAAATGGGGTGATATAATCATCAAAATTACAAAAACTTCAAAAAGTCTAAAATGCGAATAGACTGTTTATGTGTAGGGGCCATCGATGCTTTTATTTCATTAGAACTGTCTTTTTTTTTACAGTATCTAACTGGTTTCCATTGGTTGGGTGAAGATGAAGCGGTAACGTTGGAAATATTACCGGAAAATATTGTTGCCCAGTTACCACCCGCTCTGGCTACGAAAAAACATGCGTTATAAATAAAAAAAAATTATATAAATAATAACTTGTTCATTTTTCCTATAAATGTCGCCTTTAATGAAAATGCTGTATCAAATGAAGTATTAAGTATGAGAATTTAAAAAATACACCCTGAAGGTAAAGTCACCTAACTTTATTTTTGCCATCTCTTTACGAAAGAGAAATGCAGTTAATAGTTTGTATCCAATTTATTTTATATATCTTTTATATTATCAAGTTCAAATTGGGTAACAGAAAGCTGCTGCGGTTGTGCCCACATCTCGTCGGTTACTTCGCAGCGTGCTGGTGGCAGCTTATATGATATCGGGTCTCCTTCCACACTACTGTAACGTAAATAAAATGATTATCAACGAAACCGGGTCTTTAATGTTTATAAAAACAAAACAATAATATAAACATGTTAAATTAGGTTTCTTACTTTTCACTAGTCCAAGTGTAATTTTAACCTTACTAGACTACGACTTTATTACGTACCAGTAAGCGCATTTTTTGGCAAAATTACACAAAAATAGTTGGCTTAAAAAAAAGCAGGAAATGGGACAATCCAATCGATAAGTCTAAAAAAAATGACAATAGGTTACGACTTAACAGCGCATATTTGGAACATATTACCTATATTTCAAATTCTCTTTTAAGAGCTTCAAACGTACATATTGAGATATGAAGAAATAAATACGTGACGTATGACGGTGTTGGCAATAGAGAATTCAAAACGTGAGTACACCCCCCCCCCCCCCTCCCCTCGGTGCAATGTCTGGCAGACCTTCATTTTTTTCCCAGGAAGAAGGGAATCCTTTAAGTCGGATAGTCTCAGGAGAAAAGGTTTTGAAGCATTTACTAAGTCACTGATTGAAGCTACTTGACTTGATAGAGAGGTTACCAGTTTAAAATGATTTTTCTAACTACCCTAACGATAACCCTTTTACCAGGTAATCGAAATAGTCCCTGAAATAAAGAAAAATCATGGTCACAAGAATAGCCCAAGATATACCCCAAAAATAACATAGTCTGTTTGTATGGGTCGTATAATTGTCCGGGTTGTAGCAGAGGTCGCGTGGGGTAGTCGCGTGCTCTTTTCACTTGAGGTCCGAATGTTTCTAAACCGTATAGCGCACGACGCCCTATGATTCCTGAAAATAAAGAATTTTAGCATGAATAGTGTACAAGCTCATGGAAACTATGAACCAACGTGAATAACGCTTAGAAGGCCGTTACTATATCATAAACTAACTGAGCGCTATCTCGTCAATTCTGAGTGGTACACGTGAGAACACGTGTAAATAATTATTTTTTATCCTAATATTTTTATTTGTTACCTTTTATAATGTACGGCTATAAGGTAAACAGTAATATTTAATTTCACTGGTAACATTAAAAGATAAAAAAAAATTGTTTATAATGTTATTTATAATCTGTTGTGACCGTAATGTCCGGCGATAGAGAATGTAAACTTTATTGTTTATCGATAATTATAAATAAATTTATTTTGAACAAACAAAATAATATTGTTATTAATTTGGTTCGGCACTTTATTGTATCTGGGCCGAGTTTGGATACATTATGTAATATATAAAAAAACCCCGCGTAGGTATCGATCTCTGGGCATTGGAAAGTGTACGAAGTCGGACTGTAGATTTATGTTTGTTAGAAGTTATTAAAGTAATATACCTAAGTGAAAATGCAGCTTTCTAATGGTGAAATTTTTTGAAATCGGTCCAGGAATTTTTGTGTGGAAACATTACAGACACATACAAAAGACAAATGTTTGCTCTTTATAATATTACTTTAGATTAATAGAATTACCAGAACTGGTGAGCGGAAGTGACTTTGGAGCAGGTTCTATATGGACGGAAATCTCTTTTTCCGGTTTGCAGCTAACAAAACGAACTGCAGCTCGATATTCTTCTAAAGACATGCCTGGAAATAATTTCAAGTATTGCTGTAAATTATTGTATTTTATATATTAATATAGTTCTTTATTAAGAATTGACAAAAATATTTGAGGACTGAAGGAGGAAAATTGTAATACGCAAATAATTGTTGATTTTTTTAATTGAAACGCTATCGGAATTTATACTAACTAAACTTTTACCAATTTTTTGAGCTTCTTCCTCTTGTAGCTCTCGGACATGACTAAGAAAACCCCATCTTTGTTGCCAGAGCCGCGCAGCTTGCTTCTCTTTTTGGCTAATCGATTTTCTGTAAAAAAAATTGGCATTATGAATTTACATCTACGATAGACTTGCTTATTTGTTATTTACAATGTTAAGATATAGATTATTTTTTAAATATGCCAACTCGAAGATGGGACCTCTATTAGTGAATCAAACAGTCGCACTTTCTAATTTGAGGTAGTTCATTTCCTTACATAAAAAGTTATAGCTACTTACTAAAGGTTATACTAAGTCTATACTTATTATACCTAACCTGTTTATAAAGATCGCTAACAATTCAATATTAAGTTTAAACAAAACAGCATTTAGTTTAAGAATTTAAAAGCTATATATGAAATTACTAAAAACAAGCGAGTTCTTTTATGAAAAGGAAAAAAATGCATTATACAATATGCCCTGTGCTTTCACGGGATCGCTGGAAGGTTCCCGCCTCATTCCCACGCCTGTTGCAACTTGGTTTGTATTATCCATGCTGTTATCTTCCTAAAATCCTTTCTGTAATGTGTTATCTAGAGGCACTACAGGAATTATAAAATATTATAATATTGTTTTCGCCATGGAAACCATAACGAAGTCTGAAATTGATCCAACGTCTCCCTAGGGATGTAATTACGCGAAATTGTTTCTTATTGATTGAAGAATCACATATCAACTGTTGTATTTTTTAAAGTAAATTGAATTAAGAAGAAGTTATTTCGGAAGTAATCATCTGCGTAATTTCTACATTGGCCAATGTTAGAGATTTACGCGCACGATATTATAGTGCGGAGGCACAGATTCTATTTATTCACTGAGAGTGGCGTAACTATATGCTGCCAGGGATGCCAAAATGTCACGGGCGTCCGGCCTAAGACAGTCCCGGTCCAAGAGGTATTCGAAGCACAGGATGACTTGGCTGTTCTGCTTATTGAAAATTCTATGGCCCGATCTTTTAACTTTGATTATATAATGGACATTTTTATTGTACAGAAACCTCGAAAAAAAGATTCAATTTCATTGTAAATGAATGCAGGTTTCCTCTAAATGTTGTTCTTTCATCAAAAGGCTAGCGAATAGAAGATGAATGTGATGTCTTTTGATGAAGGCTTGCGTGGGGACTATAGGTCATTCCCTCTCGCCTAAGAAAAGAGGGACCCCATCAAAAGAATTTGCCACGGGACCCAGTTGATATAGTTAAGCCACTGACCCTGACATTTAGGTATAATTTGATATGATCATACAACTACAGTTCGAAAGAATTTAATAGAGATCATGCTTAGATTACGGTATAGGCACAACCGCTTATTCTCCGGGGACGGACTATACTAAGAAGAATTGATTTGAAAATAAAGGCATGTGTACTAACTTCTACGATTATATTTGTAAACTAAATATCTATTTACTGACCATTCTAAGACATAATTGAACTAATTTTTAATTAGATTATTTTATTACATTATTGTGGCCAAAAATTTGATTTTTAAAAGCTCTTGTTTCATCAGCATTGATTGACAGCCCCGCTGTCGTATAGTTTTACTACTCACTTAGTAAGCATATATCTAGATATCTGCTTACTACGCTGGGTCCTATGACTATGACAACAAAAATGATAGAAAATATATTTGTAATTCTTACGCCACTAGTTTACTACTGTAGAGGAACTAAGCAACCAAGAAGAGTAAAGTAAAACCTATTGTCCAACACGATATCGCATAAAAACCAAAAAACAGGCCAGTGCTTGTTCATCCATGTAAATCTTCACCATTATACCAATCTTAAAAATTTCTACATGAAATAGACTTTATTTAAATTAGAAAGTCAATAGGAGTTGCTTTTACTTTGTTACTTGGGTTGCATGGTGTATTTCAATACTTAGCTCCAAAACCATGTACTAGAAATGAAAGTATACATTTTATATTGCAAATTAATCCTACCAAATCTCGTCTCGCGCACTTTTTTGAAAAGTTACAAGCAACGAAAACTTTTTATTGTTATACCAATATACTTAAAACAGTGACCAACATTCATGCAACCAGGTCGAAATATCGACAAAATAATAATCGCCATCATGGTATGTATCCATCAGTACAATTTAAATACTCTTCTGGACACATCTATTGGCCCACCTTAGAGTTTAGGTTTCGATGGACCCTACCGAAATATTATTGCTAGATTGAACAAAAACTATTGATGCAGTTTTAAACCTGATACTTTTTACCATCTTTTTCGATCGT